>MEHQ01002365.1:0-199516 GCA_008828725.1 Saccharina japonica
GCTGGCAATTTTTTGTCTTTGCATTCTGGATGGAAATCTATACTTTAATCAAGTAAGTTAAGTCATTTTTGTGTCCCAAGTCTTGGACATTTTTTCACGTCGAGCATTTAATCTTGAAAAAATAAAAAGGTTAATAAATTATGACTATAAACGCTATGGGTAATGTCGCACGGGATCAACAAGATATTTTCACTTTTTCGTTTCAAGTGGCTGTTATTTGCCACACTAAAATGGTGCAGCACCTCCCCCAAGGTGTCTGACAAGGTACCTCGCCGCTAAGGGTGCTTCAAGGTTAGCCGAATGGCCACATGTGTACCTACGGGAACGGAGCATTTATGTATACTTCGAAGTATATGTGTGTGTGTTCTTCACATGAAACCTTCCTTTCTACCCGTCGACATCCAGCACACCCAGTGTCCGTGCCGATTATTCATCCTAAAAAGGTACCAGTTTGTTATAGCTCAAGAATTCTGGATTAAGTTTTAACGTGTAGACCCCTGGGTGGACTACAACCCTGTTGTATAAAATGCAATATAAAACCTAAATATGATACGAACGGTCAACTTCTAGACTGCCCCGTTCTTGACAGCTCTGCTACGTCTTTATGAAAACCCCCCACACATATTTTGCCCTCAATCATCAGGCGAACCCGCGACCCTAATTGGGGCCGCTCCATCTTATCGGCGGGACTATCTTACACGCACGCACACTATCTTACACACACAACGCCCAACAATCAAGCCGACTTGTTGCAACCTTGTTCCTCCCCTCTCTTGAGCGACAGGGCGGGTGGGTAGGAAAGTCGATCAATTGTAACGGGCACGCTGTCGTCCCCTGAACTACGAGCTATCGACGGTGCGACGTACACTGACCGTCTATGACCGAAGCAGCAAGTCTTGCGGCTCGATGCTCTGACAGCCATCTGCTGTTCTCTCGTAACCCCGCGACCCTGTTTTTTTCGAATTCGGAAACGCCTTCACAAACCTCAAATTCCTTCGTAAGGTTACATTTTGTTATGGCTCAAGAATTCTGGATGAATGTTTCACGTGTAGAACCCTGGGTGGACTACAATCCTGTCGTATAAAAGGTGATATAATAACTCAATATGACACGAACGGTCAACTCCTAGACTGCCCCGTTCTTGACAGCCCTTCTTCTTCTATATAAACCCCCCCGAAAGCATTTTGAGCTCAATCACAAGGCTAACCCGCGACCCTGATTGGGCCCGCTCCATTGTTTCAGCGGGGCTATCTCACACTCACATGATTAGGCCGGCTTGATACGATCTTCGATATTATACGCATTTGTTGCGAGAGCAGTGGACACGACTTGTGCTCCCTCCTCTGCCTCCCTCACATAAGTAATGAAAGCCCGAGACTTCCATCTTTCTGCGCGTTGAATTTACAACTCGGAGAGGCCCTGCGAAGTTAACTGGGTGGCCACCCCGATTTTACCCGAGTGCAGTGCGAACTGCGTGGGGCCTCTGCCGCTGCTTCCTACCATCAACCTCAACGCCGCGACCGCTTCAGTCCGACTAAACACTTTCCAGCCGGACGACGTGCCTCTGATCGTCAGCGGCTCCCCCCCCCGGCAGCTGGGGGCGCATATCGAGCAGTTCCACCAGGGCTTCGAAGGCTCCCATCGCCTCGCACCCCGGCTGCCCAGCGTTATCAAGCCGCGTGCGAGTAATGGTGCACTCTGCTCTTTTTTTGTCACTTTTAGACGCCACAAAGTGTACCTGCACTGCTGTGGCAGCCGACCTGTTCTCAGATGGGACCTGTATTCCTTCGTGCAAGAGAGTCAGGCAATGTTTTCGTCAGGCGGAATTCGGGGTGGACCAGACCGCTCTGCGTACGCCCACAACTCCGACGCTCTGCACAACAGAAAAAAAAGACACTGCAGGCCCGAGCCACATCACGTACCCCCCGTCTGCAAGGTCTGCAACAAATTATCTCCCTTGCGAAAGCATGGTCCACGTCAACGGTGATTCGACCCGCGCTTTCTTGCTTGACATGCCGTGTGCCCTGTCGGTTCCCTTTTCAACCATCAATATCATACAATGAGACGTCGGCCGTTCGCATCCCGCGAACATCTTGTTAAAACAATTAATGGCCGCTAAGTATCCTCTGACAGTCGGCTGTTGATTAGTGTGCACCAAACATCGAGCGGCCATTAATTCAAGCAGGTCAGTAAGCGTTTGATCGGGGTCTCCGCGGGCCCGCAACCAAGGCCCTTTGCCCTGCGCATTTATCTCGTTCACCCAGATGTTTCATTTCGTTAGATAATTATTCTGGGTACTCGGCCCAATCGACCCAAGCGAAAGAATTTCCACCAAGCGGGCTATTTCATCCTGCGTTCCTCCCTTGTTTCACCCTGTTCCGGCAGGATCCGCGAGAGTACCGCGTGCAAACCGTATGTTGAGCGAGTGGCTTACTAGGGGAAAACACTCTGGGCGTCTTAGCGGGCTACTAACACGCCTTGATCGCGCAGTGTGATGGACGGCGAATAAACATGCAGTAAGCAGATCGACCGTATCACAAGTGACGTGCATGGGGAGCGCGCGAGTCGATCGTTTAAACAAATACATTGGGCGCGGTTTGAACAACACATATATATCGTTCATTGAGTACAAATGAGACATATCACTATTGTTTTACACAGCTCGTAAAGTTCAGCATTGTTTATTCAATCGGTTGAACTCACAGCTGACGTATATATATAAATAGTATTGTTTTCTTATTTATTTATTATTAATTCACAGATGCTTCCCTTTGCGCCACATCTTACCCGAAAAGCGGAGGAATATAATTATCGCCACTGAATCCGACGAGCCCTTTCCGCCACATCGTAAAAGTCACCATCCCTTTATAAATCCTCAGAAGTATAAGACGAATCCGAATAGATATCCCAAACAACACCAACCGCATCAATCGTTAATCATACTATTCCACAGGATATCCTCATGCTTGGCTTGGATATTCTTTGTCTGGGGTATAGTATAAACAAATCCCGATTTCCGCGACCCAATGTCTCTTTCTGACCATTCGTGGGAGCTGGTATGTTCTCCGACCTTCTCCGCCCAAACCACCCGAGGCCAACGCGAGATACCGTCCTCTAGAGTGTTCTGCACGCCGGGGATATGTTGTGCCGTTGGGTTCCACCCCCCTTTGAGTTCGAGACGTCCAAGCATTCTCATCAGTATGCACGTTATTTGGCCCCCCGCTCCACCGCACCGAGCGATCCACGACACGGCGGCCATGTTTCACCGCGCATCAGTATGGGATTCCCTTCGGCGTCCGGTCTGTCTCCTACAAGTTCGAGCATGACCCATGCAGTCACGATCGTCCCCACTAACTCTAAAACGTTGATCCTGATGGTACAGGTCTCCCCGGGGGCGGCTTTTCCTTTGAGTTATGTGGTTAGTTCTCGCGGCAAGCCACACCGTTCAAATATCTTCTTCTCAACGCAGTAACCGCCCACAGCGTCCAGGCTTGCATCCGATAAGTAGCGTCTCTCCCTCCGATAGCAACTCGTGATCCATCGCCCAGTTCCGAAAGAGGAGGTCAGCGTGGAACTGTATCCTGAGTTCGACCGCGCGATTCTGGTTTTTGTTACCTGTTGGGTCGTGCAACCGCGTCCGACGCAGCAGCCTCCACACGAAGTATCTGCCCGCCCTCACCACGTACGTGAGGTTCCACAACTTCCCAGCTATACTAAGGACCTCCCTAACCTTCGCGTGCCTACGGTTCGAGGGCCACTGATCGCGCAGCAACACCTTCAACGCATCGACTTTTTCTTTTAGAAACGAGATTCTCATGGTGTGCGAGTTGTTAGTGAACCCTAGCGCGTCGAGCTTGGTGTCCCAATCGGTTCGTTTCTTGGGTGCGAGCTTCGGCGTGACCCTCTCATCTCCCTGTCCGAACAACCGCACGTGGTCCGAGGCTAGCGAGGCCGACGCGATCAGCGCGGTCGTGTCGTCGTGCAAGTGTTGCACCTTGATCAGTAAGTAATCGTCTACGCACACTGTCGCGAAAAACGGGTCGGTTATTTTTCTCCCGGTGTGAGGTCCGAGTTTTGCGTCCGGGGCGATCGGTGTCGGTTGTCCCTCTTCCCACGGATCCACCACCTTCACGTGGGCCATCACTTATTTTCCTTCGTCTAGGAACTGAGTCGAATGGATCATGGTGTCGCAGTGCCCGTGCTCGGCCGCCGCCGACATGACGCCCCAAAACCCCGGCGACCCAGACCACGCGAAGGTCAAGGGAAAGTCAATCACTACCAACTCTCTTACCGTGTAGCAAACATTGGGGGCTTTGTCCGGGTCTACCCAAACGTCGCGGAAAGCGTCGGAAACGTTGGCTTTGCTCATCAGTATTCTCTCCACCGGGAACGTTTTTCTAAGTGACACGAGTTCAGTGAGAATTTTCGTCAGCGCCAGAGCGCACAGGCATGGGTAGACGGCATCCGGGTCAGTGTCTCCGTTTATTCCTCGCTTTTTTTCTCTGCTTTGCTCGTCAAACGAAAGGTCATTGATTATGCACACTTTGTGTGTCACAACTGGCGCCAACGGGGCGACCCTAAGTTTCGGGATTTTGTGGGCAGCTGACTGTTTTTGTCACTAAACAGTTTTGACGTCTCATGTCTTCCCCATTTTTTTCCCAGACCGCTGGCAAGTGCTCGGTGACGCTGTGGTGGTTTACGTACCTTAACACGCGCTCAAGATCAGCGCCCGTATCGGCCGCGTTTACTGGTACGCCACTCGTGACTATCGAGAAAAGCTCGTCGACCGCTCCGGAGCCTTGTAAGTCTCCGAAGTATCACCGAATGCGTGTGGAATCTATAGGCGGTGCTACCAAGGATCCTCCGACGGCTAGTGCAACGTATCCCACTACCTCTCCGTTAACTCGCATCATGATTGGTCAAATGTGTGCCAGCTTGTATATCACATCTTCTCTCTCTCTTGTGTCTCAAAGTTGTGTTTCCCGAGTTTTGTTTTTTCTGCGTGCTATTGTTGTACCATGCGTTCTGTTATGTTTCGACTGAGCGACACACCATAAAAAAGCCATAAACGCGCTGACTCGCTACTCTCCCGCAAATCGACTAGGCTCAACTAGCTCATCCCGTGCGTGCCCCTCTGTCTGCTTTGTACTGTGCCTGTGCTCCCACCGTATCGGTTGAGTTGGCACCGCCCCCTGCCGGAGGGGCGGGGGTGACGGCATCTTCTGTACTACTGTGGGGATTATGTTGTACTGAATGGGTGAACGGCCCTTATGATTTGAGCCTTCAGCGAGAACGATCTTGATTCGATCCGCGTGAAAGTGGGGTAAAGTTGGCCCCCTGCTCAAGCTGGTGGCTGCTAACGTGTGAGTCTTCCGCGAAGCCGACACTGCGACGGTTTTCAACGGAAAGGAGAAAACTGCAGACCCTCTGCTCACACGAAGCCTGCCGTGCTGCACCTTCCGCTTCCTCAGTGGTATCTCCAACCCGACTGGACAAGAAGTGGGGAAATCTGCAGACCCTCTGTTCAGACTCTATAGGTTGGGTCGTCGCGAAATCGATAGCTTACACTCTTCCCCTCGTCTCTTTGATCAAGTACTCACTTCTTTTGATATGTCACTTCTGGGTACTGGTACATGGTACTGAGCAGACAATCTGAGTTCTGAGGTGCGATGTCTTGCTGTTGTTGCGTACACTCTGCGTCAAACGTTCTGTGGTTTGTCTTTCTACATTTGTTCTTTAGAACCTGACTCTCACCCTGATACAGGGCCGGCGACACCGACCCGGGAGTGTGTGCATGGAGAATCGCCACGAACGTCCTGGCGTTTCCAAAGACTATCCATCTTTCTCCCGCCCTTGCCTCACCTTCGGTCGGCCCTGCCGGACGGTAGGGCCCGTACTGTTCGTTGCTGCCACCGCCCTGTCCCGATTCGCCCCCCGCGGCGGCTTCGCCCCTGCCTCCGCCCACGAAGTTTTGTCTGTAGCGCGCGACGCTCGGAAGTCGATTCCCACCGCCACCACCGCCTGTCCCCCCCCCCACTGATGCTGCTGCGGCTGCCTGTTGCAACTGGGGCTGTTGCGGCGGGGGCGGGGGATGAGCCGGGGGAGGCGGGGGCAGCAGCTGGGGCGGCTGCGCCTGCGACTTCTGCTGCGTGGGGACTTGGTTGGCAACATTATCCCCGCGTGAAAGAGACCCCACGCCAAGCGTAATCACAAACGCCGGGCGGCGTGGAACATTCCTGCATTCGAACCTTGAACCCACCGCCGCCTGCTCGCCCTTGTGCTGGGGCCGAACGCTGCACCCCACGCGCCTGGGGCTTCCTTCCTTTTCCCTTCGACCGAGCCAGCTTCCTTGTCAGGGGGCCGACTCCAAAACCCCTTGCGTTCCACGAAGCTGGTTGCAGAACCATCGTCTACCAGCTCCCTCAACCGCGTGAAACGTGGCGAAATCATGGGTACCCCCGTACCGGGGGGGGGCGCGGCTTACGGGTGTTTCTGGAAAAGGTCGACCCCCTGCGACGCGAGCGAAGACATGCCTTCCTTCAAGCCACCGTTCATTGCGTTTAGGGGCAACTCGTGGACCTTGGCCGGGTATGGGTTAAGGCTGATGATGTGGCGCTTGAGGTTTATTTTCACCAACTTCTTAACTGCTTCCAGCTCGCTCCACAGGCTGCTTACCCTGCTCTTGCATTCTGCTGGAGCGCCCTCCGTGTCGTATTCAAGCATTTCCATTAACGCGGCGACGAGGGTGGCAAAATGAATGTCAGATGGCATGGCCGATGGGGACTCGCCTGCTAGCACGGGAGGCACAAAATCGTCGACCGCGAATTCGGCCAAGGCCTGAAGTAGCACAGTGACCTTTTTGGAGACGTCGGCCACCTTGTCGAGCACCTGGAGGAGGACGCTGCCAAACATTTCGTCGGCCATATTGAATACTCCGCGAGCGACGAAGAATTTCGCACCTTCTATAACTCGCCAGAGATCCGCCGCCAGCTTGGTGTTAGCTTTATTTCCGGCGGTCACCGCGGCCTGCTGGAGTGCGTCTTGCGGGGAAGGGAGCGGCTGCCCACTCATCGCCCGGCCCGCCCGAGGGGGTGCCACATCACCCAGGAATGCATCTACCGGGGGCTGGGCTACTGCCTGCTGCTATAACCGTTGCAACTGTTGCTGCTGTTGCTGTTGCTGCTGGTGCTGCTGCTGCGGCGGCTGGGCCTGGTTTCGTTCGACGGATGCCACGCGTCGCACAACCGCCTGTTGTGTCGAAAGGATCGGCTGAAGCAGGTTTATCATGGCCGGGACTATGGGGGCGGCCGTGACGTTGGCCGCCCCTCCGTCTTCGCCGTTGCCTGCGGTAGAGAGGGGGCCGTCGGAAGGAGGCAGATCGGGATCACCCCCCCCCTACCTCCGACGTCGACGACCTCATGTTCTTGAATGTTGGCGTGCTCTCCTCCGCCTGCGGGGCTGCCGTCCTATCGGAAAGTCGATCAAGTCCATCAATTGTTTCGGGCACACTGTCGTCCCTTGAGCTACGAGCTATCGACGGTGCTACGTACACCGACCGCCTATGAGCGAGGAAGCAGGTCTCGCAGCTCCATGCTCTGACAGCCATCTGCTGTACTCTAGTACCCCCGCGACCCTGTTTTTCCGAATTCGGGAACGCCTTCACAAACCTCACATTCCTTCGGAAGGTTACGTTCCTGTGGTAAAACAAAACTGCGACACAGAGATACTACGCTCGGTGCAGTAAGCAGAGCGGACAATGCAATGCCATATACGACAGGAAAGATCTACCCTACTAGCAATGCAGGTGCCTGGAAGTGTACCTTTCAAGGGCGAGGGCGTCTCGCACTTCGTACAGGAAGGCAGCCTTCCTCGACGTACCATCGCCTGTCACACGAAAGATATATGGGTCATGCGACCCGAAGTGCAACAACACGCCGCAGGCATGCAACGACATACTAGTTGCACGCAGACCAGAGTGACAAGAGGGAGCGAACGGGCATCGACGTTGAGCGGTGATGCGTGGGGTCGGCGGCACCATCAGTAAGAAAATGTTCGGCTGCACCATCAGCACAGAAATGCTATCCTTCGTCTCGTTCACCCCTCACGTTCTCATCCCCCAGCCCCCTCTTTTCGCAACTCTGCTGCTTTTGGGGTCCAACTGGACACTCTTTTGGCCCTCAGGCGTCGTGCCTAATCGAAATCTCCGATCCCACAGCTGTTGCATTAGTATCCGTGCTGGTTGTCGTAACCAGTATGTACCTTACGTACCGCCATCGGAGTCTTTGTCCCGCTGCTGTTTTATGTCCCTTTGTGATGAAGCCGTTTAATAGGTATGGTGACGAGTCGCTATAAGTATGTATGTCGACTGTGTTGAACTCTTGGGCTATGTTTTATTCAGAAGCTGTCTGCCATTTTTTGTGATTGATCGTTACACGTAGGTGCGAAACATCCAAGCGTCTATTGGGAATGCAACTAACCAGCCACATCTTCACCTGGGTTTGTGAGGCCCGTGTGATGCAGGACTGGGTGTTAGTGCGCTAGAAGAGACGAGGCATCGCGGCAGCTTGCCGTACATATCCACGAAGCAGAGCTGCCGTTGAAGGCCTAAGAGACGTGTGCAGGACTACCCTGTGCATACCAGACTAAATATAGGCTCCGCTGTGCGAGGCCTACCGATCCGCCCTGCCAGGGTGTCGGGTTCAGCAATCGCCCACCCACACCTGCACCTGCCGGCCTACATACGCTGGACCTACTTGGTGTGCCCTCCCTACCGCGTTTGTGTATCGTGAGGCACCCTGGTCATCACCTACCGAACAACCTTGCGGACAACGGACTCAGCGATGACCCCCCTTGCTTTACGCGCCATCCCCATCCCTCTTCAAATCTAGGGTTCACTGCAGGTTTGAATCTTCCTCTGTTTAACTTGATGTCTATCGGTGATTTATCTAGGGTTGACAAGGGACTGCGTGACCTCACCCTCCGTGTACGAGGCATACAAAGGGTTTGGCGCCAAAACATGAACAAACGTGCGATGCGTTGCCGGGGCTGCTGGACAACACTCCTAAAACAGCCCTCTTGCAGACGCATGGGAAATGTGCGTGAGACTACTGTCAGCCAATCGAGACCTGCCGCACAACCTCCACTTGATGGGACGGACTCAGTCCTCGATCGCTCGTGTTACACCTCCCCCAGCACAGCCGGTCGACGGCTCCCGGGCTGGCAATCACCTCTACGATGACCACCCTCCGCAAGAGCTGTGCCGAGCAATCCCGCGGTAGAAGTACCACTTTTAGGCTCAGTATTTTCTGACCGGTTGTGCTCCTCACGTGAGTGACCACCGAATACTATTATTATTTTACTGCAATATTTGTTTTTGGACTACCGCATTGGAAGGTTTGGTCGGGTTGAGCAAGCGAATGTCTCCGAAGTCATGTTTCGGGCGAGATATTGAGCTCCTCATGTGAGGAGCTGAGAATTTTCTGCTGCACCCCTACCGTGGGATGAGTCTGCCATCGACACTTTTGTGAGAGCTCGGGAACCTCCAGCTCCTCGCGGCACACGGGTGGGTACCAAGCCCCCCTGCGTGCCGCAGTCGCTGTGGCCTTTCGCCTGTTCTACATGTTTTGTCCATGAAGGGCGTGCAAACTTCAGCCCACACTCACAAAAACGAACAACACAAACTCAGCGGAAAACAGAGAAACCGCAAAGTAGGTGGAACCTCTCATAACTCTTTGTCCTACAGTAAATTTCCACCTTTTCTCATTAATTTTTGTTTCAGTTTTGTTCGTTCGTTTCGCGACTGTGCATCTAATGTAATTGTTTTTGTCATCTGTCCCCGATTGCCGGCTCCGGCACTACAGCGTGTCACCGATTTCCGCCTTCGGCACCAGCGTACCGGCGCAGTCAATGCCTAACAGACTGGGCACAATGCCAGAGCAGCGTGGCGTGTGTACATTCGTTCACAGACGGAGGCTTTGGCGCATGCATGCATATTACTCATGATGTGAGCCTTGCTCTGGACTCTCGTCCCAATTCCACATGCACGGCACCAAACACACATCGATGGTATTATTCCAGAGCATTCCTCCCGAGCCTTCTTTGCTGGGCAAGCAAACACAACACGTTCACGCTCATTCCAAGTTCATGCACTGACTGGCCATTGTACCACGCAGCCTGCGGTCCTTGCTGGTGAGACATCGTGTAGCGCTGTCCTAACTGATACTTTCCTTGCATTGTACAGCGCTGAGGGTAGCAGTACAACCTTTACGGAGTTACGGAAGAGTTGTGTGCCCCTCCTGACCCCAGCCCATCCATACGTACAGGCGATTCATCTCCGGGTTGAATTCACATTGTCCCCTCCGATCATCACGCCCAGCTCTTTTCTGGAAACCCTCGGACCCATGGAAAACCGCTGTTGTAACAGAAGTGCATATCTTCCAATACAAACATCACTATTTTCGAATTTCGTTTTCATCGGAAAGGCAATTCTCAACTAGGAAAATTGGCTGTTAGTTGATTGAGCCAGGAGGGGAAGAGAAAAGAAGGGCGAAGACAACAAATTGGAGATAAAGTCATAAGAATACTCAGTTTAGACAGTAGACTAGGTGGAGCAATAATACTACTGCTGTAGTGCTATAACTGTTGTCGAGCGCCAATGGTAAACATTCGCGTAGACATTCGTGTGGCTCTTTCTCCTGTGTTCTTGATACAGTACTCGTTTATGCCGAAAGGCAAGGTCGGTGGTACCGGCGAGGATACCTCATAGTAGCCACAGCCTCGGTATCAACTGTAGCCAGTCTTGCCCCGCTGCAGAAAACCCTCGATTCAATTTCCCAGGACGTTGTCGCCAAAAAGGCCGGTGGGGTTCTAAAATAGTAAATACCTACTGGTAGCTTGGGTAGCTACGTGTTATCGTCACATGTTCCTTGGAGGCCAGCGGGAAACTCTTGGCTCAATTTTAAATGGAGCCTTATCGTCGCCGCAGCCTTCCCCCTTATTAATTTTCAGAGCGATAATCCGTGTGAATTTTGATTCTGCTTCATGAATGTTTCGTGCTATGTATGTATACCTCGTACAATACGATAATCGTTATTCATGGGTTTCGTGTACCCTCGGTTCATCGACACCAGTAGTAGTGGGTGGATTACCCTACCCGACCCTACACACACGCATATTACAGTAGTGGTGCAGAGCTGGAGTACTCCGTACCCTCAATCGTGTGCACTGTGCTTTGAAGTTGATTTTTATTGTGTACACGCCAAGAACTTTCAACCCCGGAACGTATGCAAAACAAAAAGGGTAGACATATCAATACATACCTTGATCTTCTTTGGATCGGAAGCTTTCCGCGGCATATCTTGGTACCTCGCAGCCACTACCAGCCTCTAATTACCGAAGCAGAAGTTTCTTGCTTTCCGGAGGTTCTCGGGTGTCCTAGGTTTCTGTGTTTTTATTTCTAAAATTGCGATTCAACTTTTTTACAAAACATTTTTTGATACGACGTACTTGATTTGTTTTTAACATTTCCGGTTTTGGGTTCGTGCGTGTACCCGGTGAGCACGACAGCGAGTGCGAGCCCGGCACCACCGCGGGTATATGGGAGGGCGCTGGCCAGTAGAGGGGGGGGTTAGAAGGAGCGCGGTTGTTTTTTTCGTGGCTAGGCGTGGCGTGTCCATCGAGACACGAGGGGAGCATGAAGGTTCTCGCTGTTGCTGCTGCTGCAATGAATCCAGTATGTATGTCCGAAATTATGAGGACTTTTTTGTCTGTAATGAAAGAACATTCAATCAAGCCGAATTCAAGCGGTGCGTTATATGTCGAAAAGCTATTATATCTATCTACTCGTACGAGTACTGCTGTATGCATTTGCAAGTCGCCTGTACGTTGGTTTGTTCTTTGTGTTTTTTTTTGTTTTGTGTCGTACTGCTGTCGTCGTACACAGGTATGATAGTTGATTTCCACATCATATATGCCACATACCAGTACTCCTGCATCACAATACAGCGGTAGACGGGTACTGTACGTTCAGTTGCGTACAGCAGTAAGTATTACGCTGGATTGCACCATGAATCTCTTTGGCCTTTTCAAGTTGGTCTTTACTCATCGTGGACCTCTTCTGCCCCTTTTCTTAAGTTGCGCGAGCGTAGCGGGCGGCTGTCCCTCGGAGCGAAGCTTTGCTTTCTTCGCGATGTTTTTTCGTGTTGGAAGATAAAGAATATAATCAGTATGGTTTATGTCCTGTGTTTGCCTTCATACATGTGGAGCTCTTGGCATTATTAAGTCGGCAGTTGCAAAAACATTACATGTTCCTCTTTTACGCTTTCCACATTTGGTTATATTCTTCCTTCCGCGAGCGTAGCGGGCGGCGTTAGCCGCCCGCGCAGCGGAGCCCTTATATATACATATTGTTGTTCTAGATTAATAGTGTGGATGGGGTTAGATGAAACTAAATGATTAGCTACTTGAGTTAGGGTGGAATCAATAATTTAGCTAAAGGGAAATAACAATATCAATATTGGATCGACGAAAAGTCCACGATCGCGATCCTTACAGTATACCAGGTACGAGCTGGGCCAGCCAAGACTCTGCTAGAACAGTCGATCGGCTATGCCCCGCTCAATAATGCGTGTTTTGACGTAATTTTTCGACACGGTGTTCCTTATGTACCAACCAATCTTTTCGATGTCATCCCTTTTTTTTTTTTTTTTCCCAGGATATATGACCGATCCAACGACCCGTAAAAATGAAAAAGTGGTCATACCTAGTCCAAAAAAAAAAAGAAAAAAAAGGGATGACACGGAGTACATTCGCATGTGTGTTTCAAATACGTGGTAAAAAAATCAGTTCGAAAAGTGAAAAATTGAGCGGGGCATCGCAGTAAAACTGCTGTTTTCGTAATTACTTGTTTTCAGTATAGAATCGTTCTTGTTGTTGTATCTCTTGATGGGTGATGAATTGGGCAATGCAACTTACATCGATCGTCTCCTCGTGTCTTAAGCATTGTCTACACCAAATTTCAGCTTGATCGGGAATGACGATTGTTTTAGCAATCATGTGAAATTAGCGTCTAAATCTGGTAAAAAATCATATTTTTTGGTACTTTTGGGTGTTCGCGGATATCTCGGCGAAATCGAGTCGTTTTTTTTTTAAGTTAAGAAAAGTTCATATACTTTTTATTTTTGCATCTCCAATAATATGTCAGGATCATCTCTGCCAAATTGTTAAGTCTAACTCGCAAAATTGGCAGCTCACAACAGAAAATCCGTTTTATGGCTGGCCCAGCTCGTACCTACAAGGGCAGCGGCCGAAAACAGGGAAAAACAGGTATACCTCGTCCGTTTGCGACGAAAAACGGGGAAACACTTAAATCCAAGTAACAAACGCACCCCACGTGCCCTGCCATTGATCCAAAACTCGTTGTACCTGTTTTTGCCTCTTTACCACCAAGGCACACCTGATTCTGTCTACTCTGCTTGAGTTTCACCTGTTTTTTTGTCGTTTTTAAACCAATCAGAGGCCCTTCATAGTTCCACCCTATGTCCCTTATACAAATGCCAACGTACGCGGAGACCCCTTCCTCCTTTCGCACCTCGCCCCACGCCACTCGAGCGACACACATACCTGCCTGCACACCTCCGCCGAAACTATACGACATAGAAGGCTCCCCTTCAGGATTGCGGTAGACTTGGAATACCAGAGGTGTCTGAAGTTGCGAAGGGAAAACACAGCAGCAGGCGTTTGTTCCTCGTACTATTAATACCAGCTACCTGTATACTTAGCCACCGGGCGAGCACGAAGAACATGAAATAACTCTTGAAAGCGACAGAAAAATCAAGGGGGAGCCACCGGTCAAGTAACACCGATCAGCCCACCCGAGTTTATAGCTACTGAAGTTCTACATACGGATAAGAGCTACAGCAGTAAGTAGCACCATGGCCACCAAAGGCAGTCAGGTACGAAATCGAGGTGGTCTTGGTCTATTGTTCAACGCCGAAGCTTTGTGCGGCCGCCGCGAAGCGATTCTTGATAAACGGTCTGCAAGTATGTATGATATATCTACTGCTGTACCACCTACTACTACGTACTACTGTAAGGTACCTGTCTGATTATGCTACTTGACGAAAGGTCTTTGCAATATTATGCCCAAGCCATAACAGCGGCAGTTGTTACTGGTCGTGATTCGAGATACTCACTCGTGTCCTTCGTATAATCGTATAGTCGTTGCAATCACAGCAGTTCACAACTAAAAAAAAACACTAACATTTATACTCGGACGTGTGTATCAGATATTATTCTCCCTCTTTCGCTAAATCAATTAATCCCCACTAGCTCAAGGTTAATTAATTAATTCCATCTACCCCCATCCACAATATCAATAATTAATTAATTCCATCTACCCCCATCCACACTTATTTATATTGCCTGTCTCTGACGTCTATTACTAAGGATGGATATAAAGCAGAGTGTCTTTCGTCAACGTGCGTATGTGATTGAAAGCGTACACCCACTGCAACATGGCCTGCGTTCAACTATTATGAGCTGTGTTTCATGTATTTCCTGGTACCAACGGTCCTTGTTCCTCGCCCCCGTCCGTTTGTATAAGAACATACACCTAAAAAAAACACCCTACCCTTTTTTTTTTTTTGTCTTAATCTTGTTTTTTATTTTTTTTATTTTTTTTTTTTTATCTTTAATTTTTTTTATTTGGGGTTTTTTTTTTTCTTTTTGGTTTTAAAACAATTATTTTGCGTTGCAAGGATCGGCAGGTTCGTGTGGTGCGTTTGATAACTTAATTTGAGTATATACCTGTTTTTGGCCGCAAACGGACCAGGTATTCCTATTTTGGGCCGCTGCCCTACATATATGTCCAAACCCTGTATATTCGTGCAGCGAAGAGTCAAGATCGCGCAGTTCAACCGACCAGTGATTGTTTTATTAGTTGCTGGCTTGTGTGTGCCTCGTGGGTTGAGGCGTACTACGTGGTACGATAGGCCTACTTGTACTGTAGCACTTTTTGAATCAAATGTTTCTGACTGACCGATACACAGCAGTATCACAGTAGTAGTAGTTGCAATACCCAGCAGTGCTATTCGTGAGATATACCAGTACCTCGGCCATTTTTCCAGTGATGAGCCTCGGAAAATGTGGGTGCTACCTCTACCACCCTTCCTTTTTGTATCCAGTACGCTGGCATGGCTAGTCATGCGTGTGTGTTATCCACTGCCAACCGTTCAGAGCCGTTCGTTGTTTTTGTATTCCACTTAGAGATTACCCAGAGATTATCCAGCCAAATTTAATGTCGGTGCTGATTCTTCATGTTACTCGGAGTGAGGTATAGTCCGTTCAGCACAATTTGACAATTTGGTTTTCGGCTAATAACTTTTGAAATATGTCGAATTGGAAAAAAAAACGGCTTTGGTCGTAATCGCCAAGGCCAAAGGAATCGATTACTGTCGACAAAACAAAAAAAAACCCATACTAAACTCAAGTCATATGTGGGCGGTCACGAAATAGACACCCCAATATCTGGCCAATAACGGCTGAAAAACTGCCAAAATGGACAACACCATGCATATATCGCGAAGTTTAGTTTTCCAAGAACAAACAAAACTTCCTGGCCTGGGGCAAGATCAAAGGGAGCGTTTCCTTCACTTTAAAAAAAAAACGTGAAGTGTAATCTCCGCAATGAAAGCTATCAAGATGACGTCACATTCTATGTTGTATGCCAATATCCCCCTGAAATTATATAATTACAATAAAATAAAACTTGCTGACGATGGAATATCCCATAGTTCCCCGAATCCGTGGTCGTAATCGGTTTGCAACAATTATATCCCCCAAACAAAAGTTTCAACTTTTCGGGTTCATTGACGATAGGAAGGCAAATAACACTCGAAATAAAAATCAATTACTTCAAAGATGACCGCTTGGAGATTAGCTCTTCAGGCGTACTTGAGAATTTCAGACTACACACCCCTACCCGGAACAAAGTGCACATTGGATAGCTTTGGTTTGTAGGTACGCGGTTCATACGTACCGGTACGGGTGCAGGAATGAGTTGTGAGGCGTTGGAGTAGCTCGCCCACGCAGTGCTAATTGAATTCGCGGGGAGTTTCCAGGCCGAGCTGAGAGCGGAAGATCCGCCAGCAAATGTGCCTGCCATGAAGATTAAGCTACTTCCGGGGGCGCGTCCAGTCTAAGGTCGTGCACGGCGTGCTGCCCCTGACAAAGCGAAATTCATCAAGCATTTCGTGCCGACGCTGGTAGCTGCAGGGATGGTAGTCGAAGCCCTGGGATCCCTGTACGCCAGCCCGGTCATGACGGTCGTGAAACCGTCCTCGGTAAAGGTTAAGGTACAAGCCGATCGCCCGGCAGCTTGGAAAACGAACTATTCGACGAAAAAGGAACATCCGCACGAATGGGACCCCGGTGCTTTGGAAAAGGCAAAGGAACCCGTCACCAAGGGGCCGGTGAAACACCGCATGGTCATCGACTATAGCGTGGTCAACTCACACACTGAACTGGATCCATACCCCGTGCTGCTGTTGAACGAACAAGACCTCGTTCGAGCAGGATACCCCTACCATATGTCCCTGGATATATACAAGGGGTTATGGCGCATCCCACTTCATGAAGACAGCCAAGAATGTTTCACTTTCATCTCTCCCGAAGGCCTATGAAAGCCACGGCGCATGCCGCAAGGGTGCTGCAATGCGACCGCCCACTTTGTAGGTGTCATGAATCATGCCCTTGACTCACTGATCGGAGACGTCTGCGTCGTATACGTCGACGACATCGTCATATTTGCGAAGTCTGATCTGGAGTTGGTCCAGCGCGTGCGGATGATGATAAAGCGTCTGCAGCATCACGGCTTGTTTGCATCGGCCGAGAAGAGCGTGATCTACGGGGGATGGGGCCGTATCGTCCCCGGGTGGCGCTGGCTTTATTTTTGATTTTGAGCCCCAGCAAATCAGCGATTGGTCGGTCGGGCTGGGGTTTCCACACCGTGCGGGGCGGTTTCGACTCGGGGGATCCTTTTTTTCGTCCGTGGTTGGCAGGAGTTGTAGATATACGGAGGCATTTCGAAACCGGGGATGGGGACCAATCGTCCCTGGGTGAGGACTTGTGGATTTATGTCGGGATTTCGGATCCAGGGAAAATACGATATCGTCCCCGGGTGGCTCTTGCTTTATCCCGAGCCCCAGCGAATCAACGATCGGCCGTCGTGGCTGGGGTTTCCACTTCGTGCGCGGCGGTGTCGACCCGGGAGATCTCGGTTTTCGTCCCCGGGCTGTTGGAGTTGTAAATGTATGGAGGGATTTATGATCCGGCGATGGTGTCTTTATTGTCCCCGGGTGGCGCTGGCTTTATTTCTGAGCCTCAGCCAAGCTCCGATCGGCCGGTCGGGCTGGGGTTTCCACTCCGTGCGGGGCGGGTTCGAGCCGGGGGATCGTTTTTTTAGTCCTCGAGTGGTCGGAGTTGTAGAGTTAAGGAGGCATTTCCGAACCGGGGATGGGGACTTATCGTCCCCTGGTGAGGTGTTGGGGATTTATGGCGGATTTCGGATCCGAGGATGATACTCTGTCGTTCCCGGGTGGCTGTGGCTTTGTATACGAGCCCTAGCCAATCAGCGATCGGCAGGTGTGGTTGGGGTTATCACATGATGCGAGGCGGTGTCGACCCGGGGGACCTCGGTTTTCGTCCCCGGGCTGTTGGAGTTGTAGATGTATGGAGGGATTTACGATCCGGGGATGAATCTCTATCGTCCCCGGGTGGCGCCGGCTTGGAAATTCGTCCCCCGCCAATCACCGAACGGCCGGTCGGGCTGGGGTTTCCACACTGTGCGGGGTGGTTTCGAGCCCGGGGATCGTTTTTTTTGTCCCCGAGTAATCGGAGCTGTAAAGATACGGAGGCATTTCCAAACTGGGGACAGGGAAAAATAGTCCCGTGGTAAGATGTTGTGAATTTATGGCGGATTTCCGAT
The DNA here is from genome assembly GCA_008828725.1 of Saccharina japonica. Taxonomy (NCBI): domain Eukaryota; class Phaeophyceae; order Laminariales; family Laminariaceae; genus Saccharina; species Saccharina japonica. The sequence goes on from MEHQ01002365.1 coordinate 17,984, forward strand.
CCGGAGATGATATTATGTCGTTCCCGGGTGGCTCTTGCTTTATATACGAGCCCTAGCCAATCAGCGATCGACAGGTGTGGTTAGGGTTATCACACCATGCGAAGCGGTGTCGATCCTGGGGACCTCGGTTTTCGTCCCCTGGCTGTTGGACTTGTACATGTATGGAGAGATTTCCGATCCGGGGATAGATCTCTATCGTCCTCGGGTGACGCTGGCGTTATACCGAGCCCCAGCCAATCAGCGAACGGCCGGTCGAGCTGGGGTTTCAACACCGTGCGGGGCGGTTTCGAGCCGGGGAATCGTTTTATCACCCCCGAGTGGTCAGAGGTGTAGAGATACCGAGGCATTTCCAAACCGGGACAGGGAACAATCGTCCCCGGGTGAGGTGTTGTGGATTTTTGGCGGGATTTCCGCTCCGGGGATGATACTCTACCGTTCCCGGGTGGCTCTTGCTTTGAATACGAGCCCTATTCAATCAGCGATCGGCAGGTTTGGTTGGGGTTATTACACCATGCGAGGCGGTGTCGATCCGGGGGACCCCAGTTTTCGTCTCCGGGCTGTTGGAGTTGTAGATGTATGGAGAGATTTACGATCCGGGGAGGGGTCTCTATCGTCCCCGGGTGGCGCTGGGTTTATTTCCGAGCCGCAGCCAAGCACAGCGATCGGACGGTCGGGCTGAGGTTTCCACACCGTGCGGGGCGGTTTCGAGCCGGGGGGTTGCTTTTTTTCGTCCCCGGTTGGTCGGAGGTGTAGAGTGTAGAGTTACGGAGGAATTTCCAAACCGAGGATGGCACTAATCGTCCCCTGGTGAGGTGTGGTTAGTTTATGGCGTATTTCCGATTCAGGGATGATACTCTGTCGTTCCCGGGTGGCTCCGGCTTTGTATACGGCCATCGTTACATGCCCGGGGGGAAAATGCTGTCATCTGTTAGTCGGGGGATTCACACTAACGCCAAGTAGACGTCTTCGTAATCTTTTTTTTACAACGTTTTTTTCACTTGGCGCTTGAATACGTGTGACACACACTCAGGGGAGGATTCAATACCTACCCCTCGCAACTTGTGGCCGACATCGTCAATCGAAACCCCTCACGACACAGATGCCACACCACACTACTCGTACTGCTGTGTGGACAGAGGCAAGGGCAGAGGCATGACCCAGCAGTGCACCTACCCAAGCGACCCACCTTGCCACATACCGGTGGTACAAGGTTTTACATCGACGCTCCTTTGCGCTCTGCACGCTGCCTTCGGACTCGATGTACAGCCAGAAGGTCGAGCAGAAGATCCGAGAGAAACGGCTGCGCCGGGTGGGGCTGGTTCTACCGCGTCGTGCACATGAAGGCGGGGGCAGTGGGACGCCCACACCGGCGCCGTCGGCGGCGTCTGCGGCGCCCGTTCTGAACTCACGCTTGGCGGATAAACAGTTCAAGTACATGCGTCGCGGTGGCTGCATGGAAGGCAAGGTTTTCCAGTTCCATGAGAGGCGAGAGAGGCGAGGACCGTACCACGAGGCAGGCGTAGTGCGGGTTGCGTACTTCAACCCGAGCCGCGACAGGTTCGATAGTTTCTGCCCAACCCACGCCGCGGAGGCTGCGCAGTCACTCGCGAAAGTCATGACAACGTGAAACAAGAGTGACAAGAAGAAGAAGCAGAGGGACAGGGGAGGGAAGACTGGCGGGGAAGGCAGGCGGAAAAAGCTTCCTGCTGCTGCTGCAGAAGGCAGACGGAAAAAACTTCCTGCTGCTGCTGCTGCTGCTGCTGCTGCTGCTGCGGTTGATGTTTCTGCACCTGCTCAGACAGAGCCTGTCCGCAAAGACAAGGGAAAGCGCAAACGGAAGACATCTGCTGATCAAGGTGGTGTTTCTGCTGGTGTGTCTGCTGCTGGTAGTGCTGTTGGTGCTGGTGGTTGGGCTTGTGGTGGTACGTCTGCTGGTGTGTCTGCTGCTGGTCGTGCAGCTGGTGCTGGTGCTCGTACCGGGACAGAGACGGTGGTACGCCAGGTGAAATGACGAGGGACTTCGGAGGCAACGCCTGCTAGCATCATCGCTCCGAAGGCATTGTTAATGCAGTCGTACCCGCGTGAGCACGAACTTCGAGAAAACGACGACGGTCTCTCTCCGCAGCTAGACATGAGGCAGCAGCGGCACGAGGTGATGCAGGCGGATGAGGTGAACGAGTTGACCTATCGAGTAGTGATGGGGCACTTGGAAGGCATGCCTCGTCCGCGACAGAACGCTAGTCTTTCAACGGCGTAAGCACCATGGAGCACCGACGAGACCTCGCACAGACGAGACCTCGCGTTTGCACTTCTTGAGCTCGGGTGCCCAATCAACCGCGCAGCGAGGCACACGCCCAGGGGGGGGCGTGTTTGGTGGGAAAATGAGAAAGAAAGGGCTCTTGAAAAGTTCTATGTGTCCAGCACCATCGTCGTCTTCGTTCCCGAGGTGCGTCCGTACCGACTGACAGACTGACAGAGGTTTAAGCTTTCAACAGCAGCAGCAAAAGTGCAGCGCCAGCGCTTCGTGCGTATCCGGTAGTGTATAACCGGTACGTATATACGGAGGGGGCTGCACATAATTAATTTGAAAGCGAGTAGTGCGCGCCTGCCTGCATTCCTCGCAGGTTGGCGACACTCTTGTCGATAGTAGTTGTATCCGCAGTAAGTACAGCAGTTCAGCAGGAGTTGTATCCGTATCCGTGAGTTGCATTCACAGTATTAGTGCCGCTGTGGACGTGAATGTGAGGACCTCTTCGTCATCATCTTGAATTATGAGCGATCCTTTTATTCCCGTCCCAATGGGTACATTTTTAATATAACCTACGCTGCAGCAGTATCACAGCAGAGAATAGTCGTGCGCACGCCTGATTTGCCTACATGCGTAGCAGTTGTGCGACAAACGACTCGTTATTATATTTTTATGCCGCCTATTACGGGACACCATAGTAAATAGAACCTACGCCACACACAAAAACCCATATATTTACCTATGTTTACTTACAAAATTTGGTTATATTTACTGTGGCCCCCCGTGATAGTACGGCACAGTCGTCGCCTCGTGCGTATGCATCAGACGTGTATCTTACATGTGTTGATGCACCCCACGTTCCTGCAGGTGTGCTGCAGGCGTGCACTGTATCAGCACCCGCAGTTTCGCAAGAGGTACCAAGAGGAGGATAGTGGGGAAACGAAGAATGGGGTGAAACTTCCCTGCCGGGAGTGCCGTTCTAAAAAGAAGCGGCGCGTGGCAGGGCGTGGAACCCGCAGGTGGGTGCGAGTACGAGCAGGTGGAGCACGACGTCGCCATTTTGACATAGGAAGAGCGCTCTGTCAAACCGTTTTTTTTGTTTTAAGGTTTCCTACGGGGAATCGCAAGTATACACCATTGGCGAATGAGCGTGTGTGCTGTTCGCTCGACAACACGCCGCCGCAGATCACTCATGATCTATCGCCACGTGCGATTTTGATCCATGCCGCCGTTGTTGTGTTTTTGGAATTTGCGATCAGCTACGAGCGGGTAACCACTTCGGACGGGAGAAACTGGCTAGTTGCGACGCGTCGTTACCGCTGCTACAACCCCCGGTGTACGAAGGTGAAGCAAGAGGTCGTTGGCAACATGTCGAACTTGATGGACGACTTCGCCATGCCGCGATCCGGGACGGAGAAGAGAGTGGTCACGGATGCTGAGCGGAACTGCATGCAGAGAGGAGAACTGTCAGAAATTGCACCCAATGTAGTCCGCACTCTCCTCAACGGAGGCTGGTCTTTTTCGATCGACGATGAACGGCGAGAAGCTGTCGTTAGAAGGAGGAACCTGGTGGAGAAGATGGCCCACTGCACAGCGCGCGCGAGCAGAAAATACCACCGACACTCTCCTCTATAACCCCGCCGCCTCGCACCGTGTGTAACCTGCTTGGGTGTTTAACAAGACGCACTCCATCCGCCGACACAGGTACATGGAGCTCCTGCCGCCCGTTGCGAGGTTGGCTTTCCCGTTCGACTTGTTCAGGCAGGGGGGAACGACCCGCCAGCTTCTGGACAATGCGATAGTCTGCGGTCAATATGTTGCAGCCATGACGCGTGATCTGGGCCAGGTGTGGTTTCAGGAGAATAGGTTGGGAACGTATCAATTTTATCGTGCTACCATCGCTGTAACATCGTGTGCACGTGTTTCTTTATAAACGCTTTTATTTTCCTGCTGCCAGATAGTCAAAGATCAGTGCGCGGATTGGATAGTAGGAGGCTATGCGATATGCTTCGCCAAAGGTTGTATTGAAAGCTCCTATTTCTGTGTTTAGTTGTGGCGGGGCTAATACGCCAACATCCTGCTGTCTCCCGCGTCCGTGTCGCGCTTGCCCTCTTAAGCGGGCGTGACTCCCCAGGTGTTTAGCCACGAACAGACGCAATATTTGCTCAAGTACGCCGCTTTCACACAGAGGGAGGGTGGCAAGTGGCCGGCTTGGACAGCTATAGCAAAGGACACCCTGCTCTCCCCGCCGACGACCGCAAACGTAAAAACGAACAGCGACGAAAATAAACAACAGGCAAGACACTAAGCGAGGCGTCGTTTAGGAATGTAAGTAACATAAACAATGCCTTCGGGTGCGAAACACCACGTGACGTTCAAATTGTTGAGCATACCCGATATTTTGAGTGTTGTTGTCACCGGCCCTTTCCCGGAAATCTTGCTGCGCTCATGTTGCAGGTCAAGCCTTTCAGTTAGGCTGAGATGTGCAGCCGAGGCGCGAAGGTACTGGCGTGGGATGGGACCTTCGCGAGTGCGCGCCAGGTCGACAGCGAAGCGAAAGTCTTGGTTTCTGTGTTCAACGAGTTGGGCCACGTACTCGGGTACGCAGCTGTGACCTCGAAGAAGTGAGACAAGGTTGTTCCTTTGTTCATGGGGTAAGCACTGTCGAAAATCGTCGTGACAATTCGGGAACTTGGGTGGTATCAGTATCTTAAGCTCACTGTAGACTGTCGCCGTGCCATTATCAAGCAGATCACCGATAATGTTTTTGACGACGTCGTCTTTTCAATGCATCGCGTTACTAGGTTGCGTGCTCGCTTCGAGCGCTTGGGGGTGTTGGAGGATGTCAAACTAGCGAGTTCTGACGCATGCTGCGAGGGGAGTCTTGATCCGAGGCAGCACGTGATGCCAAAGGTGTACCCGGGCATGTCGAGAGCACCATTTTCGGATCTCTTCCACAAGGCCAAAATCGCCACTGACGCTTTCTTCCCGGCGTCTCGGCTGTACGCGGCGGCGTGAAGGTACGATTTGTTTATACCCCGACCGGATTTTGATGCCGCTTGTTCGTGTTTGCGCGTCACGACACATTTTCCTCGCACGATCTGCAGCCTGCATGGCGTTGTTTCTCGCGCCGGCTACGAGGTTCTGAGAACGCCTCGCGTGTTCTTGTTTTTCCGGCGGCCGCATTCCTTTCACAGAGAGATTGGAGCCATTTTCGCGCGTCCGCACACGAGGGATGAGCTGAGAGCCGCTAACAACCTTGTGGAAAGCGGGACGAGTGCAGCGGAGTCCATGATTCGGGCGAAATCCGCGTGAGGGAAGACGTACATCAGGACGATGCCATCACCAACGATTCTCGCGGACCTTGAGGCTTTCGCGAAGACGTACAAGACGCTCGACGACGAGGAGGTGAAGAACGGGCACAGGCCTTTGTCCAGGTACGTGTACTGCTATTGACTAGTGTTCTAGGCCCTTGCAATAACACCAGCGTTTTTCTCACACCAAAGACTGACCGCGAATGCATACCGGCAGCGCTGGAAGGGCAGTTCTTACGTTGTCGTGTAAACTATTTAAAAATTAAAATGTCCGGTGATCCCTGACAGGCGACGGAAAGGATGTATGCCCAGTTCTCTGGAGGCTATCGCGAACGTGAAAAGGTGCGCTGCTAAAGGGTGCTTGGACCCTGGCCTATCCCTGAAGAACACGTACACCGTGGACTTCGTGGGACCCCAGACGGGGCTGAGGACAGTCCACAAGCTGGTGGGGACTGGCAAGTGCGAGAGTCTTCACAGGTGAGTGCACGCGACCTGGCCGTTTGAAATGCCTATTTTTTCGAGCTTATGTATTGGAGTTTTCGAGTACAGGAAGTATATTTACATCCGAAATGGAGGCGAGCCGCCCGGCGAGGGTTAGTCGAACCACACTGGAAATATATACCAGAAGAACAAGCGCTATCACAGGGGTTATATCGTATTTGTGTTACGTTGTTTTCGTGGCTTCTCTCTTTTACGCACCCCTGTGCGATATCTCCGATGCCTGCACGAAACAAAAACAGCATTCGTACTGTACCCCATGCCCTCGCACCTGCTGTACTTCGGGAGTACGTCTCCACCTCACCCATGCACCCTCCGTACTTTCCACGCCCTGTGCTTTGATATAATGGGGCGCAGCGGGATCAACAGGCAGGTGGTATCCCAAGCACCCAAGCTCGGCGTGGAACGGCCGGACAGGGAGCTCACCTACTCCTTCAAGGAGCACAACGACAGCATCGACGAGAGACGGGGTATTCGTCGGCGAGGAATGTTCGGCGGGAGGAGCTGGACTGAGCTACAGGTCAAGAAGCTGTAGACGAACTTCGACGGCCCGAACCCGGGTGGCAACCAGCACATGCCCTCGCGGGTCGCTGTCGGGGGACGTCCTGAGAAGGTGAACTCACATGCTGGGTCAAGCGTTCTCCGCATATAGTCGTACCCGTGACGGAAGGAGTACCCATGAGCCCGTACGTCGTAAGGGCCGTCGCTGGTGTTCGCGCAACTAGATAAACATAGACTACGCTCGTCCTTACTGTTCGCGGTTGTCCAAGAGGTATATAAACCTGACCGATGAACCTGACCCTTACTGTGCTGAGGAAGCATTGTGCACGAGTGTCACCCGAACCCAAATCACCTTTATGTCCAGGTGGGTCTGTGGAACGGGGGGAAGGAGGTGTTTGGCCACGAGTACCTTGCAACCTACCACGAACAGTAGGTGCGGGACTGCGCGAAAGTGGCTGGCATCGACTTCGATGGCTTGACGAAGAACAGCTTTATCGTCAACCTTGCGGACGAGGACGGCGCGGGAGGTATGCAACCGCGTTTGCGGTTTGGAGCATTATCTGAGCCGTCTTCATTGGCGACTAAGTTTGACATTTAGACCTAACATTTTCGTTCCGTTTTTAGTTTGTTTTTTGCTACAGTTATCCTCTATTATTGCTTTCGCTACCTAATGATTCGGCAACCCTCTTGGTGCCCTCGCCATTTTTCCCAAACTTCGCGTTTTCTCACGTAGACCTGAGTGACGGTGACGGCGTGGACCGTAAGACATCTTCTGCCAGTACGCCAGTTGCAACGCGAGTTCCTACGACAACGGCAACGCCAGTTGCCACGCCGTTTGCACCGACCGAACACCTGTTGATGGGCGAGGAAGGGGGGCGTCATGGCGCCAGTGCGGGGAGTGGACCACAACAACCGGAGGTTGATCTTGCGTCGAACACAAGGGCCGGTGGTGCTGGCATCGCTGGAAGCACGCCCAACCTCCCCGACCGAGGCAGCGCAAGTGCAGGTGAAACCTCAGGTTATTCGGCAGCAAAACGAGTAGTTTCCGATCTGTAACATATGTGAAAGGGCGGCCATTACTTCATTTATAACCCACCTACGACTTCATGGACCATTTATTTTGCACATTCACTAATCCCCGTCTGTCTCCGTGCCGCTCGTCCCTCTCTGCCACGTTAAGGTGCAGGTCCGGCTGTGGACCCCTATCCCCATCAGAAGCTGCAAACTTCCGCCCGTGCCGCCACTCCCCACCCTCCTGTTGGTGGCCACCGTGGGCGGGGACCCAAGTAGAAGAGGGCGGATGTGGCCATGACGATGGTAATTCTCGAAACACTCGACGAACGGCGCTTGGCAAGGGAATGCACGGCTCGAGCGTAGGCGGCATTTGGCGAACGCGAAATCGAAGGCCTAAACGCCGCCGCCGTGGAGTACAATACGAAGGTCCTCGGCAACTTGCAGACGGTAGAGAATGATACCGTCAAGACGCTCAAGCTAAGGGGGACCGTGACTGCAGAGGGGTTAAACACGTACTGGACTGTGTTGTCCAATTACGCTGCAGTGTCGCTGCTGCCTCCCACGAAGGGCCGCGTTGGCGGTTGTGGTCGGGGTGCTGGGGGAGGGTGCGGGGCAAAAACGCGTAGCGGTGTAGGGCGTGGTTGCGGTGTAATGGCCGGGCGAGATGCAGGGGGGGGTCGTGGTGCAAGGGGGCCAGCGGGCGGAGAAAATAAGAGTAGCGGTGCCGAGGGGGGGGGGGCAACAGCTCCCGGCCATTGAGCCATTCATGTCAGGGGGCGCAGAGGGTGGGGCGGGGGACAGTTTTCCTCGTGGCAGATGAAGCTATCGACGACCTCGGTTCTAACGCGCTCAATCGGGTCCTGCGTATTTCGGAGGGCGGTTTTTGCAGGAACGACGTCAAAGCGCCGGAATTCAAGGATAAGCCTAAAGAGGCGGTGAAACAGAATAAGAGGCTGAGGAAGTGATTATTTTGTTTGGGGGGATATTTGGGTGTGCAGGGAAGCCTCTATAGGAAAGCACCCGAGAAGGATCAGCTCTAATAACCCTGTACGGTACCGCGGTCGCTGGCTGCCGTCATGATATGTACATACACTTGTATCAATGTGTAAGTATTAACAAGGGGGGGGGGTATCGTGTGGTCGTCGGTGTGGGACTTTCACTGTGAACGAGCATGCACTAAGACAAAAGGGTGGAGCAAAAGGACAACAGCTGAAGTTGGTACCAGGTAGATGTTAATCCTGAAGTAGAAACTAGAGTTGCCCGACCTTGAAATGGCTTTCATTTGATTTTTGTTGCTGCTTATGAGTGATCGAGGGTATAGCTTTTCCTGTGCAATTTATGGTATTCATATCAAGAAGAATGGGGTTGTGCTGCGTTCGCAACCCTTGTGCGAAAATATACATCATACTGAGGGTTCCTGATGGGTGACCGGTAGTAAAAAAATACTGCACCTACCGGGTGGCGACAAGGAAGCATAATATTTGCAAGACATCGTGGCAAAAAGGCCTTCTTTGTTACTGTTATTTCAGGTATGTATATACATCCTGGTATATAGTATTTTCGAACTCATGTGCTTCACAATTCAATACCAATAATTGGCTTAGCATATCCAGCGAAGTAAATGAATATCTACGTACATCAATAAAAAAGGCAGATAATATACCAGGAACGTCACAAAATATATACAAAGTTTCATAGAATGCACACAAGGGAAGCATGGAAAAATACGTGAAATAAGAGGCCAAGTAGAAAGTGAAAAAGCATACCAGGTGTAGTATCCAACCACCAGGTAAAGTTTTACGAGCAGGTACGTATACTACATTTTGTAATTGAAAATTAAATGAGACACAAATCATACCAGAAAAATGCTTAATACAACAAGCAGTGAAAAATCATATATGCATACTACTGTAGGTATAGTATGCTCAAGACGAAAGTGAAAAATCATACCAGGTATATACAGTAGTATATACAGAGCAGGTATATACAGTAGTATATACAGAGACAAAATGAAAACAAATACATAAAAAAAGGGTAAACGTACATGGGTGGCCTCGAACTCGGGACATGGAGGTCCAGAGGCTGCGGGGCTGGGGACCACCGGCATCACTTTTTTTTTCATCTTGGGGGACCATACTACTAGCAAGTGAAATTTCCCGCGAGGGGGAAATATTGCCTTCCCCCGACACCACCCTGTTACAGCGAGTGACGTATTCCCCCGGGTATTAGGGCGCGTTCTTACATAAAGGGGAAGGAAAGTACAGCAATATTTTTCGTGCTGTATCTGCCGACTTTATCGAATTTCCTGTCGCTAGTTTTATCGGTTTCTTGTTCGGATACGTTTTATGGGTTTCCTAAGTTTCTTCTGGGACGCTTTTGTATTCAACTCCAGAGGTGGGAATGCGTAGCTCGATTGACGAGTAAGCAGTTGGGCGTCAGACAGACGGACAAGTTTCGAGTTTTGCATATATCTTTTTATAGGTCCAGATAAATCTGGAAAGTTGGTTGAGCATAAAACATGCATAACAACCACTTGTGCTCGGTCGCATGGTGGCACAACGATGACACATTTTCGGGATGGTACAAGTACGGTGAATCGGGCGCCTAGCACCGTACGACATCACTCAATAAACTGATGACAGGAACTGGTGTAACCAGCTGTAATCGGACAGACAAGCTTCAAGTTTTGCATGTATCATTTTATAGGTCCAGATATATCCGGAAAGTTGGTTGAGTACAAAACTTGCAGTACAACCACTTTTTCTCCGTTGCATGGTGGCACAAAGATGACACATTTTCGGGGTAGTACAGTACTGTGACTCGGGCGCCTAGCACCGTATGACATCACGCAATAAATTGGTGACAGGAACTGGTGTAACTAGCTGTAACTGTTACCAGTCCTTAAAGTGTCACAGCGGGAACTGCACCTACAGAAGTGGCGACGACGTGTGGATATATTACGTGACGCGTGCAGTTCGACATCGACCGCATACTAACCACAGTAGCTTGAATCTTGTTTTTGGTGACAACATGCCGTATCAATTTGCAGGGAATTGGATGCAGAGACGGAGATCGAGTTTGGACATATTTCCCCCTGATGTCCGGCTGTGTGGGGGTAGGCATCGCCCTCGCCCGACAACGCCCAGGCATATATAATATGTGTCGCGACCTGCGCTCTGAGTGGGATCAACACGAGTTCCTTCCTGTTCGTCTGGATCAACACCAGTAACACTACACCAGTGGAAGCTGATAAACGCGTAAAACGCATAACTCAATCCACATACTGGAATCCATCCTCTGTTCCCCTCGCTGCCTTGGTAAGGCATGCCGAGAGGCAGGCCCTATCAGGCTCATTGCGAGTGGGGTAGGTCTTTCTGGCGGGTATAATGCTGGATTCACCCTCAAGGAGTGATACCTTCTTGCTGCTGCGTGTGGTCGCGAGGCTTAGGCGTGGCGGTAGACTTGGGTTGTACGTGGTGTGTCAGGCACAGGCACTTACGATTCGCGCGTCGGTTCAGGCAGCAGCGGGTGAGAAGCAATCCTCAATCGAGATTTTCGTGCGCGGAGGCAGGCGCCACCACGAACCAAACTACGGCACAGTCAAACTACACTGTGAGGAGGATGGGATCGACGAGGAAGGAAGATAGAGGCTATGCGTCGACGAGCGGGGAAAAAATGAGTTGTATTCACCTTGCACGGGAACCTTTATCTCCAGACCAGTACCGCAAGCTGCGAAGGGTACTAATGTTTGGGACGACGAGGGAGAACAGGGACCGACTGGAAGGTATTGGCAACGAGAGCACGTGCGACGGAACGGGCATTGTCGCCTAAGGCGATGAGGCAGCTATGGTGAACGGCAGCCGGATGGCACACGGAGACCTACGGCCGGCGCGCACACCATCACACGAGCAGCATTCCTCATTTTCCTCTGGATCGTTTTACGAGCAAGTGGCTTTTACTTGCGTCACTGGATTTTTGTTGTGTTAAACGAGTCGTATATCGTTCATGGGGAGCAAGTTCTCGCAATTATCAGAGGCGTAGTGGCTTTGCAGCTTTTCTTCCTCGTATTAGACGGTCCGGTAAGACGTGGCGATCGTTGAGTGGTTTTTGTTCGATCCCTCGTTGTTCATTACATGCCCGCGGGTCGTCACTCTATCAGCACTCCAGACAGCAGGCGTGTTACTATCCGCGTTCACAATTATCGTGCGTTTGAACGGTGCAGACAGCACTCCAGACACCAGCCGCTGTAGTGGGTAGCCACGAGCTGGTTAGTTGTGGGAACGGGGGGGGTTTTACGCTGTAGTTGAGTGGGTATTCGAGGCCATTTTAGTTCAGTGTGCACATTCGTTTCATTCCTTTTGTGCGCCTTCTTCATCTCGTGTGATTCAGGCAAGCGTCATGAATGTTGTGTTTAGTTTCACGGGTGTTCGGATTTTCCCTTGGGCTCCAGCACCTTTGTGTGACCACTGACTCTATTTTAGCAAGAGTCACTACTACTGTAATGCGAGGACAACAGCAACAACAACAACAAGCATTTCTTCAACCTTTACAGCAGTGACAGTAGGCCCAGCCTTCGCAGTGTCACCCAGTTGTAACTCGCGAACTAACGAAGTCGTCGGCAATACGATATAGATGTGTAGAACGTCGGCCTCTGCAACAGTAGTAGCCAATTAAATCGAAGGACAGCAACAGGGTCGCCAGCACTGTGTTGCGTTTTTGAAAAGCGTAACGCACTTTTACGTCCAGGAGTGAAACGACACGTAGCCCCCAGCGTACAGAGCAACCCCCCCACCAGAGCATACCGCCGGCCGATAGCCTTGTATGCATAGCCCTCGTCCACATACAACTCCAACTGAACTCCATTTCCCAGACCCCTCTGCAAAGTAGTACAGTAACTACTACATCGCGATGCGCACCGCTGCCCGCCAACGCAACCACGTCGGAGTTGCAGGGAACCTTGATACCGTTCAAACCGCGTGGAGAATGTTCAGGCAGGTCTGGCTGGCCTATCAACGACCGAAACTGTTGTTCGACGAATTGCTTATTCCTGCGAAACCGATCAAGCTCCAGGTCAGCCACCACGGGAAATCCGCCGTAGCGATTGGTATCGAACGTCGCTACGGAATCTTAAGCAACCCCCCGCTGGGATATCAACTTGCCTGCATCCCAGTCTCGAGAAACTCAAAGACCTATTAGCCACCGCAACCTCCGCTGGTTATTGATAGGAACGAAGCGGCCCAGGTCCTCAGAAACCTTGTCACATCTATACTCTGCGAGCCCCATCGCAACTGTATAATACTCATGGACTAATGTACCTCGTAGGTACTACTCGTACTCCGATAGAAACGACCCGTGCCTCCGCCAGACACACTAACACACTCATCAGCATCACAATGCCCAACGCCAAGACACTCGTCGTGATGTCGACGTCAAGCCTTGACAATGGCCGATCTACGACATCTGACGGAATACCGATGCAATTACTATGGGGAAGACCAACCTTCGTCTACCATCTGGTAGAATAGACGGGCAGTAAGAACACTTTCGCTGGTTTCTGTCGACTGGTGGACCTCCTCGGAGCAGTACCACCAGTCAGCAATAGCGGTATCCACCGCTAACTGTTCATCTGAGCTAACGGCTCCTGATTTTGCCGCTGCTTCGAAATCCAGAAGTACTCGGTCTTGCATCGTCTGCTTTTTCCGTAACATAATTTTGACGTTGGTCGAGACAGCGGCGGCAGCTTGCGAGAAGCTGCTTTGGCTCCCAACAAGCACGTCTGCGGCTGCGAAGCAGTCAAATGTCTCGAGAGTTGGAGAATGCAGGAATATGATCTGTCATGAGAGGCAACGACGACGGTTTTTGTTAACATCCGAAACGTATAGCTACGTCATAATAAGTATGTAACGTGAACCCCACCACCAAGGATGCATGCATATATATTTGGTAACTAAAGAACGCTGCTAGCTTAGAGGTGGAGCGACCGGTTTGTCGAGGACGTTGAGAATGGGACACGTGAACTCCTTCGCCATGGAAACGTGTATGTAGCGATTGCCACCTGAGGGACGCGGCTAATTAGATGATGGGACGAACGGCCTTGTATATTGCAAACTCCGCAATCAAACCCCTGTTCCGACAAGCCGTGGAGTGTTTTGGTCACGTGCGGGAAGCAATAGAGTATGAACAGTACCGTATCAATGTGCATGATGCAGTAGTAGAGACGAGAACACACTCCCCCGTGGTCAATATGTTACTTCACGCCGGCCCCCCCGCTTTGAGGTGCCATGCTCCTTACCTGGCTGCAATTAAGTCCGGTGTTCAAACAAGACTCGCGCTCAATATCCCAAGTGATTGCCCTGTTGTGCTCGTCTGGCAGCTGAAACCCTGTCATCCTTTTCGGCCCTTCGCTAAACACCAACACAGACACATGCGCCGCAGGGTCAATAGCAGCGATTCCTCGAAGAACCGAAGTAACGGCAGCTTGAAAGTATCTGTGTGGGATATCTCTGAATCCACCTCGAAAATTTATGATATCTCCTCGTCGCACATGCACCACAAGCACCCATGGCCGTTTCCGTCCAGGTTGGTACGCCGTTGTTTCTCCCGGCACAACAGCCTTCAGCGGCGCAGGATGGTCGTCTGGAAGAAAGGAGTGACACCGTCCACGTTTTGCAGGGGCGTTCCAGTATATGTCGCGCAAGGTTTGACGAACGTACGGGCATGCCCCAGGGTCTGAACTGAGCTTCGAAACCGGTATGCCCCAATCTTTAATCTTTCCCAATTTCATCGCGTCCGCGCGGTACGCCACAGAGGTCCGATTTTCTTGTTCGCGAAACCAAGGGTCGCCATCACCTTCAGGAAAGGGCACCTCCACTTGTGTTGCCCTTTCGAACGCTTCTGAATCCTGGACCGCGAGTAGCGGGTTGTGCGTGAGTCCCATCCAGTCCCCGAAGTTGCCCGTACCATGGCCGGCCAAGAGCGGCCCGACAAACACCGGCTCTAGGTCGAACGAAAGCGCACGATTAAGCGCCCACCCGACTCGCATAAGGCTCGCACCAACCCCTTCCCTCGGTGTCAAATTATAGAGAACAAGATAGCGATTGTGGGTCTTGCCCGACCACAGTCTGCATTTTTGCCATTCCTCGCGATTGACGCAACGTGGTGACGGGACCGTGCCGTTTTCTTCTGCTGCCCGTGGGTGTCCATCGGCCATGTGGAATTCAAGCTGGTGCGACGTGTGCTGGTGACTTGATGGCGTAGCAACTTCCGGCTGTTCATCTGTCAACAGAGACGATGCCATCATGGAGGCACGATAAAGGAAGCCAGGCTTTGCAGGCGTCGTATTTACTTGAAACATATCATGTTGGTTTGGTGAAAGTGTTTGTGAATGCGGTTCAGTGGCCTTGCATAGCAACTGGTGTTCATTATTCTGTATGGAAACTCCACATCAGTGGCAGATGCCAAAAACTAACACAGCATGCAGCGTTACCCCTTGAGCTCAACACTCTTTGACATTGGATGGCAAACACAACTCACGTGCGTTTGAGATGCAGTCGACAACTAGGCCGCAGGGGCGCTTACTTTCTTACAGAGCTCCATGCTCGATGATTATTTCCCGCTTCGAACACGCGCTCTACAAGCAAGGGAGCCGTGAGTCAAGGCTAGCGCTGAAGCGTGAGAACGTTTTCTCCTAGATAGCCAAAACTGCCACAAAAATAAGGCGTAATGGATGCAGCCGGGATCAGTCAAGGACAGGGTCAACGCCAGCAAGCTCGACGGATAGCCTTCATTACAACAAAAACAAGGCGTAATGGATGCAGCCGGGATCAGTCAAGGACAGGGTCAACGCCACCAAGCTCGACGGATAGCCTTCACTACAACAAAAAACACAGTGCACGGCTGTCCCGAGGTTTCGACGGCCACGACCGCTGTACCAGGCAAACATTCATAAGATGTTGTCTTAAGGTGAGGATCGAAGTATGCTACGATAGGGCCAGCACGTTTTGGCTAAACTGTTTGTGTCACTGGGACTGATGACGCCTCTCAATGCAGTAACTACTAATCCTCGTTTTCGTTTGGGGACTGGTGCTACGGTCTAGGGGCGTATTCTAACACTACCCCTATTTTCACTACCGTGTTTACGCGACTGGGGGCGAATGGCCCCTGCACCTCGCTCAACAATGGGCTCAAGAAGGTATCGCTTTGCGCAGCGTATATACCAGACAATGTCAATACGGGGCCACCGTGGAAACAAAACTCTTAAAGGCTCAAGACTACGAATACATTATGGCAGGCACTTAGGTTGGGTGGCTTTGTGCGGCTGAAAGTGGAGAAAATAAAAGTGCCCCTCCTGCCGAATCCTCTCGGTGCTCCGTCTAGAAAGGGGTGCGTAGTCAATTGTCAGATGACCAAGGCAAGCAACAAATGAGTACGCCCCCCCCCTGTACCGAATGACCAGCCTTTGACTAAAACAATCGATACAGGCATACAGTAGGCCACATGATTTCCCGCCGGATTACGCTTACACTGTAGTGTTCAAATCCGTTTGTTTTTAGTGATATACAGAGCTCCTATATAATACGATAGGATCGTCACGAAACTCTGTAACATGGGTGCATCTCTACCGTAAGATATCATGCGTCACCGAAAACTACCGCGCAAAATATAGCGAACACTAGCCAACGAGCCGCACCTTTTGAGACAGAAGCCTCTGCAGCCACCGTTGGGGTAGTCGAATTGAAATGCTGGCCCGGGCAAGCTGGGTGGCTGCGTGGCTGAACGCCGACTGCTGATAGCAGCCAGACCACCGCAACACAAGCGAGTCGCTTATTTAGCAGCCCTGATACCCCCCTGAAAGGACAAGGGGGACGGCGAATTCGGGTAAATAACACATGCCTGGGGTACTGGTGGGTTATCGATTGATTTTCCTTAAGGTGACACATTTGGTGGTGTGGAACGCGCTGCAGGCTACAGGGTGATGGGGTTCGGTGTGCTACGGTATTTTCGTGTGTGGTAGACTCTACAACCGGCACATACCACGTAGAATATTTAGTGACTGCATTAAAGAAATCCAATTTCGTAAGTCGGACATGCAGGTAGCTATATCCCCTCCGAGCTGGTTCGAATTAAAATACGGAAAAACTCTCCGCTACGAATTCCGGCAGCAGCATCTATTCAAATGGCACCAATGGTGTCATACCGACAGCCATGAAGAGCGGAACAGGTCCTCGGGCTGGTGCTAGTGGCGTCTGGTGCACCATTGTTGTTTTTCGTGGAAGTCGCCGAACGTTTCCATGGAAGCTTCCACGGCTTCCGTGGAAGTGGTGGAAGCTTCCATGGAAGCTTTCATGGAAATCAACGAGAAACACAGGGATCGCGCTATTAATTGTGGCAAACAAGTGTCGACCAACCACTGGCCTTATATATGGTCAGCTACACGCAGGCGTTTCCATAGCAACAAACGATATTCTGTTTCCTTTTGTTTTTGCACACTCCGGTTTCAGGTGGGGGGCATGACCGCTTCAGCCCAATCGTATCCGGCTACGGCGCAACTGGTCATGGCGCGGCGATGCCGGCGGGGTTCAGCGCTTCCCGCTATATGTTTCTCCTCAGCCCTGCGGTTACGGCGCGAACCATACGGCCGGGACTGTGTGTGTGTTGATGTTGTTTTTTGTTTGTGTGTGTTCTGTTTCGGTTTTTGCGCTTCTCATCTCAGTTTAATAATTGACCTATTTATTTGGAATCAGCGGTTTGTAGGCTCCGACTGCGCGTCGTCACACCCCCTTACTTTTGGCGCACGGGGATCGCATAATGTCTCGGTGCGGCTAACGCTACCCCCCGCTCTGTGTCTGGCCTTGCGCTCACGGCCGCGTACACTGACCCTCGCGCGTAAGCCAGGCGCATACTCTGGCGAGGTCAGTGAAGCCTATTATAACCGTCGGTACGAAACCGCAAACAAACTGAAACCACACATCACACTAAATAACTCATTTTTTAAAGATATCTTCCGTTGTATGGTCTGGAGTTGTCATGTAATATATTCAGCTCACGTGGTTCCCACTCCGTAAGCTCACGCGCTCAAATGCCTGATTTATTAATATGCTTGGGCTCAGGGCTGAGGCGCGGGAGCCGGTAACGCGAATTTTGCAGCGTTGGGTGGTTAACCGTGGTACTAAACCACGTAAACCAGATCCCTGCTTGTTTTCGCCTTAATATTGCCTTGCTATGATATTTCGCCCCACTAAAAATACACTTCTTGCATCGTGATTTATCCGGGCCCCGGCTCACGCAGGTAGTACACGTATGGCTCACAGCTATTTCCCTTGCCCCGGTAGGAGCCCCCACCACGTGCGACGTGCTGGCGATATCGCAAGCGGCCATCTCCACGTCTCTGTTTTTTCCAAACCACTCGTAGCTGCGATTTTTGCGTATCGCGCGCAGCGCGTCCATCCTTGTAATCGCTCGACTCTACGGCTTTATTTGAAACTGACGTGTACCGGGGCCTACATGCCATACGGCGAATGCGCGTGCTGCTTGCATCCTGATCCGCGCGCGTGCAAACCACGTACCTGTACACCCCGGTGTCCGGCTGTCCTGCAGCCGCGACCGCCGTTTGTGGTAATTTCTCCTACTTCCAAATACCGCACTACCAGCGTATCTACGAACGAGCCAAGCTCACTACTATTTGATTCTATGTACTACGAGGCCCGCAATAAAAATCGTACATATTTATTTCACAATTAATAAGATGGGTACATGGTATTTTGTAAAGATTGAAATCGCCACCTACCGCTTCGTATACAAACCCTATGTATATACGATAATTTATATTGCGAAAAAGGCATGTGAATTTAGACAATATAGAAGCGGCCACAGCGGCCGTAGAAACCGACGCCTATATATACTGCTGCTGTGATACCCGTACACACCACACACCACCTGTCTGGGGTACAAGAGCTCCCTGCTATGATGGTATTTGCTATAACTAGTCTTAGCTAACCAACATAAATGATCAACAACACCATAGTTTTTTCAATTATGCGACTAATCATATCCAAATAAGTAGCCACAGAGGACGTGCTTATTTGAGTATTCGAAAAATATAAATAAAACAATAAAAATGATGAATCAACACGTATTTGGAAATTATCTGTGATTATTTCCGCAATTCTGCGCTTATACGGTACCAACTCAAACATCTCCCCTACCGCGTGCGCCAAATGTTGAAACCTCCGTGTCACGGCCTTAAGCATGGCGCCAAATGTTGAAACCTATCCAAGATTAATCAACCAACCCATATTTGGTGGTTTTCTAGGATTATTTCCGTAAATGTCTGCTGTTCCCAACGGAAACATACCCACTACCGCGTGCAGTGTGCTGTACTCGGACAGCGATACTGCCGCGGCCTGATGTGTACTGGTGTGCGGAGCTGTGCCGGTTTGCGGAGTAACCGCGCCCACTGCCCCGCATGAAAACGCCTTCGAGTTCGGTAAAACAATCAATCATCGTGATTACGGAACCAAACATGATTAACCAGCAGCTCCTTGGGTAATCCATATACGTAATATAATACGCTTCGGTCGTGATGGTGATGGTGATGGTGTCGTTAAAGATCTTCACGATTATGCCGGTTTCAGTATGCCCCGCGGGGAACCGGCCCTACCGCGCGCCATCCGACCCCGATCGGCGCCGCACCACCGCCCCGGCCGCCCCACGCGTCGGCCCCCGGTGACCCCGGCGAGAGAACGGGCCCCGATTCTGAACTCGGCGAGCGGGGGGCGGCGGGGGAAGGCGGCCTGCCGAGGACGCCTCGCTCCGTCCCCTGGAACGGGGCGGATCCGCGGGAAGGTAGGGGTTCCCAGCGCATTCCGAGGGTTTTCCCACCCGGGGTCTAATCCCTTCCCTAAAATTAAGGTAATTAGCCAAAAATAGGTATATCTACGCACTTTGAGCCATTTATAGGTACACTGCGTAATGTACACCGGAAACGTCTTCCGGGCCCGCCTGATAATGGGCCTGCGCTCCATTGTACCTACAAATGGTTCAAAGTGCGTTGGTACACCTATTATCGTCTACTCCATGGATGTATCATCTATTTTTGGCTTCAACTGTACCTATAAATGGCTCGAACGATCACTTTTCGGCTACTGAAATATAGACAGACGGCCACATCAGATGCCGGAACTGTCAACCTGCCGACGGTACCAGTACAACCACTGACACTGCGGAGTCATCACGCATTACCTACAAGCGAGAAATCGTACCGCGATCAATGTATTAGAGATGACACCTATTTTAGCAGTAATTGGGATCATCTATTCGCTGCTGGATAACACAGGGTCATCTACTGCAAGGTAACTCGTACTACATAAGTAGTAGTACCCATCTAAGAGCATTGAGCTGTTCCGTATCGCGGTTTTCATGCGGTAAGTACCAGTACGTACCAGCAGGCATTTTACTTTTGTGTGCACTTGAACACATACCGTACTCTCTGGTAGCATACAGCAAATCTGCAGTCCGAGTGCGCATATCGTAAAGAACGAGCGGCATTATAGCGCAGCGTCATTTGTCGTCACTGGATAAACACGGAGGAATTAACTGCTGTATGCGTAGCGTATGGTCAAGAGTTGGATCCTCGAGATATTCAATAGTGACCAATCAGAGTTCATTTGCCAAGCCAGTAAAGGTATGCTGGACAATTAGTACATTGTCGTACCTAGTATCTACTGTATCGTAAATGGTTTAGTTGCTCAGTATCCACGCGTGGAACAACATTCCGCCAAGTAAACACGATGCGGAATAATTGATAGGCTGTCGTATGTGGTTTGGCCGTTCTGTGTGGTACAGTGGGTATTACCGTATAGGGAATGCGTACAAGATCGGTCACGATTGTTGTTGCGTCATCTGCCGCAAGTTATCGTAGCAAGGGCATGTTGATGTTTGCGATTCAAGATCGCAGTGCGTGTTGCTGTTCGCAATCCTCAAGATGGTCATTAGAACGGGAGCGCGTTAGCACGCGCACTCTGTCACTCCTCTTCAGCTCTCTTCTAAAACATGCTCTTCACGAGCCATGTCTGCTGGACATAATCATCTTTAAGGCCTGGGGTCACCTTCTTCTTCTTCTCTCTTCTTTTGCTCATCATCATCAGCTTCGCTTTTGAGCATATACATTAATCTACATTGGACATCATCGTGTTTCTTCTATTGAAGCGTTCATACAAGTTTGCCTCACAGCGACTTCAGCGCGTTCACCTCAAAAAGTCAGGTTGTATCTTGTTCGGTCATCGACAAGTGGACCTGAGTGCGTACACACCAGCTGCGCTGGTATACACGCCACACCACATCCCTATTAGGTTATGAGCCTCGAGTAAACGCGTGAACGTGGTAGCGATCGGGACATCGGGGATCAAGATATCACCGCCCCTGCTACAACGACTGGCTTCATCATCAGCGGAACGAGCTTTCGAGACCAAGAGCTTTCCAGACCAAGATCGTCTGATGTATGAGGAGAGGATCGAGTTCGAAGTACTACTGGTACTTCGTCGACACGTGAGTGAGCGTGTTCGAAGAGGGTCCCCACAGGGCGTCATCAACAACTGTTACATCAGTTGTGGACGTGTTGACTGTGCGAGGTACCCAGAGAACATCGTCACTACGTTTTGGAGAGTTGGTTGTACCCTTTCAACCCCGCCCTCCTGCTGCGTCTAGAAAAGTCAAGACGCGGACCTTGCTGTACGCTTTCTAACTCCACCACAATTCCAGTACTGCTGAGGATTAGGAGCTCTACATTGCGTGGTCCATACTGTGGACCGTGAGTCTCGGGAAGCCCCGAGCAGCAGCTGTTTGATAGCAACCCCCGGCCGTACTGCTGCCTGTTAAAGGGGTCTGCCACTGGAGGCTGTACCATTTCAACCTTCAGACGAAAATCTTGACGAAACAAATGTCAAGTATCTGCTGTACGCTGACGCAACTTCATCACAATCCAGTATATCTGAGATTAGGAGCTCTGCTCAGCGTAGTTCATACCGTGAATCGCCAGCCTTGGAAGCCCCAAGCAACAGCAGTATAGAAGCAATTCCCGACGGTTCTGCCGTCTGTTAATGGAACCCTGACTTCGCAAGGAGCCTCCCGTACATCGTGGAGGCTCCGACCAATATCCATACCTCGATATCGCTCGAGTGTATAGCTTGACACTGTCTAGCAACCTCACAGACAATCACAGCACTGCTGTAGATTAGGGGGCCTGCTTGGTGTCATTGACTAGGACTGTGGATCATAAGACTTGACAAGCCCGAGACAACTTGCAAAATAGCAACTTCGGTTCGAAGCGCTGACTCTCTACATCACGAAGGAATCGTGATTGCATAAAAATAGAAGAATAATAAAAGTCTCGGGACTCTCGAGCAAGGTACTAAAGCAACTTCATCGATACAACTAATTGCAGTACTGCTGTAAAGTTAGGATCCCTGCTGTACGACTTCAATATCGCACATTCGGTTCGGACTACTGACTGCGAGTATCAAACAAGACCGCTTGGCCAAGTACTACCTATCATCATGGGGGATTCGGCTTTCAACAACAGCGGCAACATCAACAATGACATAAAGGGATTGGTTACAGGCAACGGCGGAAGGGGTTTTCAACCCAACGCCGACAGGTTCACGACGATTGTGGACAGCATGCGGGATTACAAGAAGCTACAGGAGCCGAAGACCATCGTCACCGCCCGTAACGAGAATGTATTCGCGACGGCAACTGGCACTATTTGGGGATACATCATCGACCAGGCAGAACAGCGTGTTCCAGTCCGTATCTCCGCCATGATCGTACCTGGATAGGGAAGCAATCTCTTGTCCCCCATCAACGCTATGAACTCGGGAGTAAGCACCATCCTCGAAAGGGGGGACTGTCACCTACAGTTCAACAGCAACACTTCGCTTCCGCTGAACCAGCGTCCTGGGGACAAGGGTCTGTATTCGTACGACGTATTTTTTCGCGCCCACGGAGGCACGCTTCAAACAAAACCATACACCCCACAACAAAATGGGGTATCCGAGCATAAGGAACCAACACTTGCGACCAAGAACAAGTGCGTGCTAAGGAGCGGTAACAACACGCCTGAGAAGGCCACTGTCGCTGAGACGAGACGCCAACGTGCGCAAATCCAGGGCAGCACGCCTGGAGAGGATACTGTTGCAGAGGTAGAGAGCCAACGAGTGCACATCCTAGACAGACCGCAACAACACGCAAGCAACCTTCTGGAAGATGACAAGTAATTGACAACAACAGCCGGAGCGTCATCGACGGGAGCTGGAGTATCCTCACCAAGGGCCGGAACACCATCACCAAGGGCTGAAGATTCCTCATCAAGGACCGGAACGCCATTATCAGGAGTCATATATTATATATCACCCGGGGACGCACCTGTTGCCTCGCCCGGGGTCGCATCTTCCTTTTCGGCTGGAGTCACACCGGGTGCACCGCATCACGAGACAGCCACTACAAGATCAAATCCAAGCGTCGAGGAGACCTTCGATAGCGCGCACGCCAAGAGAGCATCGGGGGCAGACCCTCCGGCCACGTGTGTGGGTTTTGCCTACATCAACAGAGACGCATTCCGGATCTCATGGAAGGAAAACTGGGAACTCCCAAGCGAAGAACCAAGATGCCACCCAATCCATGGAGCAGCATCATCTGGCATCACTGGACCATCAACATCTAGGGTCATCAGAGCCATAGCATCTGGGATCATCGGAGCATCAACGTATCGGATCACTAGATCGCCAACATCTGGGATCACCGGATTATCAGCTGGACCATTATCATCTGGCATTACCGGATCATCAGCTGAGACATCACCGCCTGCTTCACCAGGGGTCGTGTCAGCTGCCCGAGAGCTGTGTCTGACGCACGCCTCCACACAAGATGAGCCCAACACGGACAACACAGAGACCAACCGTCAGCTGCAGGAGGTTCACACGCTCACCACAGCGGAAGGACAACCGCGGGCAAACCTCGGGACAGGATCTGCGGAATCAACACAGGGCGACCGAGAGCCACTGGCGACTTCGACCTTCGTGTACACCCGCAAGCCAACTTCAGGCTTCCTCTTCCTCGTGAACGAAGCGCTCATGGACATCGGGGCCAAGAAGCAGACACTGACTGTTTGATCAACAGTGGAGGCGGCACTGATAAGGGCAATCAGTTTTGAGGGAAAGGAAGTTTCCTACCTCTCCAACTTCAACGTAAGTTGAGCCTCTAATCCTAACCCTGAGCTTCGTAAGGATAACGGACCAAAGACATCAGACGACCACCGGCGTCTACACCATCAAGGTCGAGCCACTGGAAACGTGAAATACATTATTTCCCTTCTCGAAGCTGTAGAGTGTTGCGTGTTCTTTTAGTACGGGGCGGGCATATATTCAATTCCTTGGTCAACGAACTAATCACTAGAAGGTTTTGTTCTAATGATGTTTGGCAGCGTGTCCCGCCCATCTTCCCCGCAAGTGCAGTAAATATTGGTGTTGTGCAAGATTGCGATATATCACAGGCAGTAAGGTACATTGTAACCAAGTCGAATTAGCATTTTCGATGGGTAGTTGAATATAAAAATTAACTACTGTACGGCATCTCCAGTACGCCGGGATGCATGGCAAGAGAACCCGCCACCTGGTACAAACGGGAGAATAGCATACACGAGGGGTGATGCCTCTCTGATTGCAGTATGTTTTGTCGCAGCTTTAAACAGCTGGCAGTGTCCATGTGTTCCTTCGTTTGTTTTATGGGCGGCAGAAACATTGCTGGGCTGTGCACTCGTATGCTTGTTGCAGAATGATGAGCATATTCACTGTTTTAGACTATTACTAACATCTTATATTCCATTGTCGTTTTCAACTGACTGGAATGTAGTCCACGTCTGATTATTCAAGTATATTATGGACTGATACCTTAAATTGCATAACACACGCAGAAACCCTGGATACCTCCTATGCGCTTGTTTTGTGTAACCCCCCGGGTATCGTAGCAGAATGAGTCAACTTTCAGGATCTCATGTTGAATATTTCCCCCGCGAGAACTAGCATCACTGTTGTGTGAATTTTGGTATGGCATGTAACGCAGAAGTAGCCAGTGCATAGTTGCACAGTTGAATTTCGGAATCAAATTATATTCGATGTGTTAACGCATCGAGGGGTCGTATTAGAGATGACACCTATTTTAGCAGTAATTGGGATCATCTATTCGCTGCTGGATAACACAGGGTCATCTACTGCAAGGTAACTCGTACTACATCAGTAGTAGTACCCATCTAAGAGCATTGAGCTGTTCCGTATCACGGTTTTCATGTGGTAAGTACCAGTACGTACCAGCAGGCATTTTACTTTTGTGTGCACTTGAACACATACCGTACTCTCTGGTAGCATACAGCAAATCTGCAGTCCGAGTGCGCATATCGTAAAGAACGAGCGGCATTATAGCGCAGCGTCATTTGTCGTCACTGGATAAACACGGAGGAATTAACTGCTGTATGCGTAGCGTATGGTCAAGAGTTGGATCCTCGAGATATTCAATAGTGACCAATCAGAGTTCATTTGCCAAGCCAGTAAAGGTATGCTGGACAATTAGTACATTGTCGTACCTAGTATCTACTGTATCGTAAATGGTTTAGTTGCTCAGTATCCACGCGTGGAACAACATTCCGCCAAGTAAACACGATGCGGAATAATTGATAGGCTGTCGTATGTGGTTTGGCCGTTCTGTGTGGTACAGTGGGTATTACCGTATAGGGAATGCGTACAAGATCGGTCACGATTGTTGTTGCGTCATCTGCCGCAAGTTATCGTAGCAAGGGCATGTTGATGTTTGCGATTCAAGATCGCAGTGCGTGTTGCTGTTCGCAATCCTCAAGATGGTCATTAGAACGGGAGCGCGTTAGCACGCGCACTCTGTCACTCCTCTTCAGCTCTCTTCTAAAACATGCTCTTCACGAGCCATGTCTGCTGGACATAATCATCTTTAAGGCCTGGGGTCACCTTCTTCTTCTTCTCTCTTCTTTTGCTCATCATCATCAGCTTCGCTTTTGAGCATATACATTAATCTACATTGGACATCATCGTGTTTCTTCTATTGAAGCGTTCATACAAGTTTGCCTCACAGCGACTTCAGCGCGTTCACCTCAAAAAGTCAGGTTGTATCTTGTTCGGTCATCGACAAGTGGACCTGAGTGCGTACACACCAGCTGCGCTGGTATACACGCCACACCACATATCTATTACAATGCATACGTATTCAGTAGGAAACCTCTCATACGCACACTATATATACGATGCGGAGAAACAACAATGACAAGTGTTTCCATGCCGTTGTGCTGAAAGTACAATATACACTGTGGTGAAGTATATATTAATCGTAGGATAAACTTTGATGTATATTTATATAGGTGTACAGAGTAAAACCATACGGTCTAAGTTACACAGCCGTTGGCGCGGTCCGGAACAACACTCCACAGCAAACGTGGGGAATGTGTGGCCGTCTGTGTTTTAGTAGGCAAAAAGTGATCGTTTGAGCCATTTATAGGTACAGTTGAAGCCAAAAATAGGTGATACGCACATTGAGTAGCAGAAAATAGGTGTACCTACGCACTTTTAGCCATTTGTAGGTACAATGGAGCGCAGACCCAATATCAGGCGGCCCCGGAAGCCGTTTCCGCTGTACATTACGCAGTGTACCTATAAATGGCTCAAAGTGCGTAGGTATACCTATTTTTGGCTAGTGCCCTAAAATCGAGTATAAAATCTACGCTAATTTCAAGATGAAAATACTGTACACTAAAATCAAGATGGTTTATTCCAGACTAAAATCAAGATAATTGTTTTCAAAGAGTTCCCAAAGAATTGGATCTCCAGAACTCCGGTCAGAATCGAAATCGGGCCAAAAATGCACGAGTTAGCCGTTTTTGCTCTAATTTCAAGATAAAAAAGCCCGGACGTGAATAAATTGACTTAAAAAAAAAACACTGCTGTACGTACGCACTAAGGCTCCGCGTTGATTCCGGCGTTTTGTATTTGTCCGCTCACCGTACGTATGATACGTGCTGTTACTTTCTGGACTGTTGCTGCTGCTGTTGCTGCTGCTGTAAATGGGTTATATACACATACACTACTGTAGTACTACTACTACTACTACTACTACTACTACTACTACTACTACTTCTACTACTACTAATATGTACTGCGACTATTACTTCTATTACTGTACGTACTGGTGGTGCTGCTTTATACTCTGGTTTCACACTGCTGCTTGTTGTTGTTATTGTGGGTGAGTGGATCGGTTGGTGCGAGTGTCGATCAGTTGGTGCGTACGTACGTACGTACATTTTTTTTTTTTGTGTCCTCTATACCGGCCCCGCCCTGGCATGGTTCGGGGTACCACTAGTAGTGAATAATTAAACAATCCCAGTTAATCAATTACGGAAATGCCGAAATAATCAATAATTAGTTTTCGGCTACGTAACCACACAACGTACTCCCGGCACAGCAGCGCAGTCCCGTGCTCGGAAGGGGCGTAAATACTTGTTCATACGTTTTATGCCGCTGAAACAGGAGTACTGCCCATGGATATCTGGTATATTGTACAGTATACTAGAACCTAGTAGGAACGATTATAGGGGACAACTCACTTGGAATTACCGGCCAATGTATGTTTTTCACATCTCGGATACCGGAACTCTCAACGTTTTACGGATGTTAAAGTTGCGTGGGCGTCAGCGGGAAATGTCGTAACATTACGCAACTACGTTGACTAATTTTCGTTTTTTTTATAACATAGCGTTAGCATGTTGTGATATTGGCGGGCGATCGCGTAACATTATGTTAGAGTGCTACCTTGACCCTGTGATGACCGCAGTATATGTGTTACGGTGTTAGGTTAGGAAGACCATAGCGAGTAAAACTATGTTAGTGTGTCGGCGGAATTCCTAGTGGCCATCGCAACACACATTATAGGGATAACGTACATGCTCAACGAAGCTGTAACATTGTTTCCCCGTATTAGCGATATCAGCCCGTAGCGAGAAACGTTATGTTAGTGTGCCAACGAAATTCTTACTCGCTACCGTAACACACTGTAGACGGATAACGTGCATGGCCAATTTAACGATTAAGCAACACTATTTTAGTGTGTTAACGGAATTCCTACGAGCTGGTTCCAGAGAGAAAAATAAGATAGCTTCTCCTGGAAATAAAAAACGGAATACATTAATTTTTCGAACACTACAGATATCGACATGACGGCATCGCCAAGGGGAACACATCGGTGAAGAGATTTTGGCGTACGAGTTGTAGTTCGCGAGATGTAGTCGTATTGGTATTCCTTAGAGAGGCGTTATTCCATAGGGGGTGGCTTTCGTGCAGTAATCCTATAGTAAAACCAATCTAATAGTATTCAGGCCATATATCGGTCAATACGCCGACTAATTCGACTTTAGAAGTCTTGACAGGATCGCATCAAAAAGGGGAAGACGTCCACGTCACGTTTTTGCTTCCTGCCCTATCAGGCTGTGGTAAGAACCGCCTGCCAAATTACGAGGAAAATGTATTGAGCAAATTATAAACTTTAGGGGAAAAAATACACTTCGCGGAAATCACGTTTGCACCCTGGTGTTTTAGAGTTGCGAAACAAAACTTGGCGAGGTTGTTCTTCACAACATTACAAAGGGCTCCAAAACTGGTTTTGTTATAAACAATAAATAAATCATGAGTTATATAGGTTCAAAGTTGTTAAAACAAATCCGCGACAACTGAAGAAAACAACATACAGAGGTAAAAAAAACGAAAATAAAAATGGCCAGCCAACGTTTTTTCGTACTGTCATGAAGAACACCCCTGCCAAATTTCGTTTTCCAACTCTCAAAAACCAGCGTGCAAAGTTGCGAAGATGGAATCCTATGTTTCTTCCTGGAACCAGCTCGTAGTGGCTACAAGGCTTTCCTACGGAGTGGTCATAGTAAGGGCGACGCAAGAAAGCCGGGTTACCTTAACCGCAGCAGAGGATCGACACAATGCACAGCAGCAGCAGCAACAACAACAACAACAACAGCAAAAACGACAGAAGCAACTAGACTGCTGCATCTTCACTTAAAACCGAGGAGTGCGGACAAAGCGTCTACAGGCTGGTTCAAGTATACCGCGGAACATTCACTCAGGGGCCAATGTCCACGCCGTTTTTCGGAGATGGACCTTGAAATTTGGCACACGTGTTTTATGCGCCCTACCCGAGACTCTAACGGATGGGTTATCTTTTTTTTTTTCCCCGTCAGATGTTGTTTGTTTTGTAACTTTCTGGGAAATTTGGGTCTTGGGGGATCCAAACATTCCGGCGAACAAAAAAAAAAAAAAAACATTCGTAAAAAGCTCGGGTAGGGCACAATGTACATAAAACATGTGTACCAAATTTCAGGGTCTATCTCCAAAGAACGGCGTGGATATTTGGACTTTTGTGCGGTAAACGTGCAAAAATAGGCGTTGCCTCGTAATTACTTAGTTTCAGTATATAATCGATCTTGGGCGTTAAATATGACTTAATTTGATCATACCCAGTCAAATCTTCGAATATTTGCGTGTAACTTTGTATATACGTGCCTTGGACCACCTGGAAGCGGCTCGTTCAGACAAACAAATTGGGGAAAAAACACGTTTTCCTACGGAAACGCCTGACTATTATTGACCACTTTGAAGGCCTGTGATTGGTCGGGCCACATTTTCAACGGTAGCGCCAGTTCCAGGTCCTTGAACATAAAACTGGCGGTGTCACCCTCTTCCACTGTTCATGACGGTCACTATGATACCAAATATGTGACATTGGAGTTGCTATTGCATGCTGTGGTATGCCTCAACCAGCTCGTAGACGAAGAAGGAAGCTCAAGTAAACAACGTGTACGTATACACGAACTCTTGATTTGTTTTTCATGATGCTACCGCCTGCTTGAAAAAATATGCTGGTACGGCAGTACCTCCTACATTACTACAGTACGTGCTACTACCGTTTTATATGTACGTACATCATTGAATAAGCCAGCCGAAAAAAATAGAAGGAACTGTCGTTGTGTCCCATTTGTTTCGTAGGCAACCAAAATGTACAACGATATATATATTTGTACTGCTGTACGAGTAACCTAAAAAAGAACAGCAACGTGTAGCTTGTGACTAGTTAGCGTCACTGTGCAGGCGTGCGGTCTCCTGATCTGTCTCCTTAAAAAAATCTCGATATTTCTCGAGTTCTCTCCGATGTCGGAACACCGTTGTTGTTTCTTGGTTTAGAAATAGAGCATACACCACGACAAGGGTAACATCTACAGGTGCGGGCCCAAATGATAACTTCAATGCCGCCGTCTGTATGCACTGGCCTTACCCAACACGAAGCGGGTTGACTGTGGCATGATTTTTTATGTCGAGAGTCGAGTTCAATGGTCTGACGTCGTACGAACTGATTTGTAGCAGTGTGTTGATACTCTAGAGTTGAGCGAGGAAAAAGCAAGTTGCCCGGCGTGAATTGTGTTTTGTTTAACGTACTTTGTACATCTGGTTGTACTGCTGTAAAATAATTTGACAGATGTTATCTGGGACTCCAGTAAAAAATGATCCAACAACATCATGTTCCCCCGCTGTTCATATATCGCTGTACACGAAGGAGCAGCGGCAACAGCAACAAATATAGAAACCAGAATCAGCAGCAGCAGTACAGGAGTACACGCATACACACTTCCGCTGCTGCTGCTTCTCCTGGAGGTGTGCGTTACCCAGCGCGCGGAATACGGTGCACGTTTACTTGTGTCCCTTTTATATTTTCGTGTTTTGTTGTTGCATTGATCTCGGGTTATTATGTTTTACTTGTAACAACATGTGCAGCTACCTCGTACCTGGTTTGTATGTACACATATTTAACGTTGTTGACAAAAGCCTAGCCTTTCGTTGGGGTTGAGAACAAAGCATACCTACGAGTATCTATAGCTATTATAGCAGACGACTTCAGTTGGCGTATGGTACCCCCGTTCGCCTCACAGCCCTACTACCGAGTACTGTACTGGGCTGCTGTGGGACCGCGTGAATAATGCAAGGTAGCGCGGTGCGCATGGAGGCCAGGGATTGGTCGTACTACTGGCTGAAGTCTTGCCACGCAAGAATGAATGACCTCGCCAACTGAAAATTGTGGCGGACGTGTTGTGCGGTTGTGGCGTGTGTGTAGCATATGGCAGACGATGCGGTGCTTGCTTGTGCTGACGAATTGCCGGCTATTTCCTGTCTGTTTTCCTCGCCCGTTGACAAAGTACTGCCTCTTCGCTTGCCGGCTACCTAAATGTACTGGCGAAGCCCTGTGAACTGGTGGCCGAATGCCACAGAAAAAACTAAAAGGCTTCGAAAGCGATCTTCGAAATTACGAAAGAAACAGGACAGCCTCCAAAACGGGACACTTATAATGTTCGATCATAAAAGAACAAGAACAAACCACAGCGCAAGTAACCCGTAAAGATGATAAAAAAAAGAACAAACCACTTCGCAACCCAGCCTGAAAGATGATAAGGACCACATTCTACACTCTCTACTTCAAGCACAGATTCATATGTCTATAATATCCCAACACACGTTAAAGGGATAACGAATGTAAATGGCCAATACAACGTTAACATTAACTATATATTACGGTGGCAGCGGCGGCAGCAGACCGTATCGTGCGACGTTGTGTAGGGGTGTGTTAGCAGAATTCTTAGTCTTGCTGCCATGACATAAGTCGATCAGATAGTGTACATCACGAACTAAACGCTGACAGTATTATACTGGGCTAACTCATATTGTGATGTAGTTGAAATACACACGTTACACCATGAAATACGCTTTCTGTTCTCCACCCGATCTCAATGTTTCCCGAACGCGGGCCACACCAAGACGTCGTCTGCTGGGCAGGACGCCCCTCCGTGCGCAATGGCGTCAAATCACCATGTTTCTCGGCCACGTTTGTACACCGCCCTCAACATACATGGCGGCACCAACGCCAGCGCCGTCGGGCTCTGTGCCCGCACACATACCAACGAACCCTTCTCGTGCTGGTATTGCTGTAACGCGTTCAGAGTTGGTGGCGTTAGATGCGGCAACGTGTGGTTGTTCAGGCGCATATGGCTGGGCCAGGTCTTTAGGGAGCACATGTTGGATCATATATATATAGCAAAGTATAATTGTGATTTTTGGTGCCCGGCGGGGAGTTTTCGCGCCGCGCCCCCCCGGCTGAACTCGCCGGCGACTGGCTCGATCCGCGGGGGGCCGGCCGGGGAGCGCGCCCGCCGGGCCTCGCTCTCGACCGCGGCCCGTGTCCCGCGCGGCGCGCTCGCGAAGACGAAACTATAGAGTCGGTTTCGAGGGGTACCACGTCCCACTCGGTCGAGCGGAGCAGGGCAACTCGAAACCCGGTCTCCGCGGGGCAAATTTGAACGGTGATGTTGCCGTGTCTGTTTCTACACGAGGAACAAAGGAGGGCACACCGACGTACACGTTGAGCGACATCGAACATCTGCATCCCAGTCTAGACCACAGCTTTCCTGTTTCTTTTTACTGCTGTAGGTGCCCTGCATCAGTAAAATGCTATACCGACAAACCCATGATACGTGCTTATACCAAATCTAAAAAGAACTTGTATAATATACGATCTCGATGTAATACGTGCAGTCGTGTTTTGCGTGATTTGAAATAAAAAAACACCGTTCACCCAAGTTGACCAAGAATAATGACAGAAACCAGATCACTATGAACAATACTTGTGACAGCTGTGGTGTCCTGTTTGCGTGCGCAGAACCCGTAGCACACAGCTAGCAGGGGGGATCCAGCAGGTCTAATTGTGACAGCTTCGAACTACTGCTGTGTTCAAGGCTCCCCTTCGGGGAGTGGGGTGGTCCCCGTGGGGTGACGCAAGCTGGCATACGACAGGGACAATACTAGCACTCGTCACAAATAGCGGTCACTCGCCAATATAAGCGGTAGTCGTAAATGAGGGACTCTTGCTAACAAACAGAACATGATTCCATCAATTGAGGTTATACATCACCAGACTAAACCCAACATTGTTTGTCGTGAATCGTGACGCCGATGTTTCTGAAATTTGTAGAACGAAAATAATGTCACGATTCACGAAGGTGTCAGCCTTTTTGGTCGCGATTTAATGATTTATTTTTTGTGCGTGAGGAATGACGATACTTGAGTGCCACAGCAAACAGCGTAAACGTATACGTATACTTACAGCAAGCCCTGTGTACAGTTGACACGCGAAATACCGGTCCGACCGGACACATTGGTCGAGGTTTGGGCTCGATCCGAGCTCTGTGGCTCGCGTGGCGGGCGCTCAAAGTTTTTTTTCCGGCGGGAGTGGATAAGACGATTTCCCTGGTTTCTCTGCGTGAGGCCTTTTTTTGTACGTACGTGCCAGTAAATAATGTTTTTTTTTTTGCACTATTTTTTGCCCCTTATTTCCACGAGCTCATCATCCATGAGCACACAGGAGAGCCCACCCACATACCAGTATACCATAGATTGACAACAGAACATGCAGAGAGCACAACGTTACAACTCTGCAGGCCGGTATAAAGCGGACAAAAACAAATAGCAGTGCGTATCTTGGGGGAGATGGGTACGTACTGTAGGTGCAAGAGGTTGTTCCACTAAAAGCAAATCCTATCCGGTCTCCGGCATCTATGCGGAGCCCTTGCAGCGGCCCAACAACAGTACGAAACAAAAAGCGGGGGCAGCACAGCAGTCCCCACCCACAGACATGCCAGGACCCAACCGCGTACCAACCCACCCACCAAAGCATCCACCCACCCACCCACCCACCCACCCACCCACCGACCCACCAACCCACACACACCACGTGCTATAACAGTACAGCAGTACAGCAGTACGTAGGTGAGGAGCATGGTGTTGCTGTATCGTACTGGCGGGCAAAGGGAGTACTAAAGAAAATAGGGACAGCGCAGACACGACACACTAAAAAACGTACCAACCCACCCACCTAAACACCCACCCACTCACCCACCCACCAACTCACCCACACCCCATGTGCTGCAGCAGTACAGCAGTACGTGAGTGAGGATCAAACTTTCGATCGATCGCTGAACAACAGGAGTAACCGCAACAGCAGTGTGCAGGAATCACTACGTACTTATTGTGTAAGTGTTACAGCAGAAAGAAGCAGCAACACTGCCGTAATACGTCGTAATGTTGTAAAGTTCACCCACCTGGTGTGTGCGCACGTACGTGCGTGTGCTGATACAATAACCCTGAAACGACACACGTACGAGTACATGATACATGCTGTCGCTTTGGCGCGTGCTCATGTGTTCATACACACCCCGCGTTGCCTCTGATTGAGAAAATATTCACCTGAAAAACAAATGAACAAACTCGTACGAGTATGTACGACTATATTAAAATACATTTACAGGGAGTATGAAGTATATTTGCAACGAACTGCATTATAAGACGGAGTTCATCATGGAACGTTTCCAATGTCTAGTGTGTCCTTCGTACCCCTTCCTCTATCTATGCACCCCTTTCGTGCGATCTGCTGTTTCGGTACACGTGATGATATGGAACGAAATCAATCGAAAATCGTTCTACAAGAAATATCGTCTCGTCGACCATGGTAGGATCCGGGTGAGTCACCGGCCAGTAGTCAATCGCGAGGAAAATAACCTATTATATCACCAACATGGAATAACTCCACGCAGCTCGTGGCAAAACTGAATATTGACCGGTCGGGAGAATTCATAGCTGACGTGTTTCTTAGTTTATTATTATTCAAACAAATATCTCTCATCCATATCCCAAAGGTCGTTCGCAAAATGTAATGTTGAAGCAACACGACCCGTGCAAGCGCGAGTTCCTCTCCGGTGCAAAAACAGTACTACGGCAGCAAGCAGCAGATAAAAGCGGCAGCACTCTGCAGGAGTAACTTATTGCGGCTGCTAGCTGTTTTATGCCTGGTACGTATGATATATCACACATATCGAGGACGTACTGCAGTACATACCTTTTACCTGGTATATGTTGATACGTCTCACGTTTACATACCAACCTGTCTGGCAATGTTAATGTTACGACCGTCTGGATATTGACATATACACCAAACGGTTCTTACATTTCCGGACAAATTAGAACAAACTCCATGCGGTGAGGTCGTTCTTTTTGTTCAGGCACACTACTTACTACTTGGTGCAGCAGCACCACGATACCCCACCTATCAGACCATACTGCCCCAATGCCGCAGCAAGAAACAGCACCACTCAGTAGCAGAACACCACTACGAGCATGACACTGCTGCTGCTGTGGTTGTATCTGGTGTGGAGGACGCACCAGGTATACCTGCTGGTACGTACTGCACTACAGCTAGCTGTTGTACACTTACCAATATGCTCGGAATGTTAAGAACGTTTGGATGTGAAACTAAATACGAAACGTTTCATACATTTCCGGACAAATTGGTACGGTAAAAAACTCGATGCGGTGAGATCCCTCGTTTCGTAGTAGGCACACCTGATGCAGCAGCATGCTCATGGCCCCCTGTCATAACTATGCAACTGCACAACGTCAGAGATGCTGTCGCGTCGCGGCTGTTGCTGCATGTGTGCAGATGTTCGATGCCGCTCGATGTGCACGTCGGTGTGGCCTCCTTTGTTCGTCGTGTTGATGCCGTGCAAACCCACCCTTTAAATCTGCCGCCCAGACCGGGTTGCACGTTGCCCTGCTCGGCTCGGCCGAGTGGGACGGGGTACCTCGTAAAACCGACTCTGTTTTTTCGGCTTCGCGAGCCCCCTGCGTGGGACACGGGCACCGGTCGATGACGAGGCCCGGGGGGCACGCTCGCTGGTCGACCCCCCGTCCGCCGACTCGTGTCAGGAGAGAGACTCGAAAATCGCAAAAAACAAGGGAACGAAGCAAGAGGGTACGGGAGCCCCCAGCGCCTGGCTCACGAGCACACGCGAGTACAATCAAAGCAGCAATCAGCAACACTGTCATAATGGTGCTACTGCCGCTGCCACTGTTGGCGTATCATAGTATTTGGCCCGCAGATAGATGTACCAAGCATGCAGGTATGGTGATCTCGTTTCTGTTTTTGTTTTTGGTCAACTTGGGTGAACGGCGATTTTTTTCGAATCAAATCAAGCAAAACACGACAGCACGTATCATATCGAGATCACATATTATACAAGTGTTTTTAGAATTGGTATACAGCAGATACGTATAGAGTTGGATTGTCTTGCTTCTGCTTGCAGTAGGTTTCGGTTCGGTTCGGTATCGGTATACGTCCCTGACTGTCGGTGCAAGAGGTTGTTCCACTGTGAAAAACAAAATATCCGGTCGCCGGCATCTATGCGTAGCGCTTGTAGCGGCCAAACAAAACAAGTAGGAAAAAAAAAGCGGGGGCAGCATTGGGGGCAGCACAGTAGTCCCCACCCACACAGATGGCAGGAATCAACCGCGTACCAACCCACCCATCAGAGCAACCACCCACCCACCCACCCACCTAACAACTCACCCACACATCACGTGCTATAACATTACAGCAGTACAGTTGTACGTAGGCAAGGAGCATAGTGCTGCTGTATCGTACTGGCCGGCAAAGGAATACAAAGCAGACCAGGGAAAGCACCCGGGTACAATGCTACTGCGCTGCGTGAACCGGTGCGACGAACACCTTGAACACCCGTAGTCCAGGACGGCAGCGAAATAGTTCGGAGGCGCTTTCGCGTACGAGTGTATACGAGTACTCGTACGAGTAGTACCGTCTTCCTCGTACTGCTGCTGTACACGTTTTGTCACAACTTGTGCCCAGAAAGGGTGCTCGAAACGGTCGCACTCGTTCATATATAAGATGCTCGGATTTTTTCAAGTACCACTCTGTTCGGAAATATGGAGACATGTATCCGTAAAGTACAGCAGCAGTAGTATTGCTACTGTAGCAAAATACTCATGTTCGTATGTATGTAGATCGGCTATAGATCGGCCTATCGTTGGAAAATACAGAGAGGTCGTAGATATGATACTTCGAAGTCTGCATGCTGGCACATACGTACTCTCGTAGATCTGTGTATTTGTACTCTACGTAGATCTCCAAATATTGGAACCAAATTACAAATTTACATTATATTATCAAGCGTGTCGTACAACTGTTACTACTGCTGTACGCCGCCCAGACAGAGCAGACGCATGTGACATGGTATCAACTACTACTGATGCACGACGCTTGATGTGTACCTCGTTCGATGTCGGCGTGGTCCTTGTTTTCTCGTGCGTGGTGCGTGCTTTGTGTGGTTCGTTCATGCGCCGGGTCAAAAACGAACCATCAAAGTTCATACCCGGGGATGAAAAAACAGTCGTGCAACAGTTTTTTCAGAGCAGTAGTTGCGAGGCGGTGTCAAGTCGGAACGCCTCCCCTGAGTTATTTGCTGGAATTTGCGACTTTGAAGGCCCAGAGCACGCCCCACGGGCCTCGGCCGGGACCCGCACTTGCGCCGTGGCGTACACACGGACCCCCCACGTGCCCAACAGCCGATAGCGCGAAAAACGACCCGCGTCTTTTGCCCGGCGGCGCGTTTTCGCTCTCGGCCCTAGCGGCCGATCTCGTCGCCACTCGGATCGGCGGAAGGGGGGTCGACCAGCGAGCGTGCCCCCCGGGCCTCACCATCGACCGGTGCCCGTGGCCCGCGCAGGGGGCTCGCGAAGCCGAAAAAACAGAGTCGGTTTCACGGGGTACCCCGTCCCATTCGGCCGAGCCGAGCAGGGCAACGTTGAAACCCGGTCTCGGCGACAGATTTAAAAGGTGATTTTTCCCGGCATCACCACGACGGACAAAGGAAGGCACATCGACGTGCACATCGAGCTGCATCGAAGATCTGCACACATGCAGCAACAGCAGCGACGCGACAGCATCTCTGACGTTGTGCAGTTGCATAGTTATGACAGGGGGCCATGAGCATGCTGCTGCATCAGGTGTGCCTACTACGAAACGAGGGATCTCACCGCATCG
Organism: Saccharina japonica; assembly: GCA_008828725.1. Lineage (NCBI taxonomy): Eukaryota > Phaeophyceae > Laminariales > Laminariaceae > Saccharina > Saccharina japonica. The sequence continues at coordinate 55,619 of MEHQ01002365.1, forward strand.
AGTTTTTTACCGTACCAATTTGTCCGGAAATGTATGAAACGTTTCGTATTTAGTTTCACATCCAAACGTTCTTAACATTCCGAGCATATTGGTAAGTGTACAACAGCTAGCTGTAGTGCAGTACGTACCAGCAGGTATACCTGGTGCGTCCTCCACACCAGATACAACCACAGCAGCAGCAGTGTCATGCTCGTAGTGGTGTTCTGCTACCGAGTGGTGCTGTTTCTTGCTGCGGCATTGGGGCAGTATGGTCTGATAGGTGGGGTATCGTGGTGCTGCTGCACCAAGTAGTAAGTAGTGTGCCTGAACAAAAAGAACGACCTCACCGCATGGAGTTTGTTCTAATTTGTCCGGAAATGTAAGAACCGTTTGGTGTATATGTCAATATCCAGACGGTCGTAACATTAACATTGCCAGACAGGTTGGTATGTAAACGTGAGACGTATCAACATATACCAGGTAAAAGGTATGTACTGCAGTACGTCCTCGATATGTGTGATATATCATACGTACCAGGCATAAAACAGCTAGCAGCCGCAATAAGTTACTCCTGCAGAGTGCTGCCGCTTTTATCTGCTGCTTGCTGCCGTAGTACTGTTTTTGCACCGGAGAGGAACTCGCGCTTGCACGGGTCGTGTTGCTTCAACATTACATTTTGCGAACGACCTTTGGGATATGGATGAGAGATATTTGTTTGAATAATAATAAACTAAGAAACACGTCAGCTATGAATTCTCCCGACCGGTCAATATTCAGTTTTGCCACGAGCTGCGTGGAGTTATTCCATGTTGGTGATATAATAGGTTATTTTCCTCGCGATTGACTACTGGCCGGTGACTCACCCGGATCCTACCATGGTCGACGAGACGATATTTCTTGTAGAACGATTTTCGATTGATTTCGTTCCATATCATCACGTGTACCGAAACAGCAGATCGCACGAAAGGGGTGCATAGATAGAGGAAGGGGTACGAAGGACACACTAGACATTGGAAACGTTCCATGATGAACTCCGTCTTATAATGCAGTTCGTTGCAAATATACTTCATACTCCCTGTAAATGTATTTTAATATAGTCGTACATACTCGTACGAGTTTGTTCATTTGTTTTTCAGGTGAATATTTTCTCAATCAGAGGCAACGCGGGGTGTGTATGAACACATGAGCACGCGCCAAAGCGACAGCATGTATCATGTACTCGTACGTGTGTCGTTTCAGGGTTATTGTATCAGCACACGCACGTACGTGCGCACACACCAGGTGGGTGAACTTTACAACATTACGACGTATTACGGCAGTGTTGCTGCTTCTTTCTGCTGTAACACTTACACAATAAGTACGTAGTGATTCCTGCACACTGCTGTTGCGGTTACTCCTGTTGTTCAGCGATCGATCGAAAGTTTGATCCTCACTCACGTACTGCTGTACTGCTGCAGCACATGGGGTGTGGGTGAGTTGGTGGGTGGGTGAGTGGGTGGGTGTTTAGGTGGGTGGGTTGGTACGTTTTTTAGTGTGTCGTGTCTGCGCTGTCCCTATTTTCTTTAGTACTACCTTTGCCCGCCAGTACGATACAGCAACACCATGCTCCTCACCTACGTACTGCTGTACTGCTGTACTGTTATAGCACGTGGTGTGTGGGTGGGTTGTTGGCTACGTGGGTGGGTAGATACTCTGGTGGGTGGGTTGGTACGTGGTTGAGCCCTGTCATGTCTATGGATGGGGACTACTGCTGTGCTGCCCCCGCTTTTTTTCTACTTATGTTGAGCCGCTATGATACAAGGGCTACGCATAGATGCCGGCGACCGGATAGGATTTTTTCATGGTGGAACAACCTCTTGCACCTACAGTACGTATCCATCTGCCCCAAGATACGTACTGCTATTTGTTTTCGTCCGCTATATACCGGCCCCGCTCTGGCATACCACAATGATGCATTTTGATATGATGTACCAATATACCACAAGAACCTTGTGTTTTTTTCGCTTGGACGGCGGGAAATGTACGCTTTACTACGAGTAGTAGTATTTTAAGTAGCCTCAGCTGCTACTCGTAGCTGTACCGCTTTGCTGTGCGCTGAATGACTCAGAAGTGTGCTGCTACTACTGCTGAACGTTAACTACCATGTCGCAGAAGTAGTTGGTGGTGCTGCTGCTTGCTGTAGATACGTAGATACTACAATTAGTAGCTCCGCTTGTGCTGCTGCTACATGCTACACTGCCCGCTGCTACTGCTTTGTAGTGCTTGCTGTACTCCTTGCTGCTACTGTATACTACGAAGGTACTGTATTTGCTAGACGAAATGCGGTTGTATTTTTTCTGTCGTTTGCTGTTCGTATACGAGAACGACATACTGCTCGCTGTGGTACACAACGCCATATCTACCGAACAAAACTTGTCACGAAAAACAACTTAACATTTTCGCCGATCGTGATATTGTTTCACAAACTATGAGAATAACAAGTTTCAGCAAACTCAANGACGTACACGTTGAGCGACATCGAACATCTGCATCCCAGTCTAGACCACAGCTTTCCTGTTTCTTTTTACTGCTGTAGGTGCCCTGCATCAGTAAAATGCTATACCGACAAACCCATGATACGTGCTTATACCAAATCTAAAAAGAACTTGTATAATATACGATCTCGATGTAATACGTGCAGTCGTGTTTTGCGTGATTTGAAATAAAAAAACACCGTTCACCCAAGTTGACCAAGAATAATGACAGAAACCAGATCACTATGAACAATACTTGTGACAGCTGTGGTGTCCTGTTTGCGTGCGCAGAACCCGTAGCACACAGCTAGCAGGGGGGATCCAGCAGGTCTAATTGTGACAGCTTCGAACTACTGCTGTGTTCAAGGCTCCCCTTCGGGGAGTGGGGTGGTCCCCGTGGGGTGACGCAAGCTGGCATACGACAGGGACAATACTAGCACTCGTCACAAATAGCGGTCACTCGCCAATATAAGCGGTAGTCGTAAATGAGGGACTCTTGCTAACAAACAGAACATGATTCCATCAATTGAGGTTATACATCACCAGACTAAACCCAACATTGTTTGTCGTGAATCGTGACGCCGATGTTTCTGAAATTTGTAGAACGAAAATAATGTCACGATTCACGAAGGTGTCAGCCTTTTTGGTCGCGATTTAATGATTTATTTTTTGTGCGTGAGGAATGACGATACTTGAGTGCCACAGCAAACAGCGTAAACGTATACGTATACTTACAGCAAGCCCTGTGTACAGTTGACACGCGAAATACCGGTCCGACCGGACACATTGGTCGAGGTTTGGGCTCGATCTGAGCTCTGTGGCTCGCGTGGCGGGCGCTCAAAGTTTTTTTTCCGGCGGTAGTGGATAAGACGATTTCCCTGGTTTCTCTGCGTGAGGCCTTTTTTTGTACGTACGTGCCAGTAAATAATGTTTTTTTTTTTGCACTATTTTTTGCCCCTTATTTCCACGAGCTCATCATCCATGAGCACACAGGAGAGCCCACCCACATACCAGTATACCATAGATTGACAACAGAACATGCAGAGAGCACAACGTTACAACTCTGCAGGCCGGTATAAAGCGGACAAAAACAAATAGCAGTGCGTATCTTGGGGGAGATGGGTACGTACTGTAGGTGCAAGAGGTTGTTCCACTAAAAGCAAATCCTATCCGGTCTCCGGCATCTATGCGGAGCCCTTGCAGCGGCCCAACAACAGTACGAAACAAAAAGCGGGGGCAGCACAGCAGTCCCCACCCACAGACATGCCAGGACCCAACCGCGTACCAACCCACCCACCAAAGCATCCACCCACCCACCCACCCACCCACCCACCCACCGACCCACCAACCCACACACACCACGTGCTATAACAGTACAGCAGTACAGCAGTACGTAGGTGAGGAGCATGGTGTTGCTGTATCGTACTGGCGGGCAAAGGTAGTACTAAAGAAAATAGGGACAGCGCAGACACGACACACTAAAAAACGTACCAACCCACCCACCTAAACACCCACCCACTCACCCACCCACCAACTCACCCACACCCCATGTGCTGCAGCAGTACAGCAGTACGTGAGTGAGGATCAAACTTTCGATCGATCGCACAACAACAGGAGCAACAACAACAGCAGTATACAGCAATCACTACGTACTTATTGTGTAAGTCTTACAGCAGGAAGCAGCAGCACCACTGCCGTGCCGTAATACGTCGTAATATTGTAAAGTTCACCCACCTGGTGTGTGCGCACGTACGTGCGTGTGCTGATACAATAACCCTGAAACGACACACGTACGAGTACATGATACATGCTGTCGCTTTGGCGCGTGCTCATGTGTTCATACACACCCCGCGTTGCCTCTGATTGAGAAAATATTCACCTGAAAAACAAATGAACAAACTCGTACGAGTATGTACGACTATATTAAAATACATTTACAGGGAGTATGAAGTATATTTGCAACGAACTGCATTATAAGACGGAGTTCATCATGGAACGTTTCCAATGTCTAGTGTGTCCTTCGTACCCCTTCCTCTATCTATGCACCCCTTTCGTGCGATCTGCTGTTTCGGTACACGTGATGATATGGAACGAAATCAATCGAAAATCGTTCTACAAGAAATATCGTCTCGTCGACCATGGTAGGATCCGGGTGAGTCACCGGCCAGTAGTCAATCGCGAGGAAAATAACCTATTATATCACCAACATGGAATAACTCCACGCAGCTCGTGGCAAAACTGAATATTGACCGGTCGGGAGAATTCATAGCTGACGTGTTTCTTAGTTTATTATTATTCAAACAAATATCTCTCATCCATATCCCAAAGGTCGTTCGCAAAATGTAATGTTGAAGCAACACGACCCGTGCAAGCGCGAGTTCCTCTCCGGTGCAAAAACAGTACTACGGCAGCAAGCAGCAGATAAAAGCGGCAGCACTCTGCAGGAGTAACTTATTGCGGCTGCTAGCTGTTTTATGCCTGGTACGTATGATATATCACACATATCGAGGACGTACTGCAGTACATACCTTTTACCTGGTATATGTTGATACGTCTCACGTTTACATACCAACCTGTCTGGCAATGTTAATGTTACGACCGTCTGGATATTGACATATACACCAAACGGTTCTTACATTTCCGGACAAATTAGAACAAACTCCATGCGGTGAGGTCGTTCTTTTTGTTCAGGCACACTACTTACTACTTGGTGCAGCAGCACCACGATACCCCACCTATCAGACCATACTGCCCCAATGCCGCAGCAAGAAACAGCACCACTCAGTAGCAGAACACCACTACGAGCATGACACTGCTGCTGCTGTGGTTGTATCTGGTGTGGAGGACGCACCAGGTATACCTGCTGGTACGTACTGCACTACAGCTAGCTGTTGTACACTTACCAATATGCTCGGAATGTTAAGAACGCTTGGATGTGAAACTAAATACGAAACGTTTCATACATTTCCGGACAAATTGGTACGGTAAAAAACTCGATGCGGTGAGATCCCCCGTTTCGTAGTAGGCACACCTGATGCAGCAGCATGCTCATGGCCCCCTGTCATAACTATGCAACTGCACAACGTCAGAGATGCTGTCGCGTCGCGGCTGTTGCTGCATGTGTGCAGATGTTCGATGCCGCTCGATGTGCACGTCGGTGTGGCCTCCTTTGTTCGTCGTGTTGATGCCGTGCAAACCCACCCTTTAAATCTGCCGCCCAGACCGGGTTGCACGTTGCCCTGCTCGGCTCGGCCGAGTGGGACGGGGTACCTCGTAAAACCGACTCTGTTTTTTCGGCTTCGCGAGCCCCCTGCGTGGGACACGGGCACCGGTCGATGACGAGGCCCGGGGGGCACGCTCGCTGGTCGACCCCCCGTCCGCCGACTCGTGTCAGGAGAGAGACTCGAAAATCGCAAAAAACAAGGGAACGAAGCAAGAGGGTACGGGAGCCCCCAGCGCCTGGCTCACGAGCACACGCGAGTACAATCAAAGCAGCAATCAGCAACACTGTCATAATGGTGCTACTGCCGCTGCCACTGTTGGCGTATCATAGTATTTGGCCCGCAGATAGATGTACCAAGCATGCAGGTATGGTGATCTCGTTTCTGTTTTTGTTTTTGGTCAACTTGGGTGAACGGCGATTTTTTTCGAATCAAATCAAGCAAAACACGACAGCACGTATCATATCGAGATCACATATTATACAAGTGTTTTTAGAATTGGTATACAGCAGATACGTATAGAGTTGGATTGTCTTGCTTCTGCTTGCAGTAGGTTTCGGTTCGGTTCGGTATCGGTATACGTCCCTGACTGTCGGTGCAAGAGGTTGTTCCACTGTGAAAAACAAAATATCCGGTCGCCGGCATCTATGCGTAGCGCTTGTAGCGGCCAAACAAAACAAGTAGGAAAAAAAAAGCGGGGGCAGCATTGGGGGCAGCACAGTAGTCCCCACCCACACAGATGGCAGGAATCAACCGCGTACCAACCCACCCATCAGAGCAACCACCCACCCACCCACCCACCTAACAACTCACCCACACATCACGTGCTATAACATTACAGCAGTACAGTTGTACGTAGGCAAGGAGCATAGTGCTGCTGTATCGTACTGGCCGGCAAAGGAATACAAAGCAGACCAGGGAAAGCACCCGGGTACAATGCTACTGCGCTGCGTGAACCGGTGCGACGAACACCTTGAACACCCGTAGTCCAGGACGGCAGCGAAATAGTTCGGAGGCGCTTTCGCGTACGAGTGTATACGAGTACTCGTACGAGTAGTACCGTCTTCCTCGTACTGCTGCTGTACACGTTTTGTCACAACTTGTGCCCAGAAAGGGTGCTCGAAACGGTCGCACTCGTTCATATATAAGATGCTCGGATTTTTTCAAGTACCACTCTGTTCGGAAATATGGAGACATGTATCCGTAAAGTACAGCAGCAGTAGTATTGCTACTGTAGCAAAATACTCATGTTCGTATGTATGTAGATCGGCTATAGATCGGCCTATCGTTGGAAAATACAGAGAGGTCGTAGATATGATACTTCGAAGTCTGCATGCTGGCACATACGTACTCTCGTAGATCTGTGTATTTGTACTCTACGTAGATCTCCAAATATTGGAACCAAATTACAAATTTACATTATATTATCAAGCGTGTCGTACAACTGTTACTACTGCTGTACGCCGCCCAGACAGAGCAGACGCATGTGACATGGTATCAACTACTACTGATGCACGACGCTTGATGTGTACCTCGTTCGATGTCGGCGTGGTCCTTGTTTTCTCGTGCGTGGTGCGTGCTTTGTGTGGTTCGTTCATGCGCCGGGTCAAAAACGAACCATCAAAGTTCATACCCGGGGATGAAAAAACAGTCGTGCAACAGTTTTTTCAGAGCAGTAGTTGCGAGGCGGTGTCAAGTCGGAACGCCTCCCCTGAGTTATTTGCTGGAATTTGCGACTTTGAAGGCCCAGAGCACGCCCCACGGGCCTCGGCCGGGACCCGCACTTGCGCCGTGGCGTACACACGGACCCCCCACGTGCCCAACAGCCGATAGCGCGAAAAACGACCCGCGTCTTTTGCCCGGCGGCGCGTTTTCGCTCTCGGCCCTAGCGGCCGATCTCGTCGCCACTCGGATCGGCGGAAGGGGGGTCGACCAGCGAGCGTGCCCCCCGGGCCTCACCATCGACCGGTGCCCGTGGCCCGCGCAGGGGGCTCGCGAAGCCGAAAAAACAGAGTCGGTTTCACGGGGTACCCCGTCCCATTCGGCCGAGCCGAGCAGGGCAACGTTGAAACCCGGTCTCGGCGACAGATTTAAAAGGTGATTTTTCCCGGCATCACCACGACGGACAAAGGAAGGCACATCGACGTGCACATCGAGCTGCATCGAAGATCTGCACACATGCAGCAACAGCAGCGACGCGACAGCATCTCTGACGTTGTGCAGTTGCATAGTTATGACAGGGGGCCATGAGCATGCTGCTGCATCAGGTGTGCCTACTACGAAACGAGGGATCTCACCGCATCGAGTTTTTTACCGTACCAATTTGTCCGGAAATGTATGAAACGTTTCGTATTTAGTTTCACATCCAAACGTTCTTAACATTCCGAGCATATTGGTAAGTGTACAACAGCTAGCTGTAGTGCAGTACGTACCAGCAGGTATACCTGGTGCGTCCTCCACACCAGATACAACCACAGCAGCAGCAGTGTCATGCTCGTAGTGGTGTTCTGCTACCGAGTGGTGCTGTTTCTTGCTGCTGCATTGCGGCAGTATGGCCTGATAGGTGAGGCATCGTGGTGCTGCTGCACCAAGTAGTAAGTAGTGTGCCTGAACAAAAAGAACGAGCTCACCCCATGGAGTTTGTTCTAATTTGTCCGGAAATGTAAGAACCGTTTGGTGTATATGTCAATATCCAGACGGTCGTAACATTGACATTGCCAGACAGGTTGGTATGTACATGTAAGACGTATCAACGTATACCAGGTAAAAGGTATGTACTGCAGTACGTCCTCGATAAGTATGATATATCATACGTACCAGGCATAAAACAGCTAGCAGCCGCAATAAGTGCTCCTGCAGAGTGCTGCTGCTTCTATCTGCTGCTTGCTGCCTTAGTACTGTTTTTGCACCGGAGAGGGACTCGCGCTTGCACGAGTTGTGTTGTTTCAACATGTTGAATGATCTCTAAAGGTGTACACGCATTTGGCACAGGCAGGCGTCGTGGTGGCTCAAGACAGCAGTAACACAGAAACTCTCGTATGCATTGTTCCCATAGCTGCCGAGCTGACTCGGCCCAAACCTCGAGCTGACTCGGCCCACGTATCGAGTGACATCGAGCGGCTCATAAAACATCCCGATGTCCCATATCCCACTACAATAATTCCTATCATCCATGTGGAACTCCTACCATACGATGGATCTTATGCGTTGTGATACTGAGTACAATCAACATCCCCCCTGCTCATTATACACAACCATAATAATTCCCCCCTGCTCGGTGCTGACAGGGCACGACATTGCAGGGTCCATACATCGCAAAATCGTAATGAACTCATACCAAACTCGGAAACTCAAACTCAAATCTGCAACTCCTCAAATCAAGAATCATACAATCTCAAGTCCAAACACACATCCATATCAAGAGGAAACTCATCCCGACGACAAGTGAAAACCTCTCCCTCAACCCCAGACAAAAACAATGCAACTATGGAAAATGTGACAGTGCGTATTTACACCAAACAAATAAAAACTAAGAAAAAGGTATCATGCCAGAGATCGCGAGGGACCCCGTCCCCCCGGATAAAAGCCTCCTTTCATCCCCTGCTGCCGCCATAGATTCACAGATCGCGACGGTAATGCGAGATAGCATACATACTTCTTCCCAAAATAATTAATCTGGCGCTCAAACTACAGTACCCTAAATCATAGTTGCTCGTGCTGGAAACATCGAATACTCTCGAGATCCATTGCCAGGAAAAACGGCATTATCCTCAGAATTAGCCAAGGAAAAACGGTATTATTATTCGGATTTATAACTTACATACCCATACGTTGCTGTACGCTTACGCAACGACCGGCAGAAATGCTCCATTTATAAACCAACATAAAACTTCCTTGATTATCCCCGATTACCTCGTATACTAGTACCCAGTATGGGGCCTAGCTGAACCAGGAAAAATGAAACTCTACTCGTATTATATGAACGTAACCGCAGAAACTCCATCCACGTGTATTCTACATTACTTCAAGTATTCAGACTCAATATCGCTCGATCCAACGCATAACAAACGCAAAGAAAGACGACTTATAACTCAAAACCAAGAACATTTAATCTGGACCGAACGCGCCCTCTGGTGCATTGCAAAGTCACTTCAGTCGTGGTCATTTTGCCGTAGACTGAGATTATTTCATCTTCAACAGTCAAACTCTCAACGCAATACACATCAAGCAAATCGGTCAGCAAAAACTCAACAACGAAATCGTTCGTAAGAATAAGGCAATAACATTTAATTCGAAAACCTAAAATCTACCCACAGCCCCAATAATGCCCCAAACATTCCCACTGCTGGTGCTGCCTCCGCTGCGGCTGCCTCTCTTTCCGGCCTCACAGCGTCGCCGCAGCTCGGGTCACCCAGCTTATCCCCCTCAGTAAAATCAGCAGTCACCTCGACAGCATAGACTCGAAACAAACAGCAGGGGACAGGTCGTGCGGACCAAGAATCAGGGTGGTCACCGGTATTGTGCTCTATTCATGCATTCATACATACGTATCAGCTTGCAAATCTCTCTTTTTACCGCAATTTAATGATCTCAAATGCCACTGCATAATGGTTACTTGACAACGACAACATACCGATGATACCGCATGATATCCCATACGCGTACCTTGTCGCATCCATGAATTACCGATCACTATATACTGCTGTACGTATGCGTAGTATCTCACTCAATCCACCGACTTGGTGAACATGTACAGGAGTACCGTGCAAAGTATTTCCTCAGCTCATACTCATAACTCTACCATCAACAGCAGTACATACCAGGCTCATACTCATATATGGAACGGTACCCAGCCAGAGCGTCCGACCAGGTAACCAAAAAACAGACAGCCGTTGTGCTGCAGTAGTACTTGTACGTCACAGCAGTCTACGGGAAAACTTCAGTGAGAGAAGCTATACAAATACGCCTGTGTATCATACCTCCGTTCCACCCTCGAAAATCTCCAAAACATGCTCTATTCTCAATCTCAAATGTGGGGTATTCTCATTCTTAAATCAACACAAAATCAATTCAAGAACGGAAATCATCAGCAGCAAGCAACAAAATCATACTCGCCTCGTGCGAGCAAAAGCCCTTGCTGGCGGCGTGGTGATCATTTCTCCTTTACTCTCTCTCGTTCGGGCAGCGCCTCCTCTTGCGCCCGTGCTCTCCTCCCAACCGACGATGCAGACTTTCCCCAGCCCCCACCTTCGCTCTCTCCTTCTCCTCCTTCCTCGGGGGCAACGTCTCCCCCGGCTTCCAAGTATCCTCCCCTCCCCGGCTCCTCGTGCCGGCCATAACTCCCTCTTCTCTTGCAAAACTAGACCCACAGATTCAGGCATAGGCCTGGCGGTCTGGGGTTTGCGGGCGGCGGCACGGCGGCGGCGGCGACGGCGGGACGGCGGCGATGCGTGCGGGGCAGCGGCGGCGACGAAGACGGCGGCAGCGACGTGGCGGCGCTGGCGGCGATGGCGGCGCGGCGGCGGCGGCGGCGTGAGTTGCGCTCTTATGTCCCGGCAAGCGCAGCAATCCTCTGGCAGCTGCTCCTCTTCTTGCGGACGTTGTAACTGGAGTACGTGCCTTGCAGCTGCCTCTGCACTGCTGCACTCCAGTACCTTCGCCTCCAGATCCGCGCGGGTCTACCAGCTGCGGCTCATACATGGCGTTGCTGGGATCGCGCTGCTGCTGCTGGGGCGGCATCTCCTCTCCTCGTGCTCTCTCCTCGTTCTCCTCTTCTCTCTCGTATCTAACTAAATCTACAGCAACTTTCATCACGACCTCAGCTTGAAGCTCATGCTCCATGCGGAGATCCTGAAGTCTCTCCGACATCGCCTGGACTCGCCATGACCAAAATCGATTCAAGGCGGGATCCTCTGCATACGACGCTTGCAGAGCTGCCTCTGCGAGTCTGATCTCCTTCTCGAGCTCCAATGCCGCGATCTCTATCTTCAGCAGCTGTATCCTCTCCATACCAGCGTCCTCGTGACCTGGCATGGGCTTGCGCAACCTGTTCCACCGTCTCGGGATCCCCTCTGGGATGCCTGCGCTCTCCGATAGGATCACCGGTTTCCCGGACGGACCACTAGTGTGTTGAATGATCTCTAAAGGTGTACACGCATTTGGCACAGACAGGCGTCGTGGTGGCTCAAGACAGCAGTAACACAGAAACTCTCGTATGCATTGTTCCCATAGCTGCCGAGCTGACTCGGCCCAAACCTCGAGCTGACTCGGCCCACGTATCGAGTGACATCGAGCGGCTCATAAAACACCCCGATGTCACATATCCCACTACAATAATTCCTATCAATCATGTGGAACTCCTACCGTACGATGGATCTTATGCGTTGTGATACTGAGGACAATCAACACAACATTACATTTTGCGAACGACCTTTGGGATATGGTTGAGCGATATTTGTTTTATGATAGTCGTACGTATATGTATAGGTACCAAATGGACATTTTCCCGGAATAGTTTCACTTTTCATCTCCGGCCGCGGGTCGTTTCTCGCGCTGTCGGCTGCGGGGCACGCAGGGGGCCAGCGTGTACACCGCGGCGCAAGTGCTGGTCCCGGCCGAGGCCCGTGGGGCGTGCTCTGGGCCTTCAAAGTCGCAAATTCTGGCAAATAACTCAGCGGGGGCGTTCCGACTTGACACCGCCTCGCAACTACCTGAAAAACCTGTGGTTACGACTGTTTTTTATGAACTCTGATGGTTCGTTTTTGACCCGTCGCATGAACGAAACACACAAAGCACGCAACACGCACGAGAAAACAAGGACAACACCGACATCGAACGAGGCACACATCAAGCGTCGTGCAGCAGTAGTTGATACCATGTCGCATGCGTCTGCTCTGTCTGAGCTGCGTAGAGCAGTAGTAGCAGTTGTACGACACGCTTGATAATTTTATTTAACTTATTGATTTGGTTCCAATATTTGGGAATCTACGTAGAGTACAAATACACAGATCTACGAGAGTACGTATGTACCACAGCATGCAGACTTCGAAGTATCATGTCTACGACCTATCTATTTTTTCCAACGATAGGCCGATCTATAGCCGATCTACATCCATACGAACACGAGTATTTTGGTACAGTAGCACTATTGCTGTACTTAACGGATACATGTCTCCACAGTAGTCTAGGCTACGTACAAACTGCGAAGCAGCCAAGGCGCCGCTTGTCGAACAGCACAGCACAGCAGTACTACAGCAGAAGAACCTGCAGACCCCGCAATGTGCGCGGGACAGCTACGAGTAGCACGGGGGTTCCAGCAGGGTAGTTCTGACAGCTACGAAGCACTGATTTGCTGTGTTCTGTCTCTCATTGTGAATGCGTGTGTATGTTTGATGTATGCCATTCCAGCAAAACCTCAGGTCAGTATAGAATAGCCACGACGAAACAAATGTCGCAGATCGTGAGTTCGCTTTTTTCATGTCAATTCTCAAAATGGCGTCAAGATTCACGAGTTGTTCTTCGTGTATCTACTCGACATAACAAACCACCATTCAACACAAATAAATACAGTAGTAGTGGGTGTCTGCATTTATTCCATAAATTGTGTGCCAAGAAAAATGAGCTCAGATTGGCACGAACAGTAGAACACGTTGGTTTAGGAATGCAGCTCACCACTGTGGGATCGACTTTAAATCCAACACAAAATAGTTAGATCGACTTCGGAAACAAAATAAATCGTTGAGCCTGGACACCAAACTGAAGTTTTCTAACACCGGGAGCCTACTGTACCTCAGATACGAGATATTATCTCGCGATATGTGTTTCGGTGTGTGTGTTCTTCACATTAAACCTTCCTTTCTACCCGTCGACATCCAGCACACCCAGTGTCCGTGCCGATTCTTCATCCTAAAAAGGTACCAGTTCTGTGATCACTAAGCTACGACACAGAGATTCTACGCTCAGTGCAGTAAGCAGAGCAGACAATGCAATGCCATATACGACAGGCAAGACCTACCCTGCTAGCAATCCAGGTGCATGCAAGAGTAAAAAGAAAAAAAGGAAAAAGCGAAAAGGAAAAAAAGAATAAAAAGTAAACATACTGAAGCAAATCAACAATCAAGCAACCAAATAAAAGCATGACAAAATAAAACATGAAAATAAAGAAAGTGTCGTGATTCTCCCAGAGGAGATGCGACATCCAATAAAAAACGAAATTAAATGAAACGAAATGAAATGGACCGAAAAACAAACAGCGCCAACAGAGCAAGACTAAGAACGACAGGAAAGGACAGGCAGCCGGAGCACACCAAAAGCACCTTCCAGCCAGCCGAGGCAGGTTTGTGCCCGTAGTACAGGCAGTTTCTACCAGCTAGTCGATCTGGTACCTACTCTGTTTGCCGTCTCTTTCCTGCTTTCAGCCTCCGCGGTTTCCCTACGAACCCCCCACCCTCCGTCTCCATTCCCTCGGGCGCCACCCATACAACGGATACGTGGCACTTCCTACTCAGTTCCGTTTCACTTTTCTAGCCACATACGAGAGTCCAGGAAAGAGAAGAGGAAATAACAAAAACTAAAATGAATACGTACGTAGCTAAGCAACCAAAGAAAGTCCTAGGAGAATACGGAGGGGTTTAGAGACAAAGGCAAAAGCGATCACGGCAACATAAATATGTAAAACAAAAGAAATGATGCGAGGGGCTGTATCATCGCTGTCCCCCCTTGAGAAGCTACAACAGGCAATACACCACGCATAAATAAAGAATAAAAACAAACAAACAAACAAACAAACAAACAAACAAACAAAGGGAAATAAAGACCACCAGAAATAACCAAGGGAAAGAAAACGAAATAATAACACCCAGTTCGCCATCCACCACGCCAGGTAGTACTTCTTCCTCATCACAGGGATAAGAACGAGAGTAACAATGAAACTAAAAATACCGAAAAAGACGAAACGAAAAAACACAACAGGGCCACGTTCGAAGCAGCTACAGAGGTGCGCGGCACGGGTAGTCTAGGCGGGACTTACTAGTCAGCCTGGTACCTTGCTATCCTGTCGGCTGTCTCCCTCCTGCTCTCATCAACCGCGGTTTCTGTATGACTGTTGCCCCCCCCCTTCCCATTCCCTTGTGCGCCCCCCGCAACGGATGCGTAGGAATGGCCGTCGCTCCTACTTTTTCCTTTAAACAATAGTACAGCAGCAGTCTATGCCACGGTTTGCTCCAAAAAGGGAACTATGAAGCATGTGCGATCTATTTTCAACTTGCGACAACCCCGGGATTTGAAGTGGCCAACATCCCGAAGGGGAACCTTGTATACTTGTACGAGGTTGTTCAGTTTTTTTCAGGTGTATATTTTCTCATTCAGAGGCAACGCTGGGTGTGTATGAACACATGAGCACGCGCCAAAGCGACATCAACTATCATGTACTCGTACGTGTGTCGTTTCAGGGTTATTGTATCAGCACACGCACGTACGTGCACACACAAGGTGGGCGTACTTTACAACATTACGACGTATTACGGCAGTGTTGCTGCTGCTTCCTGTTGTAAGACTTACACAATAATTGCGTAGTGATTCCTGCACATTGCTGTTGTGGTTACTCCTGTTGTTGAGCGATCGATCGAAAGTTTGATCCTCCATTTCGTACTGCTGTACTGCTGAAGCACATGGGGTGTGGGTGAGTTGGTGGGTGGGTGAGTGGGTGGGTGTTTAGGTGGGTGGGTTGGTACGTGGTTGAGTGTGTCGTGTCTGCGTTGTCCCTGTTTTCTTGAGTATTAACCTTGCCCGCCAGTACGATACAGCAACACCATGCTTTTCACCTACGTACTGCTGTACTGCTGTACTGTGTAGCACGTGGTGTGCGTGGGTTGGTTGGTGGGTGGGGGGGTGGGTGTGTGGATGCTTTCGTGGGTAGGTTGGTACGCGGTTGGGTCCTGTCATGTCTGTGGGTGGGGACTGCTGTGCTGCCCCCGTTTTTGTTTCGTACTGTTGTTGGGCCGCTGCAAGCGCTCCGCATAGATGCCGGAGACC
The DNA here is from genome assembly GCA_008828725.1 of Saccharina japonica. Taxonomy (NCBI): domain Eukaryota; class Phaeophyceae; order Laminariales; family Laminariaceae; genus Saccharina; species Saccharina japonica. The sequence goes on from MEHQ01002365.1 coordinate 71,364, forward strand.
GGATATGATTTATTTCATAGTGGAACAACCTCTTGCACCTACAGTACGTACCCATCTGCCCCAACATACGTACTGCTATTTGTTTTCGTCCGCTTTATACCGGCCCCGCTCTGGCATACCACAACGGTGCTTTTTAGATGATGTACGAATATACCACAATAACGTTGTGTTTTTTGCGCTTGGACGGCACGAAATATTTAAGTAGCCTCAGCTGCTAGCTGTACCGCTTTTCTGTACGCTGAATGAAGCAGACGTGTGCTGCTACTACTACTGCTGAACGTTGACTGCCATGTCGCAGCAGTAGTTGGTGCTGCTGCTGCTGCTTGCTGTAGGTACGTGGGTACTACAATTAGTAGCTCCGCTAATGCTGCTGCTACTGGCTACACTGCCCGCTGCTACTGCTTTGTACTGTTTGCTGTACTCCTTGCTGCTACTGTATACCAGGTACTGTTTTTGCTGGACGAAATGAGATTGTAATGTTTGTGATGTTTGCTGTACGAATACGAGAACGACATACTGCTTGCTGTGGTACATACCGCCATATCTGCCGAACAAAACATGTTACGAAAACCTACGTGACATTTTGGCCGGTCATTATTCTGTTTCACAAACTATGAGAATGACAAGTTTCGGCAAACTCGAGAGAAAATGACGTCGCGGTTCGCGATAAAACTAACGTGTTTTTTTAATGTGGTACAACGCCAATTTACTTATAAATTGAGCTATGCGTACGTTAGCAAAAAAAGTACAACGATAATCGCTGGATGGGGATTATTCGTTTACCCCATTTTCTACAATTACAGCTGGATAGCGATGGGTCGGTTTTTCCGTGGGACATGCGAGCTTGCGTCACCCCGCGGGGAACACACCACTCCCCTTAACATTTAATAGTTAGTTGTACTCGCAAGGTACAGACCAGACGTACTCTGTACCTGCAAGCTAAAACAAAAGCAAACGGCTCCCCTTCGGGGAGTGGGGTGTTCCCCGTGGGGTGACGCAAGCTGGCATGCGACAGGGACAAAACTATAACTCGTCATTAATAGCGGTCACTCGCCAATAATAGCGGTAGTCGTAATTGAGAGATTCTTCCTGACAAACGCCCTCGCCCTCGCCCGGGGCCCGTGGCCCGCGCGAGGGGCTCGCGAAGCCGAAATAACAGAGTCGGTTTCACGGGGTACCCCGTCCCACTCGGCCGAGCCGAGCAGGGCAACGTGAAACCCGGTCTCGGCGGCGGATTCGAAAGGTGATTTTGGGTCGGTTTCAACACGACGAACAAAGGAGGGCAGTTTACGGGGTACCCCGTCCCACTCGGCCGAGCCGAGCAGGGCAACGTGAAACCCGGTCTCGGCGGCGGATTCGAAAGGTGGTTTTGGGTCGGTTTCAACACGACGAACAAAGGAGGGCAGTTTGTCGTACGAAAGAGTGCGATCGTTTCGAGCACCCACAGGCATGTGCTGCACCAGCACGGGAGCCCCATGTCCTGTGTGTAAACGTATGATACTACACAGCAGCAAGCAGCAGCAGGGTAGGATCACGAGAACTGCTGCTGTTCTCGCTGATGTATCACGACCTGGTACGTACGAAGAGTATGCATAATACGTATCTGGTATACTTCAATACGTACGTGCTTTCATTTCGTAAAGTATAGTCTACGAGTACAGCAGTGTGTGCGTACGGAAACCAGTGTTGCGCGGGTCGATATACACGTACGTATCCACGCAGACCTGGCGCTGTAGCAGTATGCCATGATGCACACACCAGGCCACCCTACTGCACAATGGCAGATATGCCCCAACCGTGTCACACTGTGTGCTGCTGTTGTATGAGCGCATGTTCGAAGTATGCTTTACGTGTCGTCCGACCGATGCCCTCCTTGTGGCGTGCGCGTGTGCTTTTGCTGCATGTGCTCTCTTCGAAACCTATCAAGGCTGAAGGGATCGTGATTGTCCGTTATGTATAGGGCTACAGGGTGTGGCGAAGGCGGGGCATTTTCCACGAGTCGCAGGGTATTTTTCACAGAAGTGAGTTTCACGTTGCCCTGGTAGGCTCGGCTGATTGGGACGGGGTACTCCGTGAAACCAACTGTATTTTTTCGGCGCAACAGCGTATACGTATACGTACAGCAAGCCCTGTGTATAGTAGCAGTAATAAGTAGCAAAGATTGTATGTACGAGTACGGTAGTAATTTGTGAGGAATGACAGTACTTAGGTGCCACAGCAAACAGCGTATACGTATAGGTACAGCAAGCCCTGTGTATAGTAGCAGTAAGAAGTAGCAAACATTGTACGTACGAGTACTGTAGTATTTTGTGACCAATGCCAGGATCCTCGCCCTCGACCGCGGCCCGTGGCCCGCGCGGGGCGCTCGCGAAGCCGAAAAAATAGAGTCGGTTTCGCGGGGTACCCCGTCCCACTCTTAATGTTTTGCCGAAAAGTGCTCGTGCGAAGAGAAAAGTTGCGAAAAGTACGAAAATCTCACAAACATAAATATACATACAAGACTCTCCTTCGGGGAGTGGAGTGGTCCCCGTGGGGTGACGCAAGCTGGCATGCGACAGTGTGGTTCAGGAGCCCAAAGCAGCAGGAAAATAAGAGAAACGCACAAAACGTAATACAAAATTTAAAATAACATCGGAAAAAGAGGCGAAAAGCAGGTTGAAGAGGGCAAAGTAACAACAGTACTATCGGTCAATGTGCACCAGGGTGGCTTAATGTGTGTTTCATGGCATACTGCTACATCACCATGTCTGCGTGGATACGTACGTGTTTATCTCCCCGCGCAACACTGGTTCCCGTTCGCACACACTGCTGCTGTACTCGTAGACTATACGTGCTTGTCGAAAGGTATAGTCGACGAGTACAGCAGTGCGTGCGAACGGGAACCAGTGTTGTGCGGGGAGATAAACACGTACGTATCCACGCAGACCTGGCGATGTAGCAGTATGCCATGATACACACATCAGGCCACCCTGTTGCACAACAACAGATATGCCCCAACGCGCGGAGGGCCGACCGGGGAGCGTGCCCCCCGGGCCTCGCCCTCGACGGCGGCCCGTGGCGTGCGCGGGGCGCTCGAAAAGCCTAAACAATAGAGTCGGTTTCGCGGGGTACCCCGTTCCACTCGGCCGAGCCTACCAGGGCAACGTGAAACCCGCTTCTTCAGTGAAAAACGCCCCGGCTTTGCCACACCCTGTAGCCTGTAGCCCTATATATAACGGACAATAATCGTGTTTTTTTCCTCCCTATGTCTGTGTTCCTCGTTATTCGCAGCCTATAGGTCGCATCTGCAAGGGCAGTTGAAAGGCTCTCGTGGCGGACACCATCACAATCCGATCCCATCGCATTGTGGTGATGTCTGAGGCACGCGCGTGGTTGTGACATTTTTGCCAGGCGGCGCGTTTTCGCGCCTCGCCCCCCCGGCCGAACTCGCCGGCGCCGGGCTCGACCCCCGAGGGGTTGACCGGGGAGCGTGCCTCCCGGGCCTCGCCGTCGACTGGGGCCCGTGGCCCGCGCGAGGGGCTCGCGAAGCCGAAAAAATAGAGTCGGTTTCACGCGGTACCCCGTCCCACTCGGCCGAGCCGAGCAGGACAACGTGAAACCTGTTTTGCCATTTCGAAAACAAAAACTACGTACGTACTCGTGGAAAACGCCCCGCCCTCGCCGCAGCAGTCTGTAGCCCTATGAGCAACGGGCAATATCGAATATTTCAGCCTTTGTGTCGACTGTGTTCCTGCGTGTTACCTCCAACGATGTGTGGAAACCGATAGATTCCAAATCCAATCGCCAGTTTCAATCGTGATCTCGATCGGAAATGGGGCCCCATTTCCGAGTGGGGGGTTGTGTCGAAAAAAATAGACTTTTGTGTGGGGGATTGGAATATAATTGTTTAGTGTGCGGGGATCGTAATTGGCTTGATTTTTGTGCGGGGGGTCGAAGTGATTTGGTTCTGAGTGTCAGGGCCGAAAATGACTCTGTTTTAGTGTCTGGCTGGAAGTTGATTGCTTTTTTAGGTCAGGGCTGAAAGGTACTTGGGTTTAGTGTTGGGGCATCGAACATGTCTGGGGTTAAGAATTGGGATCGATTTTTTTTCACGGTGATCTGGTCCCTATTTTTGTTTTATCGTCAACTTGGGTGAACGGCGATTCTTTTCGTATCGAATCAAGAAAATCACGACAGCACGTAACGTTCCCCTTTTTGTCACGTTGCGGAGAGATATCCCCCTTTCTGGGCCAAAAAGACCACGGGTAAGCGACCACTCCATGTTCTGGTTGTTGTGGCACGCCCAACAGACAGACTCACAAACAAAGCAGCAAGCAACAACACTGTCATATTGGTGCTACTGCCGCTGCCATTGTTGGTGTATCATAATCTTTGGCCCGTAGATATGTACCAAGCATGCAGGTAAAGCACATAACAGAGTGTTGCGTGCGTGTGGCCATATCATTCTGGCCGGAAATGTGGTAAATAACGTTTGGAACTTTAGATTTCCCAACAGAGTGGTACTTGAAACAATCCGAGCATCGTATGAATATTATACGAAAGAGTGCGATCGTTTCAAGCACCCACAGACATGTGCTGTGCCAGCACACGAGCCCCATGCCCCGTGTGTAAACGTATGATACTACAAAGCAGGAATCAGCAGCATCGTAGGATCACGATTACTGCTTGCTGCTGTTATCGCTGCTGTATCACGACCTGGTACGTACGAAGAGTATGCATGATACGTACGTACCTGGTATACTTCAACACGTACGTGCTTGTATTTCGAAAGGTATAGTCTACGAGTACAGCAGTGTGTGCAAACGGAAACCAGCGTTGCGCGGGGAGATAATCACGTACGTATCCACGCGGACCTGGCGATGTAGCAGTATGCCATGATGCACACCCACGAATCGTGACAAAAAACAACTGGCACTTTAGCGAATCCTGATAGCATTGGTCACAAATTACAACACTTAGCAGCTATTATTGCTGCTGTATGTATAGAGTGCGTATACACGAAGAATAGTGACTGTTGCAGCTGTACATTTTTTTTGCTGCTGTTGCTGCTGCTGGGTACTGGTCTGGTGTATTTACTGCTGTACTGGACACCTATTGATAAAAAAAACAGGAAAACTGGTCCAGGCTGCCTTTCTTATTTGAGAGAGGGTGCCTTCTACACGTCTTTCAAAATAACGACTGACGAATTCATTATTTTCCTATAAATACCCGCCTGGCTTTCTTATTACTGTAGCCTGTTTCTTGTTGAAGTGTCTTGTACCCCTTGACCAATATTTTTTGTTATGTATATTGCTTGTTTCTTGTTGGGTTTTTGAATGGGAGGGCGCGGTAGCGGCAGTACCGACTCTTGACACCGTTGTTGATTAGGGTAGGAAGTAGATGGCAGAAGGTGTGGCATGGTCCCCGTATCGGTTTCGTAGCAGAAACGGGAATTCACGATTCTATGTATCATCGCCTTGAGAACGGTTTGATCTTTTCTCTCTTGTGTCTTCTTTCCTGCTTTTTGTTGCCTTGTCTCTCCCTTTGTTTACGTTTCCCCCTGCCGTGATATGCCGGTGTCTTCCTCTTCTTTTTCGTGTCGCTTCACCTGTGCAGCAGTTATATATGTTGCTCTTGGGCACGTATGCTTTTCTGCTTGGAGCGATTATGTTTCCTTGCGTCATTTGTGTTATTATGTCTCATCTGAAAATTCGTTGAGTTTTAATGTATTTTGTTGTTATTCTCCAGGGACCGGCCGCCCAGGTGGGCTAGCAGGTAACCACGAAGCTTGTTAGCGTCAAGGTCACGAGTTCGAGCCCCCCCGTGTGCATGCTCGTAGGGACTTTTTCTCGCAAAAAATCTTGACTAGCTGAAAGCGCGAGGAGAGCGTGAGTTAGCAAAATTCGATGAAAATCGACGAGCGTTGGGAAGGCTGAACCCTCTGCGCGATAAAAAATCAAGGCAAGAACCGTAGTGGGGGAGGAGGGAGAGGAGCCTACTTTGTGACTCCGGATCTGAGTTACGACTAGGGAGGGAGAAAGACGGAAGTGCGAAGATAATGAATGGGAAGGAAAAAAAATAAAAAAAAAGGGTAGGCCAAGGGTGTGCGCGGATCTGAATCCCAGACACCCTACATTATAGGGGGGAAAAAACGTTCTATTTTTTTTCGTGTGTTTTTTGTTGGTCTCTCATGCCTGCAGACGCTGCTCTATGTACGTGTGTCTAGCGTCTTCTGCTACTTGGCTTCAGGTGTAAACTGCTGTGTACACAATGGTTTATACAAACATAGTGTACAAGGAATGTGTTGATACCGTCGGGAGGGTCGGAGTTGGGGAACCGCCACCACACTCGCCACACTAGCCACTCGTAACAAGATTGAAGAACATCAACGCTGAGTGGTGTTATATTGTCTAGAAGGCCTTGCCTACCCTTGGGAATGCGGGGACGATTCACCAACAACCCCTGCTATATTGGTGTACATAGGCTTTAGTTTGGAGTTGGTTTATATAGGAAATAGTATGGAACTGCGGTATATGGATGGTATGATTTCGTTTATATAGGATTTAGTATGGTATCTACCCTCCCTATATTTGGTTTCCCAAAAATATAATTTGGAGTGTGGTGTCGTTTTTTTTTTTCCGGAGACCCTTAGGTTGGCTCGTGTCGTTGTGTTCTCGTACCCGGTACGTTGACATTTCACTTGTCCAGCCAGCCATTTGCGTGTATTTTGTTTCGTTTTTTCTTCTGTCTCGCAGTCTTTGACCACAGCCCCAGAATGTGTATCTTTCTAGGATTAGGAATCAGGACAGACACTGAGTGTACTGATGTCGGGTAGAAATAGCGAGTTTATTGTGAAGACAACACACACATAGATACCAAGTATAAGCTCGTATACGGACCATGATTTATGCATGCTGGACTGTCGTCGTAGTAATACTGCTGCTGTCGTATGACCGGGACAAAAACAAATCCGAGCAACCACCCGCCAAGCAACGTTGCGTTGTATCCTATCGTACCATACCTCGTCGTTGGGTCGCTGCTGCAGGACTTGTTCGTCGCCATGGCTCGGTTCGTCCCTCCTACCGACTACACCCGCTCTCGTACCCTGCCCTTCTAACTGGAACCCCTGTACTCGGTGTTTTGGTGCACCCAGCGGTGTCAGCTTGTTGACAAGGTGGGTTGTTCTTGCTGAAATTAGGGTAAGCCGAGCTCCGATCCCGCTCGGCGCGGACGGCGCCGTGGGCACGGGCACTGGGTCCAGCGCCGGGACGCAGCAATGTGTAGACAGACGTCGTCTGATATGGGCGAGGCCTCGTATAAATCCTCTTCTTTTATTTCCTTCGGCTATCCTGTTCTCGCAGGAGAGTTTGGTTTGCACGGAGTAACCGTCTCCTGCAGATAATCTTGTTTGTTTGTGGTATGCGGTTGCTCGATACTGGTTTCCCGATATGTGGGGGTTTCATACTGGTCTACGGAGATAGCTCATAGCATGCACAGGGTAGGCAGAGGGGTTGCTCTGCATGCGGTCCTATAGTGACACTTCTTCGAGTTTGGCTGACCCACTCCGCTTCCTGGCGATTCCATCCAAACAAAAATCCACGGAATGAAGCCATCCTTGGTTCACGCACGGGGTATGTCAGCTGGGCGGGGCGCGGGCCGGGGCTACGCCCCGATCCACTCCCCGTCGCTCCGCCAGTGTGTGAAGCTTGGTGATAGCACTCATTAAATCCGCAATCAACCAGTCGTAGTATGATACGACGTATAACTCTATGTCTACTGCTGCTGCTGCTACTACTGCTGCTGTGTGTCGTCTGCGTGTCAGTAGAGTGTACCCCCTTCATCTTGCTGCATTTTTTTGTACTCGAAGAACAAGAACAAGGCCTACTGCGCTGTTGTGCCTGTCTGTACTGCTGTGCTCATGCTGTGTTGATGGAGTAGAATACGTCTGACGCACTCCGCTACCTGTGGCGCGCTTCTATCCAATCAAAAATCCATAAAGCGAGAGGCAATCCTTGACTATAGCACACGGCGCCCCGACCCACTCCCCGCCGCAAAGCCTGTGATGTGTGGCGACAAGTACTCTGCTATTAATAGCACTCGTACGGCCTTACGTACATAGTGGATTCAATCGCCGTCAATTCCATCAATCGTTAATCCCGTGTGTGTATGAGTATGTCAAGATATGTCAGGCAGTGAGTGATGGATACCGAACCCGGAAAAAAACGTTTCATCTTTTTCAAAATACCGAAAGTCGAAAATCGTTTCGGTATTTTTTTCGTTTTTTGTTCGGTATTTCAGCAAAACGAGTTTCGGTATTTTCCGGGTATTTTCAGGTATTTTCAGGTATTCCAGAAAGAGAGTTTCGGTATTTCGCGGTATGCCATACAATTGCGCTGGGTGTATATCGTCGACTGGATAGACATGGTGGTACCGAAAATGGTGCACGATTAGGTATACACTGATCACAGGCACGATGTGGGGCATAGGAACAATGCCACCTTGGGCCCTGCAAAAATCTCGAAAGTCGGACGAAAGGGATGAAACTGCCTTTTTCGTTGATGGCTGATGCTTAGGTTAGTATGATGACCAATAGTCAATAACTCGTTTCTTCGCTGACGGCTAGCTCGTGGTCACAAAACACGCCAATAAACGACTCGACGGGAAACTACAAACAAGTACCAGCCACAAAATAATACATGCACCATACACCGCAGTTCGCAGTTACTGTAGTAGTGTGGTACCAACAGCGGGGTGGTACCATTATACCCTTAGGCAAGGCAACGGTGCTATTAATAGCTGCGGCACACCATCCTGTACCACATATGCACGAGATACGAGTATCTTCAAAACAACTCGTAATACCAGGAAGTAAACCGTACACCAAATAAGGAGTATGTACGACGTACAAAAATACGGCAAACAATGCGTACTGTTACGGGGGACCATAGTAAATAGAACCTATAGTAAACCCAAAGAAAAATTATACTTGCCTACTTTTACTAACGATATTTGGTCGTATTTATTATGGTCCTCCGCAATAGTGGTACCCCGAACCATGCCAGGGCGGGGCCGGTATAACGCACAAAAAAAATAAAAAATAATAACTGGGCCACGATCCACACACTATATAACGCAATCCACTGACCACAGGTAAGTTGACACACGCGTACTAACCGACCCACCGACACCCACCCAGCCACCCACACCCACCCACCCACTCACTCACGTACTCACCCACACCCACTCACTCACACCCACCCACCCAACCACCCAACCACCCAAAGCCAACCACCGACGCACCCACCCAACCACGTGCGCACCAACCGATCCACCCACCCACTACAACAATCTGCTTTTGGGAATTTTATGCGTGATCAACGCTGAAGATCATGCTGCATATTGTCAGATGGCAAAGATAATATAAATAACAGCAGTGTGCAATCAGTGTACAGCAGTACCAGTACGTACAACAATAGTAGTACTATATAACCCATTTACAGCAGCAACAGCAGCAGCAGCACAGTCCAAAAAGTTGCAGCACGTACGTACGTAGAGCGGACAAAAACAAAAACGCCGGTATCCATGCGCAGCCCTCGAGCGTACAGCAGTGGCCCCTTTTTTCTTTTTTTTTTGGGTCGATTTTTGGCTTTTAACTTGAAATTAGTGGGAAAACGCATAACTCGGTCATTTTCGGGGCGATTTCGAATCTGACCGGAGTTCTGGAGATCCATATTTTCCCAGTTTGGCTAGGGTGCACAAAAAAAATACATCGAGACCCACACTATAACACCCCCCCCCCCCCACCTCAGCCGGCCCTAAATGCAATTTTCTTTTGCTAAAAAAAAACACTCGTTTCGCAGCCGTATTGACGTCGAAATGGATACTAAACACTCATTCCGAAGCCGTATTGAGGTCAGTCGCTTAACAAGACGCGTTCACGAAACGATACGCCTGGGCCGTACGGTTGTTGTTTGTGTGTGTTTCATGGATAAAATCGTTGGGACATGTATATATATATTCAAGGCTTTCCTTTGGAGTGGTTGTAAGGTTGGAGTTGTTTCTTGAACGAACACAATGTTTGCTTGTAGATGGGTTTGGACTAGTCCGCCAAATATTGCAGTTGTTTGGGGGATTAGTGTGGCCACAATGAGTAACAATTTCAGAGTACATTAACATATAACCTACTCGTACATCAAACCGCCCAAATAAATACGGGCGACGCAAGAAAAGCATAGTAGTAAAGTTGCGCCCCCCCCCCTGTACGCAGTACCTCAGCAGTAACAGGGCAGTAGTAACAAAACAATACAGAGCGGCAACCTATATACTGCGGTCTATGCCGGTCCAGGGACGAGTCGACAATATATACCTGTTTTTTTCATCAGACCCTAAGACACAACGAAGACACTCTGCCCTCGTACATAGGGGCGGTGTACGTATTGTATGATACTCGTACCTCAGAATGCACTTCCTACTCGTACGACTTTTGTTTACTTTCTAGGAGCAATATTATACAGAGGATTTTCTGTGAAATTCCTGAAAAACGCGTGCCTCTTGCGCGGAGTCGGGAAGTGCGATAAACAGCAATCTATTCCAGCTGGGTGCGCAAATTATTTTTCAGATATCCTTCTTAGAATATTGGAAGCGGCGATATGTATGATGTAGGTCAGGAACAAAAAGTTTTTATTTTTTTACATGTCGTACGTGGCGGTTGAACAAAGCTAGCTACTCTGTACGTACAGACAAACACACTCGTACAACAGCACATATTTCTACATGGGAGCAGCAGCAGCAGCAGCAGCAGCAGTAGTAGCAAGCAGCAGCAGGCACAGGGAGAGCAGAGTTTTCCTGTGATAGTCTGTCTTGCGTTGATCTGCTTGAAAGTAAACATACGTCCTGCTGTCTGTCTGCCTTTGCTTACAAAAAAACGTAGTAAGTAGTAGATGCCGCGTTCGCACGTCAAGGCAGATAGATACTGACACATAGCCCGCAGAAGAACACCAGCAGTAGTAGCAGCAGTACAGCAGCAGCAGTGCTGCAGTACAGCAGCAGCAGTACGCCACGAGCTCTGCCTGATAGCCTGTATGATGGTATCTCTCTCTACGCTCACAAAATGCCGGTTGTGCAGCTATGCATCATGACCTCTCCAACATGATAGTCTGTATGCAGGTGCCTCTCAGAGGTGGTGCTGTTCAAATGCCGGCTATCGAGCAACTACGTCATGATGGTTGCGCACCAAAGCGCCCGCTGCTATACCGCCCGTTACTGCTGCTGTTGCAGCACGTAGCCCCCACGCCCGCAGCCACATTACTTATGCATGCGCTATCGCAGCAGTTGTTGATCGTGTGCTGCTGATGCACATCATCAGTGTTGGCTGATGACCTGTATGACGATGTCTGCGGCAAAACAGTTGGCGACGAAGCGCTGCTGCTGTTCAAATACCAGCCATGCTCTGCCGTGCGTTGTCGTCGTAGCTGACAAACTGAAGTACGGACTGTAGACTATAGTAATAGTTGTAGTCGTGCTGCTGCCAGCAAAACGTAAAGAGCTAAAAGCTATTTCGAAGCTGTCAATCGAAATTTGGGCCCTTTGTCACGAAGAAGAGCTGTCTTACGGTCCACTCGTAACGACCGACCCCGGTTGACGTAAATGTATAGATAGTTGTTTATATATATATTATGCCGTTGGAGCCTGAAAATGTACCACATTTCACTATGCCGCCAACAACTCTTGCGCCGGGATCCTCCCCTCTTGAATCAGGATGTTTCGGAGGCGGGCACAACCGAGACGGAGGAGGTGTCTGTGTGCGTGTGTGCGCCCGGTGGTTCGAAAGGTGGGAGTAGTGTTGATACGCAACTAAATAAAGGGGTTGCTTTGAATACTGCTCATTTGGTAAAAAAAGTTGCTTGATTATGCAACTTTTATTAGTTGCGTATTTAGTTTGTATGGCGTTTAGTGTGTTTATACTAAAACATACAGATATATAATTATACGGAATTTCAGTATCGCCATACTAGAACCCATACGAATATGTCGACACTAAAAGATATACCCTTTTTGTTTGTATAGAGTTCACTAAGGACATTCTAAAACCCATACACTTATTGTGTATGGCGTTTATTAATACAGTAGTATACTATCCTGTTTTTTGCTTTTTTTTCTATCCCGTTTATCATCTTTGTGATGTGGTGTCCTTACGGCTAAAGATGGTTGATAGAATATCATACAGGTGAAGAGCCTAGTGGCGCTAAGATTGTTCTCGTATACAGAAGTTTCCTTGGGTACATCAGATAGGCCGTAGCACAGAAGCTTTATAAGTCCATAGGAGGATTCTAAGCACTAGAAGCTTCCTAAGGACGAGATATCTCGTAGGATTAGCGCTTAGAATATCATGGAAACGATATTACCCCTTGGATAGGATATGGTATTATCCGTTGGACAGAACAGATGTTTCTTCAGAATGGCTAAACACCACAGGAAAGTTCCAGTGGCTGCTGTAGCTATCCGATTAACGGGTTGTTGGCAAGGAAGTACTGTAATCTCCCGTTAAGCCGATCGAGTAAAAGAGTCTGCTCTCAGGCAGACTCCCCCCCCCCCAAGAGGTCACTTCTCATCTTTCCCCTCATCTTCCAGTCATCATCAGAGGTTAAATAATAATAACAAGAGGTCTTTCCATATCGAAGAAGAAGCTCGCTTTCAAGCTCAAGCAACGAACAAGCGTATCTCCATTCCCTTCTATCATCGTCCCTACTCGGTCGTCACTTCACATCTTCGCACTTCCGTCTCGCTCCCTCCCTAGTCGTAACTCAGATTCGGGGTCACAAAGCAGGCTCCTCTCCCTCGTTCCCCACTACGGTTCTTGCTCTGCATTTTTATCGCGATAATATTTAAGCACTTTCTTCCCCCGTGAACTCTCGTCGGATTTTGCTTACCCACGCTATAATATGCGCTCTCGACAGTCGGTGTCATTTGATAATAAAAACCTCCATGGGGAGAATCGAACCCTCGGCATCCGGCCCAACAGGCTTCGTGGCTACCAGTTGGACCACCGGGGCGACCGGATGCAAAAACCATCTACTCGACAGCAGTAAACCATGTGCTTTATCCCTACTCCCCGATTCTCCTCCTGGCTGTCTACTGGTGCTGCTGCTGCGGTGCTACTATACTGCTACTGCTACTGTGCTGCTGCTACTGCTGCGGCTGTTGCTGCTGTTGTCCCTGTTGTAACGACACGCCGCGTATGCCCTCCCAGTATATACTCCCGAAATGCTGCCCTTCTCTTAAGTCCTCCAGTTGCTCCCCCCGAAAGAGATTTTCTCTTACTCCCTCGGCTGGAACCATCCGTGAATAATTTCTGCTGTGAAATAGGGTTTAAACGGTGGAAATGGTGCACACATGGTCGAAGTGTGGTTCGTACTTCAAAGTACACTGCGCATATTTAGAGTGTTTTGGTACCCGGAAAAAAAGCCTACATACTACTGTGAGTATCTGAAATATGTTTTTCTCGGTAAAGAGAGGATCTGTGCAATGTTAATGTTGCACAGATTCTCCCAGTATGCTTAATATTCCGAGTACACTTGGAATCTTAAGTACAATTCATGCTCCGAGTATTGGGAGTGTTGCTGCACTGGCGGCCTGATTAATGCCAGTACGGGGCGGACGAGCAGCAGTGAAGGCACTACCCTGCTAGTACTGTCAGTATGAGCACTACAGATACCCCGAGTACAAGCAAAACACTCAGTACAAACATCTAAAGTACTGCATTATCGCAGTATATACTCTCGAAATTCAGCCAGCGCTGGAAGTACTTCGGTTGCCCCCCGCTTCGTGGTGCACGTTCACACACGACACCAACATGTGATGTTGCGTTTTGGGGTGCCCGCCGACCAGCTTTCGGAAACGATTTATTCCTAATTTATAACTTAATACAGCACGTACACGTTCGTGCTGCTTAATCCTCCGATGTTGTCGTTCCGTTCGCGCTCATGCTCTCTGCTTGAACCCTAAAACTCGCATGTAACGCTATACGTTACCTTCGCGCTGCTTGATTTTATACAACATATGGCACCGCCTTTTTCAGGTCGCCACGAGCAGCCGGCGGCTGGTGCAAGGGTTGCTCGCCATGAACAAACGTGATTTCGACACCCATTTCAACACCCCCCGCCTACCTGCTCCCGGCGCTTTTCATACAATGTTTCCAACATGTTTTGTCATGATGTATTTCACTGTTGTTGTTTTGGCGTGATATTGGCATTGGCACTTGAAAACAGGGCAGCTTTGTTTCAACCGGTGCGCCCTTTTGCTCATAATTTTGCTCTTGCGATAACACATCGCTGTTGTCTGTGTCCTTGTTTGCGTGATGTTATATACCGAGAATCACGCCCGTTCAATTTTTCGTTTTGTTTTACATTAGAGTATTGGGGTCATACTTTTCAGATATATAAGTGCCAGGTATTGAGTTTGGAATTGATTCGTATTTCTAGTGTGTAGGTATACTGTACTACATTTTACATGTGATTGGCGTCTTGTTTCGTTTACAGCAGGATTTTGTTCTGTGCATTTCGGGCATTTCGATAAAGCTTTTCTATGCTTTTTAGCCGTATGTATGCTAGATATTTGTATATGTTTTTAATGGGACATCAGCGGTGCCTACTGACTTATATACATACTTACGTTAGCGTCGCCCGTTCCTGTGCAAACTACCAGGAGGTGCAATCGGCCATTCTGGGAGTGGCGCCGCTGGCCAGGCATGGAGTGGCGTGGCCACGCAGGTTGGAGATCGCGCCGCCGGCCAGGGGCTAGTCGTGGCTGAAACAGAGCAGCAGTGAACCCCCCACGTTCTCATACATGCCGAGATGCTTTATCCGGATAACAAATCGCGCCGTGGGTCGTATTGCTGGTCATAGATTTATGGGTACCACTGTATGCTGTAGAGTTTAAACTTGTTGGTATCACGCAGAGTTTGGCGTTTTTTTAGAGGACGTGTGACTCGTGGGTGCATGTGCTTTTCATGTAAAATACGTTGTTGGTGATCTCGGGTGCTGTGTGCTGGCAGTATACAGTACGAGCACTTCGTAAAACTGACCAGGTAGCATACGGCAAGCGCTCGCATGCACAAATATGTTTGAACTGTGATAGGGGGAAGGAGTTCGATGATGCGATGCACGGTGCCGCGGCATTCTAAATAAATGACCACGCAGAACTTCGCGTTTGTTGTTGGACGGATGGGTGTGGTGTCGTTGAGTTTATTGTTTGTAGGGGACGGGAAGATGGGACCGTGTCGTAGACGCGTGTATGTTCGTAGTTTCAGCTACGTCCAGGTATATCATACAAAACCATGTTAGTATTTTAACGCAGAGTTTCGCGATTCTTCGAAAATTAGGCGTTGGATGCCACGTTTTATAGCATATCTGAGAAGGATGTCAGGTATGTCCAGGGGACGGATCTATGTCCTGTGGGATATTTTTCATGGAAGCGATCGTGTGTGTTGGAAACCTCGGAAACCAGTGTTATGCCTCCCACTTTGCCGCCACAACTTTCAGTAGTTACACTTCGGTCTCACTCGATCTCTCTCCGATTTCGGAACACAGTTATACTTTTCTGGTTTAGATGTAGAGCATACCACTACGAGGGCAACTGTTTCTGAACGCTGCTGTCAAACGTGCTCTGTGTAGCCACGTGCCTATACCGTGGGTCGTCAACGAGAAGGTGGGTTGATAATGTACTCTCGTGTCACCACGTCACCAAATACACACACACAAGTAGAGCCAATACCTGTCGTCAAAGGCCCATCATGAACACCACACAGGAGTGAGCCGTACCTTTCTGTCACGCTCCACTCTCACATGTATACGGGCAGTATCTTATCATCAAAGCCCGGGTCGCATCATCGATGTATCGCAGACCGCTCCCAGGAGGGAGCAGCTTCACCTCTCCACCTACGGGGCATACTAAATAATGCCCCGATACATAATACGAAACCCCACAATATATGAAACCGCCACATACGGGAAATCAGTATCGAGCAACCGCATACCACAAACAGCCCCCCTATTCGGTGCGCGATACGATAGGTCCCGAATAACTTATCACCAATTGCCAGGTAAAACGGCAAGTCCCAAATTCCATAATAAAGCACTGCCAAGGTAAAACGGCAACCCCAAATTCAATCCTTCATCATTGCCAAGGTAAAACGGCAACCCCAAATTCCATCCTCAAGAATTGCCAACGTAAAACGGCAATCCCGATACCAAATCTCTCAATCTCGATTCCAGTATATATCTCCTAAACTATAGCGAGACAGTAACTACGGGAAGGGGAAAATCCAACAAACGTGAGTATGCTGGTAAAACCTTCAAACAAAATCAAAAAAAAAACAAAATCACGATTCACGACATTTGTCGTGACTCAAAATACGCCTGATCAAGGCACTACGTAACCCACCCGACACCAACGGTATCCGATGGCCGGTATAGGGGCATGCCAGGCGCTGCTTCGTACGCCGGTTGTGGACAGCGAGCGGCTGCCTAAAGACACTGCTGGGTGCGGGGTAACGAGCCTGCTGTGACCTCGAAATCTCGAGGAGGCGGAGACACAGCGTGAAGAAAAAGCAAAAATAATCTGAAAATCTCATGGGCCAGGCAGAGCAGACGTCATGCCAGCGAGATTGGAACCTCGCGCGGACCTGGCCTGGCCGACGGCGCGTGAGGTTTGAATATCGCAGACCGTGTCGGGCCTCTGCCCATGGTTTGAATCACGGACCGGGTCGGGCGCGGTCGGCCCGGCACGGCCTGGCCGTGACCTACCTGCGAGAGTTGGCCCCACCCTCAAATACCGTTGGTTTGAAAATATCGGATTTTTTATATTTTGAAAATATCACGAAACGTGACGAAAAAGCACCTATTTTCGTTAGGAAAGAAACATCACGAATCGTGATATTTTGTCATGCCAAAACGTCACGAATTGTGATTTTTTTTTGTTCGTTAGGAATGGCCCTAAATAAACATTGGGTCGAACTTCTTGTGGGGTTGTAGTCTCTGTGTGGCGTATGGAAAACCATGCGTTGCTTGCTTGTGCTGACCAAATGCGGGCTCTTTCCTGCCTGTTTTCCTTGCCCGTTCACCAAGTACGAGCTCTTTTTTGTCGGCTACTTCATTGTACTAGCGAAGCCCTTTGAATTCGTGGCCGAAATCGAAAGACAAACAAAACTAATAAAGGCGGGAAAGCTTCGAAAGCAGAAAGCGAATCTTCAAAATTACGAGAGAAACAGGACAGCTTCGAAAGCGGAACACAAAGTTCGATAACATAAAATAAACAGAACGTACAGCAGTACCTCCTACATTGCTACCTGAGACGCGCACTGTTGTTTGATACGTACATCATAGAATATGACAGCCAAAAAGAAAAGCGTTGGCTTTGGGTCTTTTATTCCATTTGTTTTGTAGGCAACTTGTAGGCGACAAAAATGTACCACGGGGTACAATACCTGTACTACTGTACGAGTAGCCTATAAAAAAAAGAGCAACTCGTGTTGCACGGGCTGTGTGAGCCAGAGGATAATACTGTGATGCGTAAGCGACTGTCGTGGCCAGTGTTACGCCTAGGGTCCATCGTTATAACGGGGGTCAAGCTGTACGAGGCTCCCCGCTTGAATGATGGAGGATGAGGATGGGTTCCCTGTCATAGGAACGCCATCGTGTTGTGGAAACTCCGTATCGACCTGAAGGGCGGATATGGGTGCTCCATGATGGCACCACCCGGTGTTTATTTAATACCACCCACAAGTGAAAGATCAAAGTCAAACCCAATGTCTATCGTTCAGTGATATGTCCATATGTCATGTGTCCACCTGTCTATTGTCCGCTATGAGCTTGGCTTACGCTTAACCAACGCACTACGCGTCCAAAACCCGGACACTCGGGGTATTCGGGAGCTCTGGACGAGAGCTTGATTAGCGCCACTTTATCATCTCCATTGAACCCAACCAGCAATGAGTTGAGCCTTCTCTCGGGACTGGCCCGAGCGGCGGACGCTGCTGTCACACTCGTGGGTTGTGACTCGTGTCGACCTTGAGGCGTGCGGTCTCCTGGTCTATCTCCTTGAAAAATATCGATTTCTCCCGTCCTCTCTCCGATATCGAAACACAACCGTTAGTTTTCCCGGTTCAGATGTAGAGCATTCTACAACTGAGGCAACATCTATCGAGTCAAAAGGATAAATTCGAAGCCGTCGTTTGCATGCGCTGGCCTTACCCCATACGAAGCGGGTTGACCGTGGCTTGAATTTTCGTCGAGAATCAAGTTCAAAGGTCCGACGTCGCACGAACTGATTGGTAGCAGCGTGTTGACACTCTATAGTTGAACGAGGAGAGAGCAAATTGCCCCGCGTGTAACATTATTTGTTTACGAAACGTATCTGCAAAACAATTTGACAGAATAATATTTCCTTAAATTGTACAAAATATGTTAAACAAATAGTTTTCTACGCGGGGCAATCATTCGCTGTTCATATACATCGCTGCACACGAAGCGGCAGCGGCAACAGCACCATATGGAACAGCAGAATGAAGAAGCAGCAGCAGCAGCACAGGCCTACAAACATACGCATAACTACCGCTGCTACTTCTGCAGTATTGCTGCTGCTGCTCCTGCTGTGTGTAGGTTACATTCCCAACTTCGAGACCGGGACATCTTCGAAAGTGGAACATTAGACAAAGTTCGATCATAAAAAACAATTACAAAACATAGCGCAAGTAACCCGTAAAGATGATACGGACCTCTGCGGACCACTCTCCTCAACTTCAAGCACATATCTATACATGTTTCTCTAGCTGACGACTCGTTCGGCTCACGGGCATACTACTGAGTGCTGTACTAGGTTGCTGTGGGACCGCGTGTAGGCGCATGGTAGGTGGGAACGGGGGCCAGGGATTACAGTAGTCATACTAGTGTCTGAAGTTGAAAAAAAAACTCAATAACAACAGAGATATGTACTCGGGCAGCCGCCGTAAATCCGCCCTGCGAGGCAAAGTTTGAGAACCTGCCTCACTCAAAAATGCACTTGAAAGCCAGTGGAAACCCAAACAAATTATGTGGTGATACTGAGTTTTGTCTAGCTTTTAGTATACATAATTCAGTTTCATTGGAGTTTAGTATGAGATCGAGGGTTTCAATGTAAGACAGTAGAATGTCTATCAAGGGGAAGGATTCGGAGAGTTGTAAGGGAACGGTGTTTTGAAGGACAGTTGAGTACGTTTTATCGGAGAATCGTAGGAGATGAGCTGCTGAAAGACAGTTGAGTACGTTCTACGAGGAAATGAGAGATTCCAGAAGTGTATTACAGGTCAGTTGAGAGTGTTTGAAATCAGTTGAGAGAATAAGTACAGTAACGAACCAATCATCAGCAGAGAGTACGATGATCAACGGAAGTAAAGGAAAGAGTTGAAGATAGGGTACCTGGAGAAGTGATAGCTTTTTAGTATAGGATGTCTTGAAAATAGTCTTGAGGCTTGAGAGATAAGCAGAGCTCCCGTTGAGAGGAACGGCACGCAAGTCTCTGACCACGTGGGTCTAGGAAGAGTGGAATAGGAAGAGCAGTTGGAGACAGCTAGACGAGCGACGGTGCCCCGCCCCACCCCCCCTCGTTCAGTACTCGTTTTCCCAGCCTTCATCTGCAACCTGAGAAGATAATCAAAGACTAAAAACTATCCTTGAACTGAGCTACTGCTGTATTGATACGTCGAACCAATCAGCACATAGCATCTGCTGCTGCTGTGTGTGTAAAGAGAGAGAGCTACTATTAATACCCGCTTTCACAAGAGACTATTTACTTTCACGGAAATCACTTTTTTAGCGCCCGGATCCAAGAGGAGTTGGAAGACGAAATTTGGCAGGGTTGTTCTTCACGAGCATACGAAAAAACTGATTGATGGCCTTTTTCATTTTCGTTTTCGTTCGTCGGTAAATTTGGGTCAAAGTTGCCGAAAAATATAAAAAAACGTTAAAATATAACTCATTCACCAAAAATAAAAAAATAAAAAAAGGCCATCAATACGTTTTTTCGTATGGACATGAAGAACAACCCTGCCAAATTTCATTTTCCAACTCGTTTTCCTTTAGGGCGCAAAAGTCTGAAGACGAAATGTTCCTGCTCTTGGTGGAACCAGCTCGTAGGGTACAGAGTATTTAATACTGCTGTAGAGTACTGGGAGTGCATTGTGGGCATGGCGTGGCAGGATACTATGAGGGTATTATGGTACACTCCAAGGGGGCTTCACCGCGTCGGGCTGACTCCCGCTAGCAGCTTCGCGCACATCTGTAATGAATGATCGAGGATGCATCGAGGCTGTATGTGTGACAGTACTGCCAAGAGGTGCACTAAGAGACAACCCGACATGGCTCAGCCAAGATGAGCGGAGAAATAACTCACAGCTGAGGTATCCTTATCCTTATTATATGGTACGCTTCGGTAGTGATGATGATGATGATGATGGTGGTGATGATGTCGTTTCGGATCTTCAGGACTATGCCAGTTTAGGTATGCCCCGCGGGAGACCGGCCCTACCGCGCGCCACTCGACCCCGATCGACACCGCACCACCGCCCCCGCCGCCCCACGCGTCAGCCCTCGGTGACCCCGGCGACAGAACGGGCCCCGGTGCCGAACTCGGCGAGCGGGGGTTGGGGGAAAGCAGCCTCCCGGGGACGGCTCGCTCCGTCCCCTGGAACGGGGCGAATCCGTGGGAGGGGAGGGGTTCACAGCGTATTCGGTGGGCTTTGCGGCCCGGGGTCTAATGCCTTCACTAAGATCAAGCCAAATACCCACACTATCGACACTAATTTCAAGATAAAAAATCTCCGTCAAGTAACTTTTTTTCGCCATAGTAAAATAAAGATTTTTGTTTTAAAGAGTCGCCAAGATGTGAAAATAAGGATCTCCAGAACTTCGGTCAGAATCGAAATCGGCCCACAACTTCGCGAGTTAGCGATTTTAGCACTAACTAGCTGTACGGCCACGGCTCCGCCCGTGGCGCTAGCGTTGCGTTGCCCACAGTAGTAAATAAGTTCCTGGTGTGGTACATAGTACTCGCATTAACAGCAGTGTGCTGTGATGTACCACTGTGAACTCAAACATTACAACCACTATACGGGGCGGTATCGACCCGGGGGGTGTCCGTTTTTGTTGAAGGTCTACATGTATTGAAGGACATATGATTCGGAGATGGGGCCTTATATTCCCGGGTACAGCGGAACATCAACCATGAGCCCCAACCAAAACGTAACTCAGCCCGTGGTTTTGGGGTTTCCACACCTTGCGGGGCGGTATCGACCTGGAGGATGCCCGTTTTCGTCCGCGGGTTGTTGGAGTTGTACATGTATGGAAGGATTTCTGACCCGGGAATAGTGTCATATCATCCCCGGGTGTGGCGGTACTTCGACGTTGCCCCGAGGGACAACTCTCGCCGCACGCTGGCTCTATGAGGGCCAGGCAACCGAAAATTAAGCCGTGGGCTTGGGGTTTCCACACCTTGCAGGGCGGTATCGACCTGGAGGATGTCCGTTTTCGTCCCCGGGTTGTTGGAGTTGTAGATGTATGGAAGGATTTCTGACCCGGGGATGGGATGTTATCATCCCCGGGTGCGGCGGGACTTCGACGTTGCCCCGAGGGGAATCTCTCGCCGCACGCTGGCTCTATGAGGGCCAGGCAACCGTAAAGTTTCCCGTGGTGTTGGGGTTTCCGCACCTTGTGAGGCGGTATCGACCCGGCGGATGTCCGTTTGCATCCCCGGGTCGTTGGAGTTGTAGATGTATGGATATATTTCTGACCCGGGAATGGGATAATATCATCCCCGGGTACGGCGGGACCTCGCCGTTGCCCCGAGGGGCAACCCTCGCTGCGTGCTGGCTCTATGAACTCCCGCGCCCCAGCCAAATCAGCAATCAGCCAGTGGTGGTGGGGTTTCCACACCTTGCGGAGCGGTATCGACCCGGGGGATGTCTCTTTTCGTCCCCGGGTTGTTGGAGTTGTAGATGCATGGAAGGATTCATGACCCGGGGATAGGAATTTATCATCCCCGGGTGCGGCGGGACTTCGACGTTTCCCCGAGGGGAAGCTCTCGCCGCACGCTGGCTCTATGAGGGCCAGGCAACCGTAACGTTTCCTGTGGTATTGGGGTTTCCACACCTTTTGAGGCGGTATCGACCTGGGGGGTGTCCGTTTGCGTCCCCGGGTCATTGAAGTTGTAGATGTATGGAAGAAGTTCTGACCCGTGGATGGGAACTTATCGTCCCTGGGTGCCGCTGGCTCCCTCAGCCTCAGCCAATCAGTGACCAACTGATGGGGGTAGGATTTCCATACCGTGCGGGGCAGTGTCGACCCGGGAAATCAACGTTTTTGTCCCCGGTTGGTCGGAGTTTGTTGAGATATTGAAGGATTTCTGATCCGGGGATGGGAGCCTATCCTCCCCGTGTTTGGCGGAACCTCGGTGGCTCTTTTCATCACCGATGTTCTAGAAAGAGCCAGCAGCCACTGGCATGGATTTGGGCAACCAATCAGCTGCCAGAATTATTTATAATAGTAATTCTAAAATTGGAAGTCAGCAGGCAGGCTGGCTAGATGGCTGCCATAATTGCATCGGGATTGCGCCATGGCCACGGCTCATCGCGGCATGGGACCCGGTGTTCTGCCGGTTGTGGCACCCAGCCTCCCTACCCATGGGGCAAGGTGGGGCTGAACCGCTCTGGATAGCGCTGCTCAATTACAGACAGACAGACAGAATAGCAGCATTTAATAATATGGATATACTTCAAGTAGATTACAGGATACAGTATACATGACACAGGGTACAGGGTGCAGGGCACAGGATACAGGGTACACGATGCAGGATACAGGATACAGGATACAGGACAGAGGACACAGGACACAGGATACATAGAGGATACAGGATAGGGATACAGGATAAAGGATACAGGATAGAGGACAGAGAATACAGGATACAGGATACAGGATACAGGATACAGGATACAGGAGGGTGCAGGGCACAGGATACAGGGTACACGATACGGGACACTGAACCCCAACCCTACTGGCTGGCTCGTGGCCCGCTGGGGCTCATGGAGAACTTGGGAAGCAAGCGGGTTCTTAATCGACAACAAACGCCTTAGAAGGCGGGCCCCATATTAACCAACCATACTGTGCCCCCCTTGTGTCAGCAATAATTAACCAAGTCAGAATCCAATAGTTAAGTTATATCCGCCTTAGAAGGCCAGCGGCTTATTAACCGACCATATCTGCCTTCGAATGCAAGCATCTTATTATGGACAACGTCGGCCTCGAAGGCAAGTGGCCCATTAACCGACAATACCTGCCCTCGAAGGCAAGCGGCATATTAACCGACGAGATCTTCCTGGGAAGGTAAGCGGCTTATTAATCGACCAAATCTGCCTTGAAAGGCAAGCGGCTTAATAACGGCCCAGATCTGCCTTGGAAGGCAAGCGGCTTATTAACCGACCAAATCTGCCTTGGAAGGCAAGCGGCTTGTTAGTCAATCAGGTCTGCCTTGGAAGGCAAGCCGCATACTGACCGACCAAATCTTCCTTGGAAGGCAAGCGACTTATTAATCAATCGGATCTGCGTTGGAAGGCAAGGGGCCCATAAATAAACCGACAATACCTGCCCTCCAAGGCAAGCGACATATTAACCGACCAGATCTTCCTTAGAAGGTAAGCGGCTTATTAACCGCCCATATCTGACTTGTAAGGCAGGCGGCTTATTAACCGACCAAATCTGCCTTGGAAGGAAAGCGGCTACTAACCGACTAAATCTGCTTTGGAAGGCAAGCGGCTTATTAAAAGACCAAATATGCCTCGGAAGGCAAGCGGCATATTAATCAGTCAGATCTGCCTTGGAAGGCAAGCGGCTTATTAACCGACGAAATCTGCCTTGGAAGGCAAGCGGCTTATTAACCGACTAAATCTGCCTTGGAAGGCAAGCGGCTTATTAATCAATCAGATCTGCCTGGGAAGGCAAGCGGCTTACTAACCGACCAAATCTGCCTTGGAAGGCTAGCAGCTTATTCATCAATGAGATCTGCCTTGGAAGGCAAGCGGCGTATTACCCGGCCAAATCTGCCTTTGAAGGCAATCGGCTTATTAATAAATGAGATATGTCTTGGAAGGCAAAAGGCTTATTAACCGATCAGATCTGCCTCGGATGGCAAGCATATTATTAATCAATTAGATCTTCCTTGGAAGGGAAGCGGCATATTAACCGACCAAATCTGCCTTGGAAGGCAAGCGGCTTTTATTAATCAATCAGATCTGCCTTGGAAGGCAAGCGGCTTACTAACCGTCCAAATCTGCCTTGGAAGGCAAGCGGCTTACTAACCGACCAAATCTGCCTTGTAAGGCAAGCGGCTTTTTAATGAATCATATCTGCCTTGGAAGGCAAGCGGCTTACTAACCGACCAAATCTGCCTTGGAAGGCAAGCGGCTTATTAATCAACCAGATCTTCCATGGAAGGCAAGCGGCTTACTAACCGACCGAATCTGCCTTGGATGGCAAGCAGCTTATTAATCGACCAGGTCTGCCTCGGAAGGTAAGCGGCTTATTTACCGACCAAATCTGCCTTGGAAGGCAAGCGGCCTATTACCCGACCAGATCTGCCTTGGAAGGCAAGCGGCTTATTAATCAATCAGATCTGCCTTGGAAGGCAAGCGTCTTATTAACCGACCAAATCTGCCTTGGAAGGCAAGCGGCTTATTAACACACCAAACCTGCCATGGAAGGCAACCGACTATTTAATCAATCAGATCTGCCTTGGAAGGCAAGCGGCTTATTACCCGACCAGATCTGCCTTGGAAGGCAAGCGCCTTATTAATCAATCAGATCTGCCTTGGAAGGAAATCGGCTTATTACCGGACCAGATCTGCCTTGGAAGGCAAGCGGCTTATTAATCAATCAGACCTACCTTTGAAGGCAAGCGGCTTACTAACCGACGAAATCTGCCTTGGAAGGCAAGCGACTTAATAACCGAACAAATCAGCCTTGGAAGGCAAGCGGCTTACTAACCGACCAAATCTGCCTGGGAAGGCAAGTGGCTTACTAACCGGACAAATCTGCCTTGGAAGGCAAGCTAGGCAAGCGGCTTAATAACCGACCAAATCTGCCTTGCAAGGCAACCCGGTTATTAACCGACCAGATCTGCCTTGGAAGGCTAGCGGCTTAGACCGACCAAATCTTACTTGGAAGGCAAGCGGCTTATTAATCAGTCATATCTGCTTATTACCCTATCAGATCTGCCTTGGAAGGCAAGCGACTTATTAACCAATCAGATCTGCCTTGGAAGGCAAGCGGCTTACTAACCGACCAAATCTGCCTGGGAAGGCAAGCGGCTCACTAACCGACCAAATCTGCCTGGAAAGGCAAGCGGCTCTTCAACCAACCGAATCTGCCTTGGAAAGCAAGCGGCTTACTAACCGACCAAAACTGCCTTGGAAGGCAAGCTAGGCAAGCGACTTAATAACCGACAAAATCTTCCTTGCAAGGCAAACCGGTTATTAACCGACCAGATCTGCCTTGGAAGGCTAGCGGCTTAGACCGATCAAATCTTACTTGGAAGGCAGGCGGCTTATTAATCAATCAGATCTGCTTATTACCCGATCAGATCTGCCTTGGAAGGCAAGCGACTTATTATCCGACCAGATCTGCCATGGAGGGCAAGCAAATAAGCCGCTTGTCTTCGAAGGCATATACTGTCGGATAATAAGCCGATTGCCTTCCCAAGGAAGATGATGTCAGTCAGAAAGCAAGTTTTCATCGTGAGCCTATACTAGGTCAATAAGAAGAGCTTGCCTTGGAGGGCAGATACTGTTCGTTTATGGGCCACTTGCAAGCTGCTTATGTTTCCAGAATATACAACCTAGAAGGCAAGCAGCTTATTTAAATACGATGTTATCTGCCGCACAAGGCAAGCGGCCTATTGGCCAACATCATCCTCCTTGCTCGAATACCAGTACGAGCTGGTTCAGCCACATCGCCCTATTTTTCGTCAGTCACGAATGCCGCATGCTATAGCAACTTAATTGTCACATATTTGGTATCATACTGCTGTCACTGGTTTCGTTCGACCAGTATACTGCTGCAATCCAATGTACTGATTAATTTTGATGACAGTATAATCGCTACTCCGTGAGTCAGCCGGTGCCCAGCCCTACAAATTGGTGCTTCCATGGGAACTTCCATGCCTCTACTCGTACGTATGGTGCGGCCACGGTTCGGCCCGCGGCGCTTCCGCGAAAACGACTTATGTACCATCATGAAAGCCGAATGCGCATACCCATAGAAAAAACATATAGTGTGCATCTCAGTGTAAATAGTCTATTTTTGCTGGCACTGTATCTCAAAGAATAAGCCATCTGCCACGGCAACGTCAAAGTTGAAGGTAAGGATCGGCCAACCGGCACATCATAATAATAGTTTCAATTGGTCTGGACATCGTATAGGGCGAAGCCAAGTGCCCGTCCTGTTTTCGGACAATTTATGGTCCGGCCTGAAATATATACCATAACCCACGCAATTTTAAGTGCCGTACCCCCAGGAAAGTACTTTGGTGGGTGGGTACAAATAACTGTTTGGCCTTTTGGCTTTCGTTTGATTGGTGCTTCGTATACCCCACGGGGGCAATATCGGTTGGGTGGAATTCAACACGAATCTCGGTGATACCTAGAAGTGTCAGGATGATAGCGACAGCAGTATCACGGGGCGACAGCTGAGCTAGAAGTTTTGGCGTGAAAACTAGATGTCCCCTCCTCAAAACTTGCACATCAATTTCATATCTCACCGGTGGCGTTTACGGTGTTGCTCATCCCGCCCACCACCACGCTAAGCTGAAAGACATAGCTGCTGCCCGCGAAGCCTAGCGCGTAGGTGGGGACGCTTAAAATGCGTGGGTCCCGCCCGGCCTCCAGCACGAGACTCGAAGCTTCTCCCCTGGTGACTTCGTTTTTCGATATCAGGCTCCAGGTATAAGATATACATGGCTGTTCTTCCCCGCTCTCCACCCTAGCGCAGGAAGAAGGTTTGGTCTCAGTGTATATTGTGGTGGAGCTTGCGAGTGTCCTTTGCAGGGAACCGGTACCCACCACCTACAGCGGCACGAACGTGGGGTGCGGGGCGACGAAGAACGAAAAATACGGCACGTCAACCCGTGAGGCGCGGCACAGTATGGGTAGGGGAGTACTTTTGGGCCCAGCAGGGGGTTGCTTTTGGGCCCAACTGTTTACGATTGATGGGGCTACATAACTGTGGAACTGTGTGTACGTTTTGATGCGTTGTGCAAATAGCCCCTTGGGTTCTTCATCAGGTTATGCGAATGCCTTTTTTATCAACATTGGTTTGCGGGTGAGGTGTTGAGCTCCTCCTGGTTGGACCCACCGTCCAGCGTAGCGTATACTGGGGAGTGTACTGCAAGTAGCGCTTGAGAGGGACAGAGGAAAAAGATAGATTAGATACAGGCTGGTTCAAGCATACCGCGGAAAATTCACTCCGTGGCCAATGTTCACGCCGTTTTTGGAAGATAGACCCTGAAATTTGGCACACGTGTTTTATGCGCCCTACCCGAGACTTTAACGGATGGAGTTTTTTTTGTTTCCGTCAGATATCGTTGTTTTGTAATTGTTTGGGAAATTTGGGTCTTGATCCAAAATTTTCAGCGACAAAACCAAAAAAGTAAAAGGCTCGTGTAGGGCGCATAAAACACGTTTGATACATTTCAGGGTTCATCTCCAAAAAACGGCGTGGACATTTGGACTTTGGTGCGGTAAAAGGGCAAAAATAGGCGTTGCCTCGTAATTACTTAGTTTCAGTATATAATCGCTTTTGGGCGTTAAATATGACTTAATATTATCATACGCAGTCAGATCTTCGAATAATTGCGTGAAAGTTTGTACAAACATGCCTTGGACCACCTGGAAGTGGCTCGTTCAGAACAACAAATTGGGGGGGGTGAAAGTTTTTCTACGGAAACGCCTGACTGTTGCTGACCACTTTGAAGGCCTGTGATTGGTCGGGCCACATTTTCGGCGGTAGCGCCAGTTCTAGGTCCTTGAACAAAAACTGGCGATGTCACCCTCTTCCACTGTTCATGGTGGTCACTATGATACCAAATATGTTTCATTGGAGTTGCTATTGCACGCGGCATTCGTTACTGACGATATTTCGGGTGATATACCTGAACCAGCTCGTAGAGAGAGATAAAGAAAACGAGATAGAGAGATAGAGAAAGGGAGGGGCACCTCGAAACACTAAGAACAAGCAGACATGTTGGCGTTGTACCCTGTAGCGTCTGGTACCTTTTGAGACAAATTGTTTCAAGCACCCACCTTCAGCAAAGGAAGCTCCTGAGTCGACTTGAAGACCGTGACGCTTGCCTCTCCTGGTCCCCCCAGGTCGGTAGTGACCGTAAGTCCAAACGAAAAATAAACCCCTCGCGCAAGATATTCGCTGGGGATAACCAGCGTCAGATTTTTACCGTCGCTGGCCTGTGTGTTTTGTTGCAGCAAAGCGGGAAGCGGGAAACACCGATACCGTTCGCACAACTTCCAGGAAAGTGTTGGGGCGCTGGCTGCAAACATATGGGCGATAGTATATGCCACTGTCTGCCCGGAAAAGTAAGGACTTTTCCGAGTATTGTATTAGTAACTAAACGGTCGTCGCATTTCCGGATAGAGTAGTGCGTGGTATGTATGGCGTTTTTTTTGTACGTCCTTAACACCCCGACCGTGAGCCTAGAAGGTTCGAACCGAAACCGAGGTGGCTACAGTACTGTTGAGCTAGGACCAAAAGAAGACGCGGGGAGGACGAGCAATATTTAAAGCATTACCGGCACACACCTGGTCGTTCACGTTTGAAACGTCGTTGAGGTCAACGGACTCGTCATCGCCCTTGACGGTCACGTCCCACTGCAAAACGGTGCTCTCTGTTTCAAGGGAAAAACATTTAAACAGATGGGTTGACTTACGCTTTCTGTTTTAAGGAAAACCGATGAAACGAGAGGTTCAGTTAATGGTTTCCTGTTTCACTGCATGATTAAGTTTTGGCTGAGACGACACGTCGGATCGTTTAGGTTCTGCAATTTTTCTGAGGTGCGCATCTATAACACTCGCAGTAAAATGCCACGATAGACCTCCCCCTCCTCTCCAAGTTCCTAGAACCTAAAGAGCTTTATTCCTCTCCCCATGAACAAATGGACGTGCAACCCAAAGCACAAGCGCTTCCCAAACATTAAAACGCAAATAGGATGGGATTGCAATTTTTTTTTGTAGTTCTCCACTTGAGAAAGCCTTGTGAATCAGAACGAACATACCCCCCCCCTCCCCAACCATGGTATGGCTCAAATGCAAACTCGACCACCCCCCGTCGCTTTGAATGCACCAACGCGCCACGAACCTACAGATGTAAAACTTACGCTACCCTCGAAGATGACATCGTCGCAATGGCCAACCGCGTCTGGGGCGCTGATGGCAACGAACGGCGGGTCTGGATCTGAAGGGAAGTTAACTACCATGCACCCAGCGGAAGTTGTCAGTAATGCCCCGATCTGCACGTTTATAAAAAACGCGCCCAAGTTGGTCAGTCCGCGGCACGAAGCATGAAGAGCACCCGGGGCATGTGCCTTACAAGGCATATGCCTTACTCAGCTGAGGAGATTTGTGAGTCAGTGAGGAATTATATGGGTAAAAGGTTCTACCCCTGTCGAAACACGCCTCCTTAAGCCCAGATGAACACTCTGATTAGTTTCATATTGCCGGAACTGACGTTACAAAGTACAACACTGCTTAGTGTTCCGTGCAGCATTGTGCCTTGCCTGGTGATTTGGGGTAGCACATGCAGGCGTAGGTTGGTCTACAGTATGTATGTGGTATTTGTTCGATCCTCCTTGATGTTATATTTACACTTGTATTTGTAACACAGTGCAGGGCTCTACGAGTTATTCTTGTACTTGTCGTACCCCAAATCGATGCTGCCAGTGGTATTCAGTACGTGGTAGTGCACAGCATCCAGTACCCACATGGAGCGTCAAAGTGAAAAAAAGTGAGAAGCCTGACAGTCACCTCGGTTCTTATGACCCCAGCCTTCAGTGTTGAGGAGGCACCATCGCCGTCTGTGCAGTCAGCCTCGGACGAGGTCCCTATGCTTGATCGACCTCCCAGGGCCGCCTGCGCTTTGTGGAGGGCGCGCGACAAACATTCCGCCATCCATCACTATACAATACCAGGTATAGTTTGCTACGAATAGACACCATTATATACGAATTTGGAACGGCACATAATTTCTTGGCGTGAGCCATGATAAACGGCGGAGAGGCAGGGGGTGTACCCATGGCGTGCACGGCCGTAGTGGTATGACCATAGACGATCGCATCCCCACATTGCAGGGACCGAGCACGTTGGGTTTTCACCAACCAGGCAGTCATTAGGGGGGTAACTTTTATGGGGGAAACATTATGATCGACGGGATCCCTCAAAGTGAGGCACTCCCCAATATCTTGGCAAATTACTGGTATCTATTTTTGCTTTACCGTTTTGTTTGCTAAACTCGGAGGTCTCGCCCATGGATGATGGGACTGTTCATCGGCATGTGCATGAAATATGCTTCAGAGTGTTTGGTTGGGTAGGGTATAGAGTTCCCTGTTCATGTTAGGCGCTTGAAAAAAGGTAGAAGTTCGAATCGCTGGTTGTTCTGACCTTCAAGCTAGAGTCTGAAACGAACTGGCACGTACTTCCCACACCGAGAGTAGACGCCGAATCAGTCGAAACCACTTCTTCGCACGAAACAGCGCCGTAGCTGCCACTGATTTCCTGCGAGCTGGGGCTTCTGGTAAACTCGACGATGATCTGCAAATTGTTGGTGTGATGTTGTTATACGTACATCCGATGAGATATGTACCCCGTACTAATGGAGTAGAAGTCCGAAACCTTGATCACTTGGTCATCAACTCACCTCTTACCTATACTTCACGAGCCTTGGTTGTATCACCATATGGTAGGTCTCACGCTTAGGATCAGGCCTTGTAGGATGCCACTATTTGCAACCAGTTTAGTATGTTCCTGCACTGGATTTCAGGGAATGGTATATGTGCTTGTGGGTGTAACTGACGACGAACTACAGTAATATCAAATATCGGGGCACACCGCAAGGGCTAATGAGTATTTCGTTCCGTGTGTACGTGAACACGTCGCAACCGTAACCATGAGCAACCGGAAGTAGCACCTGAGCGCCAGTGCTCGTGAAGAAGGCCGAAGAGAGTTCCGGCGGTTCCGTTCTATTTTGGACAGTGACAGATCCTGTACAACGATTAAGGCCGGAATTACACGTGGTGACTTCTTAATTTTGACTGTAAGTCTTGCACAACAACGGGCATGACTATAAACGCTACACCACTAGCTGCAGCAGCTCGCCACCTTCCAATGTGCAGCGGGAGGGGAAATCACAAAAACAAACATATGGACGACCTGAAAATCTAGAGTAACGGCCAATTATACTATCGGTACAGTACTGTTATGTGACTATAACTATTGCTCCGTTTCTAGTACACGGGATCATAGTAATCAGGACCTACCGCTCGCCTGGTAGGGCAGATATTGTCGGTCAATGAGCCACTTGCCGTCTAGGACTATAATGTAGGTTAATTAGTCGCATGTCTTCGAAGACTAATTTTGTGGCGGTTTATTACTTTCCAGGGCATACGTTATCGGTCAATAGGCAAAGTTGTCACCATGAGCCCTTCTTATCGGTAATAAGCCGCTTGCCTTCCAAGGCAAACGTTGCCGATTGATAGGCCTAAAGGAAGATATTGTCGGTTATTCAGCCGCTTGCTTTACAAGTAGCATATGGTCGGTTAATATGTCGTTTGCCTTCCAAGGAATGTATCATTCGTTAATATGCCGCATGCGCTCTAAGGTAGATATGATCGGTTGTTAAGCTGCTTGCCTTCTAAGGGAAATAATAATGTTATTGTCGAATGTCGAAAGCTAAGCCACTTGCCTTCTCAAAGCCAAATGATGTCGGTGCATAAGCCACTTGCCCGTCGAGGGTAGATATTGTCGGTAAAGAAGCCGCTTGCCTTTCAGGGTAGATATGGTCGGTTAATATGCCGCTTTCCTTCTAAGGCATATAGTTTGTCCGCTAATGAGCCATTTTTGCCTTCGAAGGCAGATGTTTTCGGTCAATAAGCAAGTTGCCATCATGTTGCCGGTTAAAAAACCACCTTCCTTCCAAGGCACTCGTTGTCTGGTGATAAGCCCAAAATGAAGATTTGTTTGGAACATTAGCATATGCTTTTCCAGTACGGGCTTACTGGTTAATAAGCCGCATGCCTTCGGAGGCAGATCTGGCCGGTTAATACGTCGCTTGCTTTCTAAAGCAGCTATGTTCGTTTGATAAGCCACTTGCCTTGTAAGACATAAAAAGTCGGATACTAAGCCTCTCGCCTTCACAAGGCTGATGTTGCCGGTAAATAAACCACTTCCCTACCTTTCTAAGGAAGATATGACCGGTTAATAAGCAACTTGTCTTCTAAGGCGGATCAAATCTGTTATCCAGCCGCCTGCCTTCTGGGGCATATATTGTTGGCTAGTAAACCGCTTGCCTTCTGAGGCAGATCTGATAGGCTAATAAGCCGCTTCCCATGTGAGGCAGATTGTCGGTGAATAAGCCACTTCCCTTCTTAAGGCAGATGTTGTCGGTTAATTAGCCGCTTTCATTTGAAGACAGGTATTGTCGGCGAACAAGGCGCTTACCTTGTAATGCAAACATTTTCGTTGAATAAGTCGCTTGCTTTGTGAGACATACATTGTCGGATACTCAGCTACTCGCCTTCGAAAGGAAAATGTTGTCGGTTAATAAAACACTTGCCTTCTAAGGCAGATCTGATCGGTTAATAAGCCACTTACCTTCTAAGGCTTATATAACATGACATTACGCCGCTTGCCTTGTAGGGCATATTTTGTCCGCTAATAAGTCGCTGGCTTTCTAAGGCAGATCTGATAGCCGCTTCCCGTCTGAGGCATATGGTGTCGATTTAATAGCCACTCCCCTTCGCAAGGAAGATGTTGTCGGTTAATGAGCCGCTTGCCTTCGAAGGCAGATATTGTCGGTAACAACGCGATTACCTTCCCAAGTAGATAATGTCGGATAATAAACAACTTGCTTTCTCAAGGTGGATGTTGTCGGTTAATGAGCCCCCCAGCGCAGAGTTGTTTGTACCCATGGCGAAATGGCAAACAATCCAAATCAAATTTCGAAATTATGAATTTGCTTCGGTAATTTTACCTCACACCACACACACATCCGACTACACCTCACACCAAGTACCACCAGCACCGTGCCCGACACCAGCACCATTAATGCGTACTTGACGAGCGTCGCCGACCGACCACCAACAGCTAACACCAGCACCAATACTGAACACTACCACCGCCCTTTCTCTCGTCGAGGGGATGACCTAGTTACCGTCCGTCACGCTTAGAAAAACGCAGTCACCGGCCCGTGAGAAAACAAGTTGACCGCCCCGCCCTGTCGTGAAAAAATAAATCAGGGTCCCATGCCGTTGCGAAAAACAGGATTAATTAGCGGTCTTGTGCCGTCGTGAAACACAAAATGTCACTGTACGGTACCGTCGCGCCCAGAATGTTTGCACTCACTATCCCGTCCCGTCCCGCCAGGCCAACTACTGCAAACTACTGTACTAATTTCCTCATTTTCCCATCCCATCCAGTCCCAATTTCA
The DNA here is from genome assembly GCA_008828725.1 of Saccharina japonica. Lineage (NCBI taxonomy): Eukaryota > Phaeophyceae > Laminariales > Laminariaceae > Saccharina > Saccharina japonica. The sequence continues at coordinate 105,125 of MEHQ01002365.1, forward strand.
ATATATTTTCCGCCGTCCCGTTGTCATTTTTTGTCGCTGTGATAAGCCTTGAAACCTGTAGAATACGCTATCCCCGTTCGCCGGAAGTGTCCCTTACAACGTTTGTTCGGGAAACGACCCAGCCCCCTCGCACTCCCGGACAAGATACCATATACCCTACCCAAACACGAACACAGTGCTAGCTCCACCAATGATATATAAACTGCTTCTACGCTAACATTGTCAACGCGGGTTGGATATCACCGGTTTCGTACAGCGCAGATTACGGCAGCAGGTCGAGCAGTATTGGTGCTCGTCAGGTTCGCCCTGAATGAAGCCATGCAGGATGCCCTGTCCGAGGTGCACGAGTCGGGGGTGCGTCTTTAGTATTTAGCTCCTCTACAGCTCTAAAGCCGTGGCAAGCAAGTAGCATCCAGGGCCTGTTGCTGCGTGCGAACCTTCCCCCGACCGCGGCTATTTGCTGTTCACCATGCCCCAAAGTACTCCTTCTGCCACTTGACGTGAAGCTCGTCGCACGGTTTAGAGACGGCCTTCCACCGTTCGTCCGGCGCAGGCGGGACAAGAAAAATAGCAGCGATGTGCGCATGAACGAACAAGACCAAAGAAAGCGCGGATAGCTGAACAGTGAGTGCGTACCATGATATGTGCATACGTCAGAGCTACGCCGGGTGGGGTGTGTGGGGGGCGTGCTAATTTTTTGCTTGCTTGCCTTAGCTATTCGACCATTGACCACGCCTCCTTGAGAGGGTTAACCGCATGGGGGTGCCGCCTTCACTACAGCTCGGGGTCGGTTGTATGTTTCTGCGTACACACTGTTGCATGCAAAAAATAGATCGCGCAAAAGCCGGCAGAAAGATGTCTCACACAGAACGACTTATTCTGCAACATGATCTTCCACCCTTTTAGCTCAACCTTTTCGAACTGCGGCCGCCGAGCCTCTCTTCGCGCGACAGGCAGAACGACACACACCATCCTTGACAGTGAAACCCAACGCCTCCCTCCCACCCCCGGGTCAGCCCACGACTCACCTCTTCGACTTTAGGGTTGGCACCACAGTAGAGCACGAGCCACGGCAGCGGACAGCTGGAGCTTAAAATGTTGGAAGATGTGCAGGGGGTGATCTCATTGATCTTCACAGTATTTCTCTGCGTGCGGCTTCATATCGACCAGCGCCGAACGTACAAGGAGGGGGGGGGGTGAGCTACTCGGAACAGAGTCGCTAATAATCGATTGGATGCCCGAAGCTGGGCGTGCGCCCTCACAAAGAGGTGAACAATGTCGAAAACGTGCTCGCTGCAACGATCGAGTGGGGGAATTGTACGGTAGTAACTGTTTGTATGGTTGGGCATGTCATGCACCAGGTACGAGTGATCGTGGAATATTTGTTTGTTTAATTATCCTGCAGGAGGTGCATACACAAGGCGTGAACCAGCTACTCTCTTTCGTCTAGTCAAAACTGCCTCCAGCGCCGTGGCTTTGTCGACCTTAGCTTGCGCTCTGCAGTGCAGCCGGTATGTAAGGTACCAATAATGGAGACGCTCTCTGGTACGGGCGGAGTACCTACCATTTCTTAGGCTACTCGCACACGCGCAACCTTACGAACTATTATAAAGGCTACTGCAGGTTGTCACAAGTAATATTTTACAGTGCTAAAGGGACAGCAAACGTTGGGGCAGCTCCTTAGCTGAGGAACCGCGCCAGTCGTACATTGACGGGTCCAGACGCACCCCCACGAACGCAACACATGTGATACAAGGGCATTGAATTATTGATGGCTTCAATGCCGTCATCTCACTGACCCGAGCGGCCGCCCGTTGTTAGCGGCAGGCTTCGACGACCTTCGCGTCCGCCTTCATGAGGGTTTTCTCGAACGTGTTCTGGTCGGCATCCAGACGCTTACTCTTCCCAAACGCGCCATATGCAAGCAAGCAACGGGGTAAATAAAGGTGGTTTATTGTTGGATCGCGGAAATACCTAATTAGTAACATTGTTTGTTTTGCTTTAATCTTGTAGCGCCAACGATGCGCGTGATTGTTCGCAAGCGCATACATATTGGTGAAATATGCAAGTAGTACCCATCCGCCGTCGACGCCAAAGTCTAACTGTATCGCGTGCTATCTAAATAGTGTGTTTTCAAAGGTTTTCCGTGAGAAACCAGATGCGGAACAACGTACTCACTCTGGCGGGAACGACAATAGTGTTTTTCTTTCTGCGGAGCTTAAACTTATTAAAGCGCCGGTCTACGCACATTGCTTAGCACGTGTTTGTCGTTCGCCACCACGAACGACATATTTCGCGAGGATTGACTGTTTGAGAAGAAAGTGGTTCTTCGGGCCGCGATGTATGGCCGGTAACTGACCAGTGGTACGATACAATGTGTTTTTAACGATGTCAACGCTGGGACAAATGCCTGCAGAACAGAACACAAATAAACAGACACAAAACAACGGCAACGCATTCTTTGGGTGATGTGTGTATGGCTATTCACGAGAGGCAACGAGCGATTACAACCAGCGCGCACCTGCACTCCAGGTAGTCCCGCGGCAGTTTTCAAGCCCGACACCGAGACGCTCGTATCGTTCAGCCACTCAATGGAACCCCGGCCGGTTCCGTCTCCGGCACGGGGCGTCCTGGTCTGCATGGGGAAGGTTTCCGTGAGGTGCGCGCCGATGTCCGGGCGTCCAAACATAAGCGTCACGGGGTTTTTCGGCCCCGTTCTGATGCGCTTCGAGCGGGCTTGCCGCAGAGTCTGCGTGGTCGTTTGTGGTCACGATGGACTTGTGATCAGGTACGGTCGAGAGGGGAAGAAGGGGGTTGCTGCTGCAGTGATGGGCGAAAACCCGATACACAAAGTAAGCAACAGTCCCATCATGCCTACGGTAGGGGTAGCTCGTACAGTTTCTGAACCTCTTCACCTAAGGATCTCTACACTAATAGTAAGTCACTCTAGAAGCAAGCCACCCAGAAAACTGATTTAGAGAAAAGCTAAACGTTCAACCCGATGACCAATCCCAAAACCCTACTGTAGGTATAATATCACCAAGGGTAATATAGCGAAACATCTAGATTAAAGCCTACTAGTATTCGGACGACAGTTGGGTGAGGAAACGGGTCAGTCGGGACTCTTTCGGCCAAACCGTGCTTCAAGGCATTCCCTATCGTATCCCTGTCTTTAGTTGAGGAGCCTCGTAGAAATGCATGTTTGGGCTCAAACGTGCTGAGGCGATCCGTAGCACGGATCAACCGTATGCATGTCGTGCATGAGTATTTTCCCTCGTATAATACGATAGGAACACTTCCGAGCTAGATGTTTGGGCTGGGAAGGAGTTACCGACGGGACCCACCGAGTCCCACGTTTGTGCGGTCGTAGTGTTGACATTAACTTCCCTCGGTGGGAGCGAGTGTGATTCTCCAGTGTCGCCGTGAGCATCCTTCGTTTCCTCGGTAGCATCTCCGCCGCCCTGCCTCGCCCTGAACCGTCAATTTTAGAAGAGGCATGGCACGTTTAGTTCAGGGTCCGGAGGAGTCGCATGTAGCGTAGGTGGAATGGTGGCTCAAACACACGGCCAACACTGGCACCGAAGGAGTGTTCCGATAACAAGGTGCGCCTACGTATGAATTCAACCATTCAGCGTTTCCAAGCGCTGTTGCCTCGGCCGTTTCACTTTAATGTATTCCTGGTAAAGCTCCCATTTGTACTGTACTGTAATAAGCAAGCACGCCGGGGACACGTACTACAACGGTAGAGGTGCACCAAGTTACTTCTGGCGTTCCTTATTTGAGGAGATCCATACGAATACTAAGTCAAATACTAATGTTGGAGGGAAATAAACGAGCGACCCGATGAACAACTACTTGGCCAAAGTGTACGCAAACATCATATTGCAAAAACTTAAAGGGCACCCCGAAGAGGTTTGCTTAAGGAGCCCCGTCGTTCAGAACATATTTTAGCCAGAAAGGGCTACCCCTATTGTGGCATGGGCCCGAGCCAAACCGTTACCCTAACCCCACACCACCGCACCCTGGTGTTGTCCGTCTGGTCGCATGGACTGTGGCATGAACTGACATTGGTGTAGCCGACGGCATCAGCTTGAAGAAGACCTTGTCGACAGTGGAGCCGAAGCTCATTCTGCCCGTCATGCCCGCCTCCTGTGCGGCGAGCAGTGCAAACGATTTTCTCGGGGTTTCAAATTGTCTTGCAGGATCATCTGGTTGTTACTTACCTACTGTAGGTGGGCGGGTGGGCTCCGGGCCTGATCGCTTGGCTATTGGCATTTGCTGTCGTGAGCACATCTGCAATCGTTGGTGGTCGCTTACTGATTGTATACAAACCTTAGGACGAGCGACACTCACGCTCTAGTAACTTAGCGCGGTCAACAATCACACTCGTTAAATATAAGTTGACGATGAATTAGGGGTTTCAGCTCTCTCGCTATAGTGCTCAATTTCTTAGCGGCAGGCTGAAGCAACTCCGTGAGGGCTGTCTTGGTCTCTTCGGTTTTGCGCCCCGGTGATATGAACTGTGCTATTTACCTTCCGCAGCTTCTCCGTCAAACGCGCTAAAACAAAACCAATCAAAACAGCACATCACAGCACAGCGAAGCAAAGCTCCCCACGACCGAACGTCGACACTATGTTGTAGAGCTAGGGAGGCGGCAGATGAATCGAGGTTGCCGGAGCTGGAAGCAGGAGAGTGCCTTAGGGGGGTAAGGGTCTGTCATCAACTAACGGGCCAGGCTAGCGAGGTTAACTTACCTTTCCTTCGACACCCCCCTCTCCCCCCTCCCAGCCGCCTAACGCATTGCGTTGTTTCGTGCTCCGAAAAACATAAAGCGTGCAATATTCTCGTAAACTGTATATGGTGCACACTTACCGGCGTGAAGAAGGGCAGTGTATGTCCGCAACTCATCGCTAATACCAGTACATAAGCGCCGAGCTAGGATATAGTTGGATATATAGTTACACTATCAGGACACTGTCTAACTCAGCGCTAACACCAGTATCTAAACGCCGAGCTAGGACATCGTTGGACTCTTGGGCAGGGGCCAACTGCGACAATTCAGCAGTCGGTCGACCTGTACAGACAAGGTACCGGCGACATGGAGTTATACGTTTGATGCATACCTACGACGATCTGGTGGGGGGAAGGATATTGTTTTATCGAATGCATGCATGCACGCATGCAACGGTGGGTTGCTACGACTGATCCTATTCCGCTTCACAACACAGGCATAGCAGCACGACAACAGCCAACCGAACTACGTGTGTGTTTGCACCCCCTCTCTCCGCTGGTGGCTGCTGCACTACTGTCGTTGTATGGTGTGGTGCTGCTGGCATGTTACTGCAAGGGCCATGCTACGGTAAATTAAGCACCTAGGGGTCCAGGTATTTGTGACTGACAGGGCTGCCTTTTTAACTGAGGAACTGTCCAATCTGTGCTTTACGATATATTTCGTTGTTTCGCGGGGTGTGGGAACAATTGTTCTCATCGAACCTCATATTATGTATGAAGCATAGAGCTCCCCCCACTGAAACATGCCCCAGACTCCATAAAACCGCGGTGTAACCGATCACATCTAGACGACGGAAATGCGATGCCCATTGCCGTTTATGCCCTTTAAGCTGTGCCTAGCCGCAGCAGCAGCCGGGCTTCGAGGAACCAATTGCGGATTCTCGTTTGCATCCAAACCTGGTTTTCGAAGAGGGTCACCATGCCGCCGTCCCTCGACATCCACACCAGGTGGTTGTTCTTTTTCATCGTAAACATAAGGTGACTAGGGTCGAGGAGAAGGCGGAGGGGTAGGGTACATTGTGCGTGTTTCCTATGCCGCGTGTGTTGAGGAGTTTGTTTCAAGTCGGTATTGTGAGGACATACGTACCTCGCCCATGAAAGCAACTATTGTGACAACTTATGTTTGCTTAACGCAGCGACGGAACTCCCAGAAATAGGTAGTAAAGCAGGCACGCGTAGGTCTATTACTGGGAGCGACCTACGCGCTTCCCGATTTGTATTACATTATTTTCAAGTCGTTCGTTCGGGTGGGGCGAGGAAGGCCAGCGTTTTTATTTCCTTCCGTTTATTTTCATTGTCGCATGATTTTCCGGCCTTGCCTCTTTTCCAGAATCAGGGGAAGCGGACTAGTGGGTTCAGCGGGGTGGTCCACAAGCATGCAAATAGCGTTCCAAGTGTCACAGAGGAACGGTTTCGTTCAGCATTCCGTGCAGCAGGTGATTCACAAGTTCCCAGTTTTCAGAGTCCGTGCTTTCCCTCCGACCGGCTACCCTCAAGATCCCCTGAGACCCCAGTCCGTTCGCCGACCCCCTTCCATGCTATCGTCCCAAGGCTCTGCAACTCCGGGCCGTTCACTAAAATACGATTGAATATCCCCTGCTCACCGTGACACCGCTCTACGTTCGATGCCTCCAGACCGAAACAACTAACGTCAAACGCAAGCCCGAAAAACAGAAAAAATACGCGTCAAGATAGTCACCGGAAATTGAAATTCCCCACCCTCCACGTAACATCCCGGGAAAATAAAAATGAAACATAATTAATAACAGCAGCCCCGCCTCTCCATAGGCACGAGGGCGATCTTACCCTTGGTCCGCAGCCATTCCCGATTCGTCCAACCCTTTGGCCATATATCCAACATCGAGAGAACTAAAGTACAAATGGACCCTCACGTCACACGCTCGTATCAACCAAAGGGACAACCCCCACCTGGCGACGCTTTTAACTATCCCAAGGTCCTCTCATTACAATTTCCTGTGCCCCCCCCCCCCTGCCCCTTAGCTCTAGGCGCGGGCATCCTTTCCTGTGAGTCTCTTTCTCATCCCCCGATCCACTTCAGTCCTCGTGAGTTCCTCCGAATCTCTGTCGGGGTGGCGAATCCTGCGTTACGGCGTGTTGTAATCGTAGATTACAACACGGTGTCGGTATGACTTTCCTCCTTGATCGACGAATTCTCTCCAGATCACGGCACGGCGTACCCACCACAACCTTACTTAGGGGACGTGCTCTAACGATAGTGTAGCGTTCCACTCTTGTTGCAGCGTTTGGCGGCCTGGGGCCACGAGCTTCCTCGTGGGACAACTCCCATGTCCCATGAAAGGCGTCCATTTTCATCGGTGTGAAGTTGTCCAAAACATCCTCCTCCGATGTCCAGCTTGACTCCAGGAACCCTCCCTTGTACTCCCAACGCCAAGCTCCACCTTGTTGGCTAATGCCTGGTGATCCACCATAGTGTACAACGGGGGTACCACTATGGACGGGGCTGCAAGGCCCAGGCTCGCGTCCGAAGGGGAGTCGGCGTACTCGTTCCCGAGATCGTGGTGTAGCCCAGGGAGCCTGACCTGAAAAGGCTTGATGTGCGACGCAGCTGTCCGCCGCTCCCTGATTAGCCTACCGTTCAGGACGACGTGATGATACAAGCCGGGGATAACTACCCTGGAAACCTTCCACGGTCCGGCCCATTCATCGTGTATGAGTTTGCCGTGTATGCCCTTGTGCCAGGGAGTCGAGCCCGCTGCTGGCACCATCGCCAGGTCACTATTCTTCATGTTGCTTCCGACCGCAGCGTGTTGTGTATTCGCATCGCTACGGAAAACATGATTTTGCCAGAGTCCGTGCTGTTTGTGAAGAGCGTTTCGTTCCCTCGTCACTTCCCTCCAAGCGTCGTTGTGGTTTGCGACGAATTTATGTAGGCCTTAATGTTGAAGAGAGTCGCTGCCATCCAATTCAGGGGCCACTGAGTCGACAATGTAGAGTGTATCTCAGACAAACAGCTACCAAACATATGGGGGGGGCTACCCGGCAGCCGGGGGAGAGGCGTCGTGCGTTGCAGCCAGAGTGCCGGCTGCACGTACTCATTCCAGCGTTTGGGCCGGAATTTACCAAGCTCTACCACGACTTCGTGAATCTACCCCCTCCAGCCTCTCCACTGCTCCTTGTGCCCGAGCGTGGTCGGTCGGTCCGCAGTCGATGGGCACATTTAGCATACGAACGAGTTGTTGCACGACTTCTGCAGTGAGCTCCGTCTCAGGACCGCCCCGTATGGAACGTGGAACGACAAACATCAGCACTACAGTAAGACCAAACGCTATCGTACCACTTTGTGGCTCGTTCATAATCTTATCAGCAATATAGTGCCAAAGCTACTGGGTGTACCCCTCGTAGGGAGACCAATGTTGATCCACTATTTTCCCAAGATTGGAAAATCCAACGAAAATGGGTGTCTCACCACTATCTGACCCCTGAGATGGTGCCAGGCACAATACGTCATCATTTTGCTACCTCTTTTATTATTCCGCAACTATATACGATAATACATGTCCTGGCACTATACACGAGAACGATACGTATAATATGTACGTATGTACGTACACCGGGTACTGTATACGAGAACCATACGTACCATATTTTGAATTTATACGAGTACTATGTTGTTTTGGCTATGGGCGCTGCTGCTACACAGCCTTTATCTTTGGTTGGCGAAATACACGTCTTGAAGAAAAAAGAGCCACAAAGTGGTACTATAACGTTTGGTCTAAATCCAGCAATTTGCTGGCCGCACTCTCGGCGTCGTTGGTCCCCGATGGATCAAATAATGCGAACTTGCTGGCCCTGTCCGCACCACAATCCCAAGCGATCAACGTGCATACGGCGACCGACGTTGATAGCTCACACGTATACCAGCGGTCTGCGCCACCTCTTCGCTTTTCGGGTGCCCTATGCATTTGTCTACCCAAAAGCCACCCATACTTGGAGGAATACCGATTTTCAAGCAACATCGTGCACCTCGGTTCAACTCTGCAGGGGCCTCTGACCGTGCAACCAAATGGTCACTCACCGACTTAGCGGAGTCGCGAACGATGGTTTCTCGGTTGCCTGTCCGTTCAGCTCCTTGGATACCCATCCCAACCCCCAATATCCTGATTTCGTTAATCTTCTTTTTGCGAGGTTTCTTGAACGGTAAGCGTAACTGTCCACTTCGAACACCCATGCCTGCCCGTGACTCGAGCTTATTACCGGTCCGTCAGTCTGAGGATGAATGGTCTGGGTAGAGACTGTCAGCAGGTCGTCTCAAGATTAGTGCCCTCGTAATGCTAGCCAGTGACTATATATGTAGACTAAGCGCGGAGCTGTGGTACGACAGCTTGACCGGCTCTGGTGGTGATGTGGTAAGGCTTCATACTACAACATATATGTTGACGAGAGCTTAGGTGCGGCAGGAGGGCTGCCAGCACTGCCACTCCACTGATCGGCGAGCAACTTACTCTCCGTCACTTTTAGCTGCCACCCGACAGTCTCTAGTCAGTTCAATTTTTCATATTCATGTAAACAACACTCGTTGGCCGCGCAAGGAGGTGCACAGTTTCGCATACGAGACAATACTCACAATAGGCAACATAATATACCACTTGCCGTAAAATCTGCTGCAGAGCATCGACCAACACAATCCCCGATGCATGAATGGACCTCTCGTTTATATATGAAACCGTCGTTGACCGCTCCCAATAAGCTCTTGTCTAAGTCGCTACATGGTGGATGGCAATTTTCATGGCTGTGATCGGCTTCCGTCAGTAGAAAAACGCAGTGCGGGTGTTTCGACCTTGGCGTATACGTCGAGTTCTCAGCGATGTGCAGTTCTTCAGTGATTTTGAAGTTTTTTGGCACCGCATCGAATGATGTGAAACTCAACTCAGTGATGAAATGTAATTGATGCATATCCTATTTTCCCCTTTATCCGGTTGCCATAAGTTCGGCCTCAACTGTTGATTGGTCGCATAGCAGATAGGGTAGCATGTGCAGGTACAGTACGCACTTCAAAACTGCCCTGATCTCCGAACAGTCTCTCCTCCGCATGTTCCTCAGACAGTTCAGGCCCAAACCCCGGTGTGCTGAAGGCTGGCATTCCGTACGATAATTGTTCCGGGAGGTTCATGAACTTCTTATTGTGTGTGGTGGTTACAGTTCCTTGTCCGTGGGTTATCTGAGAATGATGCCAGGAAAAAGGCTAACCTCGTCCATGTCTGGCATGGTGAAGCGGCCCGTCAGAGCTTCCTTCAAGCGGTTGATGATTCCAACGCTTGTTCCACCTCACAGAATGTCGTCCACGTGCATTTTGATAGTAGCGAAGGAATAATCGATCCCATATTGCGCAGTCTAGTCGCATTTAGGCTGTTTGTCTCGTGCCCAGGAAAATTCCTCCGCTCGAACAACGTTAGGTGTGTATCGACTTGGCAGGTCGGCCAGCAGTTCTGTAGGCATGCTAGGTCTAAGTGTACACGCTGGCTGCCGATGCGACTACGCTGCTGTTCTTTAACAACGCTGGATATTGAGAACTCCATCGCCCGACCCCCACTTGCGAGCGCCCACGTGCGGTGCCGCGTGCCAGCCTACTGTACCACGCTCCTGCCACCCTCTCCCTAACAAAGAAGACGTATGGTGCTATTACACAATACATTTTTCCCAACTGTTGGTGTCATCCCTGGCGATGCTCTCCCTGTGCCAAACGGCGACACGACGTTCAACGACTCCAGAGGTAATCTTCCAGCGTGGGTCTAATCGGATTACATTCACGGCGGAACTTCGAGGTGTTTGAGAGTGACGAAAAAGGGGTATGCTTTCCGTAAAAGGGGGGGGGGGGTACTCATGTCGTGCACGGCCGTAGTCGTATGACCATAGACCCTCGCATCCCTACAGTGCCGGGACGGAGCACGTTAGGTTTTCACCAACCAGGCAGACATTGCTTGCACCAAGCGCGAAGCGCCGTGAGGTATTGGGCGAGTCGCATGGAGGGTGAGCTGCATCCTGCTAAGAACCGCCTCTGAGGCGGACTTGCATATGGACGACAGCTTCAATGAGTTAATTTAATTTCTGGTGTGGTCACTTCCAGAGACAGCAATGGGTATTACTATGTATCTGCCTCTGGGTGCCTTACCATATACACACTACGTGATACGATCATTCCCCTTGTGCCGGGCAAAGGTTCTCCACCCCCCACAAATGATCTAACAAGACCGCCAGCTTTGGTGACCCCCAAAACAACACAAAAAACGGTACCCTGGTTGTCTAGCTCACGCAGTGAGAGGCGTGTTTTACAGCGTCGTTGCCAACCGACGCCAACCCAACCTATAAATATATCATATGTTTAAGGGGCGGGTTATCGTAGTAAACAAGAGGTGCTACATAAATCAAAGTAGAATTGCCGGGGCATACCCCCTCTACGTTTTTGTCAAAAGAGGGAATCCTTCCGCACTCTCTTGCCCCACGGTTCCGTCAGCCCCAATGACGGTGCCCGAACAACAACAGGTGTGCACGCTCTGGATGGTCTTCGAGTGTCTTGTTAGCCCGTCCTAATTAGATTCGAGGCTGGTTGGGGCACGCGCGGGCACCTCCGACGGGCGTGTTTTTCCTCTCGCTTTCCCCGCTTGGCTGAAAAGGGAGATCGTGTACCGCCGCTTGACGTTTTTTCATATGACAACAATATTTCCTCTCAAACCTCTACGAAGCGATCGAAGCGTTGGAGGATGTCCGTCGAAACAACGCGTTGATCAGTTAGAGTCAGAGAAATGCTCATGTTGGTGTTGTTTCCTTGTTTACACATTTCGTTCACGAGGGCCATATGAAGCACAGATGGTGCACGATGGTACATGCGACTGAGGCACGTCACGTCGAACGCAGTGTGTATATATAATGTATATGGTCGACGTTTGATAGTGTTATGTCAACCGTTCATCGGCGCTACCATTCGTCCTTGACGCGGCCACACGTTCGTGACTCGTCAAATGTGGGCCTACTATTGCGGCCATGGCTGATGCCAGCATATGCGCGCCAGCAAGACTGGTTCCGTTGCACAGCAGGTTGTCGGCTTGTACGAATACCCCGCAGAGAACTAATCAAGTTATCTGAAAACACATTTGGAATGCCAGAAAAAATACATACCTGGTACATGTTTTACCTATTGCGTGAAAATGCTAATATACCTCAAATTTCCATGCCGCCAAGCAGTGTGCCAATATGTTCGTGCAACCACCCAACCATAATAATTTAGCCGTACACGGGGGAGCGGTACTCAGGCGTAATGTATTGCCGCTGCAAGTACACCAGTTTCCGATATCGCTGCGGCCTTTCCGCACTTGCTGATAATAGTGGCGTTTGTTCATTGCCCTTGGCTAGTCCATTCCCCTACAACCTCCCCATGTACTCGTGGGCTTTACGTCCTCCCTGCCCCTCCCCTCACCCCCTCGGGTGACTATTGACCTTCGAGTCCCCCATGCCCGGCTGCCACAGCTGGGATCATTGTCTTATCGAAGACAAGGATATCCGTCGCGCGATACACTCTTTAGAGAGAACCAAAAAACAAATTTGTTTCCACGCGTCACACCACGAAGCTCTAGCCATCCGTGCCACAGCATTTATTAGCAGTCTCCCATGATCAGCGGTACGTAAAGAAAAGTATATCGATGCATTTGGATAGCGCTGAGAGAAAGCTTTCTCATATTGTCCGGGGGCGAAAACAAAAAAAGCCAGATTCGGCCGACGTCCCCTAGTTGCACTTCCCTCGCAACCTCATTTGACATGTATATACATAAGTAACACCCCAACCACCAGCACCAACCGAACACAGTATAGGAAGCACGCTAACCGCCCGTCCGTGGGGGCGATGATGCACGCGATACGCAGTGTACTCCGCCCACATAATAACTGGGGCCCATTGGTTCTGCAGATGTAAGCACCTCCGAAAAAATGGGAATAGTAACAAGAAGGAGTGGGGGTGTCGTTGTCCGATCAGTCTGCACAATATTCACAACATGTCTTTCTGCGCTCGGGGTGCAGTAAATAGCGCAGTAGCTTCGTCGAAGAGAGGGCTGCTGTCACCGCTGCCGTGCTCCTTGGTTCTTCAGGACCCCCCCCCCCTCGCTTCTACTCGACGAAATTGTTGAAAGGAGACGCCCGAGTTGCCCTTTCGAACATGCAGCCTGCTATATGGTGTAGGCGTGCCGTAAGCTAAGACAGGCGTCTAAACCCGCGGCATGCCACCTCCCTCAGGTACTCTCTCCCATGCGCCTAGTGTGGGCAGGGCCTCAACAGCGCTTTTCTCCTCCTCATAGACGCCATTTGGAGGGTACGCGGCGTCGACAAGCTGTTTCGCCTCCAGGAGATCGCTGCACACGGTTTCGAACGTTCAAACGCACCGCACGCGGAGCCGGTTTAGAAGCTTAAAAACACCTCGTGCGGGTTTGGTTTCTCAGGGGTGAACAGCCGCTACGAAATTCGTTGTTTTTGGTCCTCAGGCAGTATGGTTCACCAAGCGAATAGTTTCAAAAGAAGGTTAGGCTCGACTTCGGCTACAGTTAGGTCCGACACGGCAGCGGTACCTGCAAATAGGTGTTCGGCGAGTCATGGATAATGAAAATACTCTCGGGGATCGTCTTAAAATATATTTTGTCTGCTGTTTGTTGTATGCAAATGAGTATACCGCTCAATATTCCCCCTCTCCTCTTGCGGTAGGTGCACGGATGACTTTTTTTAGCGTTGAGGACCGGCTCAGAGCACGTTAACACCAAGACTCTTACGTGCGGATCTCCAACCGTCGTAAGTTGTTTTTTCGGTTATGTCCGGACACTGTGCACTAACCACACCAAAATGCAAATTCCGGCCCGTCGCGTTCTCGAGATAGCCACAGCAGATGTTGGAAGTGTGGCGTCCGTTGTGCCTGGGTATTCAATTATATGCCCCAACTCTCGACGTGATTTGTTTCGGAAGCTACTGTTATAAATGACCACGCGCCAAATCAGATCACTTGCCGCCGGGTATACTTCTCACCCTCGTCTGAACGGTCTGTTGATGGCTTGATTGATGTGTTGATTAACTGTTGACTGGTGAATACTTCATTGGTTATTGACTGATCAGCTATTTCATCGATTGCTTTGCTTCTGGTTCAATGCTGTATGTAACCGCGGGGCCACAAGACAGCCTCAGCCCTTGAAACACAAATACGCAAAAGCGATGGCGTGGCAATCTATATACAAGGGAAACAGTTGTGTGCAAGTTGAGCCCTAGAGCTAAACAGTCTACAAATAGCTCTGGAACTTCAGACTGGGCTTCAGGGTTCGCCGAGATCAGAGGAGAATAACTGCAGCATTTCGGTCATGTATATTGCTGTCTCGCAGATGTTATCTGACTGCAGTGTCAACCTTCTCGTGCTGTATCCAGCCTTAACGACAACATTAGCCACGAGGGACGGAATTAAAGCAAAGGAAGTCAGAGTTAGGAGTGTGCAACATGAGTCGCTGGCTTTACTTTTCATGCTGTCCCGCCGTTTCGCTATTCTCCGAGCCCTCTTTCCACTCTTCCCACAAGAGAAAGACACCCCGGCCCGCCTGGGCGAGGGTCGACCGCGTATGGTCGACACCCCCTGACCCCGGCATTCATGCGCGCCATACGGTTGACCGCCCTAGACGTATCCTATCGGATACTCTTCTTATCCCTCTTGGGTAGACCTACCGTACTGTACTTGCATTTTACTAGACTGTATTTTGCTGCACTGTGCTGTGCTTTACCGTACTGCACAGCACTGCTGTACTGTACGTTGTTGTCCTGTGATGTACCCCGAGCCCCCAATGTACCCACGAACCACCAGATGCGCAGGCTTTCCATGGAAATCACTATCATCCCTCACCTCGCTAGTTTGACTATTTCGCCCACGTTCGGCTCGAACACGCTGTTACAATTCCCGTTCCACCGCTTGCCCGCGAGGTGTCGGCCGTAGATGTGCTGCAGCTGCGTGTATTTGGGGGTGAATGTAGATCGGCTAGTTGTTCCGTTTGTTGATTGGTTGGTTAGCTGGGCTTCGCGCCGGTTAGGTTACCAGGAGTGGTGGGTGGTGCACAAATTTGCGGTCGCCGTTGTCGTCGATATGTTTCAATTTGCCACCAAATCAGCGACGTGGGCCCGGGAGGAACTGACGACTTGCATATAAATATAGTTGTCGACCTTTTAGTAGACACAGATCGAGCTGCCGAGCTGCCTGCATTACAACCGATACGCTGTGTGTTTTCGCTCATCGGCGTACGCGTGGCTCGTTTCGTCGACCAGCAGGATAACACCAGTATTTCGAGAGAAGTAGGTTGTTTTATTTACTACTTCGATGGTGCCAAACAAATATAAGGACCCATTGCGAGATACTTAAGACGGGCGACTGCTGTACGCCGTACTCCTGCAAAAATCTAACGAAAGGAAGAAAGAAACGAGGACTAGCAATTTCTTGTTCGACGGATCGAGGCATGGCATCATCGCACCAACGCACACAAGTCGGCGACGCTTTCAAACTTCCTTCTGCGCGACTTCCTTGCGGCAGCAAACCTGTATATTACCTTTATGGTAAGATGAATAAAACAGACGGAACACCCTGGAGGGCCTATCTCCAGCACGGCTGTGTGTAGCGGCGACACCATCATGTTGGTCAGGCCGGCCCCGTGAGGAGCAACGATCAAAGACGCTGTGGAAAACATCCGAAGCTGCTCCACGATTGGTCCTTCCCCAAAGAACTCCACAACCTCGTAGACCGGAAAATGTAGTTCGAGTGCCTTCCGAATCTTCGGAACAACACAAAAGAGGGTTTGCGAGGACGAACGATAAATCGCGTTAAAAACATGAACACAGTAGGGCCACCGATTTGACAACAGTTTAGTCCGTCTTACTGCGGCCGTTTGATCGCAGGCGTTGGCACATATGTACCACGTATAATACCGCGTATGTGGAGGGAGGGGCAGTCGTTTCGCCCTTGTTTGTGTATTTCCTCTGGCACCTTCGATAATCATTCATGTCGTGTGCTGGTTCGGACACAGCTCGGGTAAGCGGCGGTGAACACCGCGCGGCGTTTTTACACACAAAAACACACATGCGGCGTTTTAGCAAGAGGTGAGTAACTATATCGGTTCCGCCTACGTAGTAATCGATATCTCGCCTCAGCTACACTGATCGCAGTCAGAAATGTCCCCTTCCTCGGAAACATGTCTGGAAAACCAGGCTCGTATATGCACTAAAAGGTCGGAGATGCCGGTATAGCATGAACGACCAGGCGTTTGGTCGGTGATCGGGCTTTCCGTCTGCTATGTAAAACATGTTGCTCGCATTGTTTCTCTCCGCCGCAGTGGAGCCACAACCGTGTTTCAGGTCAGTAGACAGGAAGCACGAGCTCGGCCGAGATATCTTCAACACGGTTTCTGCATCCGCTTTTCAACATGTAAAACGAACCATAACGCGGAGAAGAGAGTTGGCGCCATCCAGACCAACCCTCCGGGGGAAAGCACGGGCATCACACACAACAGCTGGGAGTTAACTACCGACGCTGTTCGCCTCACGACGAAACGCGAAAAACACTCGCCCTCTCGACGAGTTAACATGAAAACCGGCCTTTCAGCAGAAACCCAATATTTTAATCAAACACTTGGAATCTACGACCATCACGACGCGACATTTCTGAAATTTAGGGAAATATTTGAGCTAAATGGTATGCATCCTCGTGCGCTGGTGAAATTCAGTCCTAATAACGGCACGCGACGGACATAAAGGGAAGCAATGATACTATCATTAAACCAAAGTATCTTCCGTTTGCATAACAACGGCCGACTCACCTCGTCGTTGTTGCCAAGAATCCTGCCGGAACGGCGCACGATCAGCAGTATGACAGGCCTGGGAACCAGCGGAGGGACCCCACCCGTAAGGGGGTAAATGCCCTGCAGATCGTGAAACCCGGGCCAGAACAGTATAAAGATCGTTAAATGATGGATACGCGTGACGTGACAAAACAACAAACCGAGAAGGAACGTTCGATATAGTAATCCAGATTGAACGTAACGGGCACATTCACGTTTGCGTTTGAAGCATTTGTTTACTCGGAGAGTTTGTTTCATGCCGGGACACGGATCACACGATGTAGCGTCGGACACGCGTGCTACGATACGAGTACGTACGTCTATTGTTTCTGGGAGTGGTTCTTTGAGGAGCTCTATACTACTATCAATGGTGGTGTTTGTACTACAGTATTAGCAAGTCACCCAGAAGCTGATTTCGATAAAACACGAAGGTGCAACCCGATAGCCCAAAGGTATACAACCAATAGCACGTAACACGCAGAATGCTGCCCCGACGATATTGATTGGGAAGTTTTCCCAGTCGAGGAGCCCCGAATAGTGTCCTAAGCGCCAAGTACTCAAGGGAAGCCCCGCACGACAGGCTACACTACGTGCTCGACCTTGATACCTATCTAAAACGAACAGATGGAGAGGCAGGTGTGACTCACGCCCGATGATTTCGATGGCTGCAGGCCGCTCGGAAAAGGCGCTCCGGTTCTCATGCAGAAGGGAGGAGCGTTTTTCAGATGGCCAAGTTGCGCTTACGTTGTTAGCCGGTGACTCTATGGCTGCAGAAACGGGAAAACCCGTGCCAAAACAGACAAGGATAAGCTCCACCACAACGAAGCCGTTCACGGCGCGAACGTGTGTCGAACAACATCCTCGTACCGGAATATATAGCACGCGCAACGGCAGCCAGCCTTGCTCGGAGGTCATGAAAGTATGAATAACAACGCTGTTTTTGTTCGCGCGAGCACTCAGAGATAATATATTTTTGCGGTACGCGCTTCTCGGCGGCGATTCAGTAAGTATCACGTTCCTGAGCTCTAGCATGTTATTACCTGCAAGAGCGCGAGCCTCAACATGCTGACCATCGCTGTGTTTGGTTGTGCGCACGGAGTTGACTCGGGGAGGATGGCAATATCGGCATGGACCTGGGGTACCGACCGAAGGGGAAACAACCGAGGGGAAATGAAGTCAAGAGGACAATGGAATGTGTTTGTTAAGGAAGGCACGCTGTTGTCACTGCTAGCTAGGTGTACGATAGTACGTGTTTCCCCTGCTGTTTCGCCTCTCAAGGTATGTATAACGATGCCTCTATCTCCACTAACCCTTCCAAAGCCGTAGTTTGTTCAACCAAAACACAACAAACATTGAGGTCCGCATAGCACCAAGGCAGAAAAACGGGTCCTTCAGAATGAAACCGGGGGTCGCGATATTGATGCACAACTCTCGCCAACAACAACGTAGGGTTCCCCGAGACTGTGTGAAGAGTATCCGTTATAACTCGATGGGCTTTGTTGATTTCGGCAAACTCAATCCTACTGAATGCTCCCGGACGTTCGCCTAAACACAGGCCATTCAATGCTGTAGCCCTGCTCTGCCCACCCAACTCGACAAATACCCACGGCCAGCAACCACCCCAACTACTAAACTACACTGACGGTGTTGCTCCGTCTGTGTGGGCCCAACTTGTCCCTCCGAAACATGCACGGAAAGTAAAATGGATTTTTTCCGGGTAAGGTTGTGAAACTGTGGGTACGGTACAGGAGATGTCGGTGTTTGATTTGTTAAATAGTATTGGCAATATACGCAGTACAATCTTAGACTTTGGTTTTGAGTCTCTCCTATATCAGTCGAGAGCCAACTCGATGTGCACCTCTTTTCCGATGAAAATTACGCGCTGCCGGTGTATCCCTAGTAGCTCCAAGAACTGAAACATGCTTTGTGCCTCCTCTTCCGTAGTACCACGCCGAGGTTCGTGCACCGCTATCTTCAGACGTTAGTCGGCACATATGGTTGGGTAGCGAGCAGAAGCGGTCAGGTTTGGAGCGGGGGAGGGCGGGCAACACTCTTCAGGAGCAGTAGCCGGTGTGGCTTGTTATATTCTTTGTTTGGAGCTACAGGCATAGTATTCCGTGGGCCTAACGATGATGGAACGTCCGGCTCGTTACTCGGCAACAATGGAAGCATGGTGTAGGGTGGCTCAACTCGCTCCACCCCTTGCAAACCTGTTAGGTAGCGATTGATATTGTTCCGATTTATTACATGTTTGTGACCCTTCAATATGCAGCATGAGCTTCAACCTAGATCTGCCCTACACAGTACACGTTCCCCAAATATCGAAACACGCTCTTTGACAACGGACAATACGCCTAGAACCCCCCCCCCCGACACTTGTCTGGCACCTTGATGTCGGGGTGCTCTAAGAGGACATCGAGCATGAGGGTAATCCGCGGCAGGCACTCCGCAAGAAAATGGTAGTAGGCATACCCCCAGTACTGCGTCATAATGAACACCTGAGCCGGCGAGCAGAAGCAAAGGGTGTGCGCAAACGACCGTCGTTGAAGAGACACGAAAAACTATATCCTGCTAGCGCCACACGTTGTGTAGGGGTTGTCGCTGCGTAGGTCAGGGAGGGGAGTGATGCTTTTCGAGGGAGAATTACTGTACTCACTAGCGTGAATTCAACGCAACTGTAACTCTATGTTGCCTCCGCGGTACAGCTTCAGGTTTGGCAGGTCAGGGGGGAGGGTGGACGTCTTCACGAGAAATACTTGTTGGAATGTCATACTTCAAGCGGTAGCGGACGGGATCGTCAGCACCTATTTGCATAGCTGTACGTGCAGACCAATTTTACAGAACACGACACAACGTCTTCATAATTAAGTCATCCGCGCCCACAAGTTGGTTAGTATCCGGATGCAGCAATCGGGGCGATCTGTGGAGGCTTAAGTCGCGACCGGTTCATAACACTGTAGGAGGAAGGGAGAGGGGTGGGGGCTGTGATACATTAAGTTATACCCTTTGAACATCGCAGTGCCATACCTTTTCGTGTATTTGAGCTTGTGACGGAAGAGCCCTGCTTGCACCAGGGCCATATGCAACACTCTTGCAGGCTTTGGGCACGATGTAGTCCTTTGGAGAAGGGATTGGGTGTGTACAGCGGATGCAGAAAGGTATATCAAAGCCATATCAGGGTAGCGGGGGATGTGGGTGCCTACTGAAATTGATTTATCAGTTTCCTGACATACAGAGCTAGATGCTTCGCCGGAAAAGCGATTTTTACTAAACAATTACAAACAAAACCGTTGAAAAATACCATGTGTTCGACGAAAAACTGAAAATCACGAATGGGGTTGCCGTGTACTACTACTGTAGCTAGTCCCTGAGTTGAGATACCGGCGTCAATAACATACTGGCTTAGGCGAAACGTACCCCCCCCCTAAAACTGTGGCATGGATTTAGCACCGTCTTGCTTGCGTAGCGTTCCACGCACTACCCGCAGCCACGAGCACCAGCCTAGCCACCGGTGGGCACTTGTATTACCGCAGAGTGCCGGGGACGTCATCGAATGTAACTCATGCATCACAGCTCACCCCACCAATACGACTAAATTCGCTGTTGGACGCGGCGCAACAGACAGTTAGTCGGACAATAGGCGTTTGCGGCGTGGATGGGAGGCGTTGCAGATCAAGGTGTGTGTGCTGCAGAACGTCGCCATCGGTGAGGGGTCTCGCCTGTTTGTTCCACACGTATCCGTTTTCGTTGATGAAGACGTCAGCCATGCTCACGAGGGCAGGAACGGCTTCGTACCCGTTCTCGGCCGACTTTGTTCTCGCGACGTCCGGTTTAGCGTAGTAGGGACTCAGATACCTTCACAAAGCCGTCAACGTCAAGTGGCGGAAGACCATCGGCAGGGGTAAGAGAGTAGCAAGCCATGCCGTTGGAATCAACGAACGTGCCTTAGGACCGCCCCCTCCCGCATGGTGACAACGACTGCAATACAGGCAGATATATCACTAAGTCAATGGTGCCGGGATGTAGGTATTATCTACATTACTCGAGTTTCCGGTAAGGACGTCTCATAGGACATCCCACGAGATATGCCATGGGATACGTTACAGTGGGTACCCCGATCGAACAGCACCCGAATTAAGAGCATTCGGGAGTGACAAGACGGTCAAATAGACGTGCCCCGCCTACACTAAAACCTACCAGGTACCTGGTATGTATTTTCCACTACATATAAGAGCGTTGTGCAGTTAAGAGCGCCTGTTTCGGCGTGTCACGGGGCGCTGTTAATTTGGGGTACCTATACGTCTGGGTGTCCTAGAGTAAAACATTACTGGACATGGGATGCTCGATGGGATATCCCATTGGATTTTCGTTGGATTTTTGATAGAACATTCCATGAGATATCCTATATCAGAGAGCCGATGGCGTATCACAGCGACAAACTCGCACAGTAGTAACAACATATATCGTGAGTAGGTGGGATATTGGCGGTTGCGCCGCGGCTTGGAGCAGCTCACTTTCCCGCTGTGTCGATCCCATTCTGGATTCCATCAAAAAAACGAACTACCTTGAACGACTCGGACAGCTGCCGCACTTCTTGCCCCAGCATAATCCTGTCAAGACAACGTATGCACAGAGGTGTGGCACAGAACATTTGTCGCGCGTGAATTTAGGGATGTTGTGATTGTGGTGGTTGTTGAGGTTGGTGTTGGTGTTGGTGTTGGTTGTTGGTGTTGGTGCTGGTGTTGGTGGTGAAGATGTTCGTGGTGGTGTAGTGGGTGATGGTGTCGGCGTTGGTGGTAGTGTGGCGTTGGTGTCGGTGTTGGTGTTGGTGTTGGTGTTGGTGTTGGTGCTGTTGGTGATAGCGATAGCAGTGGCACGAGGCTATGAACAAGATTGACAGATTGCTGCGGTTGCTTGAATGATCGATACGGTTGATGGATTGGCCGGTAGGTGTTTTCGACTGGTTGGATGTTCGACCAATCGGCTACTGCAGGTGGTTGACGCTGTTGGATCTATCTAGTGATTGATCGTTCGTCTAGACGGTTGGTGACCCAACCGGTCGATTTGACACCGGTCCGTTTGGTACTGCGATCACTGCTGAAACGGGCAGCCTTACCTGGGGAGAAGAGAGTCTCTCAACATTTGAGAGTACGCCTGCACCGTTTTGGCGAAGTCCAGTCCGTTCGCCGCCGTCAGCAAGTTCGCCCTTTGTATTACATCTGGCCTCCTAACCACTACGGCCCCTCGAACACGAGACATCTCCTCTCCGAAGTCGGCGAAATCGTCGTGTATATGCTTCCCCTACGAGAAGAATGAAACGAAGGGGATAATGTGCCTTGTACCCACGTAGATTTTGTCGAAGCACAGCATCTTCACTGCGCGAGTTTATATACTGGGGGTTGAAAATAATATAGCAGCGCCAGTCTACAAATCCCCAAGCATTCCC
Source organism: Saccharina japonica (assembly GCA_008828725.1). Taxonomy (NCBI): domain Eukaryota; class Phaeophyceae; order Laminariales; family Laminariaceae; genus Saccharina; species Saccharina japonica. Next base: position 127,236 of record MEHQ01002365.1, read on the forward strand.
TTTTCTCCACCAAGTCCTTTCCGACGCCATCGTATCGGGCCACTAACTTCGGCGTTCATGGAACTTTCAGAATTGGTACAAACGGTCGTGGCACCTCTGTAGACACCAACCCCATTGATCGAGTGGTCATATATTGTGCATAAAGCACCCACATCCAATATGGGTGGCTGACTGGCTGGCCTCGAGACCAAAGGGGGGTCGTGCTCGCGCGCTCGTGAAGACAGAGGCCGCACACACGGGGACGAACAAGCACGCGAAGAGAAGGAAGGTGATGCAGTATTGCGAAATGGGTGGCGGGGGCGACGAAAACACACTCGCACCGGCAACAAAAATGCAAACAACGCACGGATCGCACCTTTCTGCACGGTGGGTTCAAGCACTCGCCATCGGACGACGAGGCCTCGAGCAGCCTTGACCATACTGCGGCGGCCCCTTGTGGAAAAGACTCGTAAAGGGGTGCGGAAGATTCGTTCCCAGCGGAAGATGGAGAAGGCAAGCCAGCGTGACTGTGCGCATTCTCAATGCATGCTTTTGTGCCTGGGACCACAATTCCAGCCGACTACCGGTGCACGAGAGGGGTGAATGACGTCGGTGGGGAAAGCGTGACATATCAGGCAGTGGGGGAGCGGGGAAAAGGGACGAAGGCATGGTGCGACTGGGGCTTCGACAAATGACAAGTGAACTTCAACGCGACCATACCACTCTGTGAGGCGGTGACCGTAGCGTCGCTACATACCTATCGGCAGGTGGGAAGCTCATCACAATTCCTCGAATAGTTTGTGTGCTGCGGAAAGTAAAGCCACGCTACGCAACACTGACCGTACTTCTTATATTGTTTTGAGCATTTAAAAGCAAGTCTCCCCCTGTGGCTCTTCCTAGAAGATGAGACCTGCGCTTGGCGATATGCTTGCAGCGGTTGCTTAGCCAAAGCCTCATTAATACCGTGACGTTTCCCGATACTTCAGATACGCTACGCACGCACGTTTTGTCAGACTCCTCTGGACGCTACCAGCAGTATTTGGTGTCGATGGAGTTACGTCGGTTTACCCGCCCTTAGCATCGTATTGTGCCTGGATTTTGTTTGGGCCAGCCCTTCAGTATGCATGCTGGCGGTATGATACGTACAAGTATATACGAGCATAATTAGTGCATGCACCATCTTTTACTCTATTTTGTTTTTTCCGCATGCCATTTATTACCTTCGCTCTTGCTTTCTCTCGCCATCCTAGTGGTAACTCGGATCCGGGGTTGACCCCAGATCCGAGTCAGAAAGTAGGGCTTTTCTCCCTCTTCCCCCACTACGGTTCTTGTCTTGAAATTTTTATCGCGGGAAGATTTCAGCACTTTTTTCCCTCCTAAACTCTCGTCGAATTGTGCGTACCCACGATATAGTTTGCGCTCTCGACAGTTGGTGTCATTTGAGAATAAAAATCTCCACACCGAGACTCGAATCCTCGACCTCCAACCTAACAGACTTTGTGGTTACCTGTTAGACCACCGGGGCCTACTGAAGCTTACTTCATATGCATAGTTGTCCCCTCTCTTTGGTGCCCAGTGCGGCTCACCTCTCCCAAGCCGCAGACAGGGTGAACGTCCAGAGCAATCCCTCTAACACCCGCAGTTGCTATGAGCAACAGCCTTACTAACGGCACGATCTGTCGGCGCCTGGAAATAGACTGCGGTAAAAAGGCGTGCCCCAGAAGGGAGTGGCAGGACAAGCAGAAAGGCGGGTGAATCTAGGCCTTCATTATACACACATTATATTTGAGGGCTGTTCCTGATCACCGCATAGACAGCCCCCCGACGACTAAATGCATTGATAACGTCTGCAACGACTTTTGTTTTTGTTTTAATCCCAGAGTCCTTATCTTCGTCCTTGTTTTCTCTCCCCCTCCTACAGAGTAGTCGTGACTCAGGTTCGAGGTCACACAGCAGACTCTCCCCCCCGTCCGCACTACGGTTCGTCCCTTGTTTTGGTTGTCGTGGGAGTACTTGAGCTCTTCTTCCCTCGTCGACTCGTGTCGAACTGTGACTACCCACGCTATGTGCTCTCAGCAGTTGGAGGTGAGAGTTAAGTTCAAGTTTCAGCTCTAGTATATATAGAATTCGCCGGTAACCACTAATATATAGCATTCGCCGGAAACCATTAGACCACCAGAGTGACCGGCCACTTAGTAGTGGTGATGCCGTATACACAACGCACACAAGTTGTCGTGGTTTAATTGTTAGAATATGGCCGTACTTTGCCCTTAGGCAAACACAAAAAGTATGTATACCGCGGTGGGTACAGGCTCCTATTATTGAATTAGTCTGTATGCATTTTTTTCTCCTCATCAGTGATTGTGAGGGCTGTAGATGTCCGATTTTTACGCACTCGGTGTCTCTAGAAACGAGCGACCTTGGACTACCGCATGGGACGTTTTTGGTGGCATGCAACCTCGAGGTGATTGCGGTGCCCGGGATTCTGTGGTTTAGGCGGCGTGTTTTGAGTGCGGGGGATTCCGTGTTGCTTTTTTTCGAGAGCGCACGAGCTGCTGCAAGTACGATGACGCATTGCCTCATAGTTATTTCTACAAATACGCGGGAGCATATAGTGATATATAGTAAGCAGAACCCGCGATGGACCCAAGAACGATACCACCCCCCTATGTTTAGGCACCAGTTTAGGTGCTGATTACTACTGTATGTTCCCCCGTGATACTACGCATAACAGGGGGGGGGGGCATAGTTTTACGTAATGCTTGCATCTCAATGTGGCCCCAACACCCAGGTATCCCCCTATATCCATACACCATGATTGGTCCGTACTACTAGGTTGCCCCGTAAACGTATTCATCCGTTTTTGCCTATATATAAAAGGTCTCTTCACAATGAGAAAAGCGGCCGTCATCCCGGTCGATACGGCCGGGTACGTTGTGGAGACCCCAACCCCACTGACGGAGTACTACCGGATTGGTGTTCGTGGAGCCAGTGCCACCCGATCAGGATAGGGTCCCATCCTCGCATCACATTCAATTCCATTAGTCGACAACTCCCACACACCGAGGACAACAAACATTGTCCCCCGGGTCGATACAGCCCCACACGGTGTGGAGGCCCGAACCCCACTGGCTCGTTGATGATCTACTGAGGTACGCGAAGCCAGCGCTACCGTCACCCAGGAGAGAAGAGGTCCTGTCCGCGAATCACAAATCGTTCCATATTTCGGCAACTCCCACGAGCCGGGGACGAAACGGCGGTTCCCCAGACACGGCGTGGTATCCTCAACCCCGCTGGCTGAATGCTGATTGGTTGGGCCTCGTGGAGTCAGCACCACACGGGAAAAGCAGATATCATCCCCGGATCATATATATACATATATATATACTTTCATACGTTTGCGGTGGTCTCCCGGGTCGATACCGTCCCGCACGGTGTGGAACCCCCAACCCCGCTGCCTCGTTGTTTACCGGCTGGGGTCCGTGGAGCCAGCGTTATCCGAACGTGGTCAAATACCATCCCCGGATGATGAAATATCGCATACATCTACAGCTGCCGCAAACAGGGAACGCAAGTGGCGATCCCCCGGATCGAAAAAGTCCCACACGGCGTGAAAGCCCCAATCCCACTAACTTATTGCTGATTGGCTGGCTGGCTGGGGTTCGTGGAGGCAGCACCGCCCAGAGAGTGGATACGGTTTCATCTTCGGATCATAAATGCTTCGATAAATGTACAAACCCAACAAACGGGGGCGAGATAGATGATCTGCTGGATCGATATCGCCGGACACATTGTGGAATCCCAACCCCACTGGATCAATACTCATTGACTGCGGTCCATGGAGCCAGCGCCACCCGGCAGGCAAGATATCCGATCTCCAGCGATCCCCATCCTTACATATATGTATGTAACCCCAACACACCGGCAGCGGTTCCCCGAGTGGATACAGCCTCGCATGATGTCGAGAATCTAAGCCCACTGGATAACTGCTGATGCGGTTCGGGGAGCCAGCGCCAGCCGGGGGGGATATTTTTTTATCCCCGGATCATAAAAACAATCCATGCATGTACAACTCCAATGCACAGGCATGAATGAGACGCCCCCCGGGATCGGTGCCGCCCCACAGGCTGTGGAAACCCCAACCCCAACTGCGAACTGCTGATAGGCTCGGTTCGTGGAACCAGCACCCCCCGGGGGGGGTATACCTCCATCTCCGAATCACAAATCCTTCCATACATGCAGAACTGCAACACGCCGGAGAAGAAAACTATGACCCCCCAGTCCGATACCGCCCGTCACGCCTAACTCCGGGTACACTTTGGTGGCTGGGGTTCGTGAAGACAGCGACTCTCGGGTACTATACGGCCCCATCCCCGAAACGAAAAGCCTTCCATATATGTGTCTATACATCCAATAAATCGGGGACGAAAGTTGTTACCCCCCGGGATGATGCCGGCTCGCATGGTGTGTAAGCCCCAACTACGGGTACACTATTGTGGACTTTGAATCGTGAAGTCGGTGGTCTGCATCCAATGAGCGCAAGAAAATTCAGCAAGACCACTGACCACGATATAATACGTAGAGATATTGCTACNTGGCTGGCCTCGAGACCAAAGGGGGGTCGTGCTCGCGCGCTCGTGAAGACAGAGGCCGCACACACGGGGACGAACAAGCACGCGAAGAGAAGGAAGGTGATGCAGTATTGCGAAATGGGTGGCGGGGGCGACGAAAACACACTCGCACCGGCAACAAAAATGCAAACAACGCACGGATCGCACCTTTCTGCACGGTGGGTTCAAGCACTCGCCATCGGACGACGAGGCCTCGAGCAGCCTTGACCATACTGCGGCGGCCCCTTGTGGAAAAGACTCGTAAAGGGGTGCGGAAGATTCGTTCCCAGCGGAAGATGGAGAAGGCAAGCCAGCGTGACTGTGCGCATTCTCAATGCATGCTTTTGTGCCTGGGACCACAATTCCAGCCGACTACCGGTGCACGAGAGGGGTGAATGACGTCGGTGGGGAAAGCGTGACATATCAGGCAGTGGGGGAGCGGGGAAAAGGGACGAAGGCATGGTGCGACTGGGGCTTCGACAAATGACAAGTGAACTTCAACGCGACCATACCACTCTGTGAGGCGGTGACCGTAGCGTCGCTACATACCTATCGGCAGGTGGGAAGCTCATCACAATTCCTCGAATAGTTTGCGTGCTGCGGAAAGTAAAGCCACGCTACGCAACACTGACCGTACTTCTTATATTGTTTTGAGCATTTAAAAGCAAGTCTCCCCCTGTGGCTCTTCCTAGAAGATGAGACCTGCGCTTGGCGATATGCTTGCAGCGGTTGCTTGGCCAAAGCCTCATTAATACCGTGACGTTTCCCGATACTTCAGATACGCTACGCACGCACGTTTTGTCAGACTCCTCTGGACGCTACCAGGAGTATTTGGTGTCGATGGAGTTACGTCGGTTTACCCGCCCTTAGCATCGTATTGTGCCTGGATTTTGTTTGGGCCAGCCCTTCAGTATGCATGCTGGCGGTATGATACGTACAAGTATATACGAGCATAATTAGTGCATGCACCATCTTTTACTCTATTTTGTTTTTTCCGCATGCCATTTATTACCTTCGCTCTTGCTTTCTCTCGCCATCCTAGTGGTAACTCGGATCCGGGGTTGACCCCAGATCCGAGTCAGAAAGTAGGGCTTTTCTCCCTCTTCCCCCACTACGGTTCTTGTCTTGAAATTTTTATCGCGGGAAGATTTCAGCACTTTTTTCCCTCCTAAACTCTCGTCGAATTGTGCGTACCCACGATATAGTTTGCGCTCTCGACAGTTGGTGTCATTTGAGAATAAAAATCTCCACACCGAGACTCGAATCCTCGACCTCCAACCTAACAGACTTTGTGGTTACCTGTTAGACCACCGGGGCCTACTGAAGCTTACTTCATATGCATAGTTGTCCCCTCTCTTTGGTGCCCAGTGCGGCTCACCTCTCCCAAGCCGCAGACAGGGTGAACGTCCAGAGCAATCCCTCTAACACCCGCAGTTGCTATGAGCAACAGCCTTACTAACGGCACGATCTGTCGGCGCCTGGAAATAGACTGCGGTAAAAAGGCGTGCCCCAGAAGGGAGTGGCAGGACAAGCAGAAAGGCGGGTGAATCTAGGCCTTCATTATACACACATTATATTTGAGGGCTGTTCCTGATCACCGCATAGACAGCCCCCCGACGACTAAATGCATTGATAACGTCTGCAACGACTTTTGTTTTTGTTTTAATCCCAGAGTCCTTATCTTCGTCCTTGTTTTCTCTCCCCCTCCTACAGAGTAGTCGTGACTCAGGTTCGAGGTCACACAGCAGACTCTCCCCCCCGTCCGCACTACGGTTCGTCCCTTGTTTTGGTTGTCGTGGGAGTACTTGAGCTCTTCTTCCCTCGTCGACTCGTGTCGAACTGTGACTACCCACGCTATGTGCTCTCAGCAGTTGGAGGTGAGAGTTAAGTTCAAATTTCAGCTCTAGTATATATAGAATTCGCCGGTAACCACTAATATATAGCATTCGCCGGAAACCATTAGACCACCAGAGTGACCGGCCACTTAGTAGTGGTGATGCCGTATACACAACGCACACAAGTTGTCGTGGTTTAATTGTTAGAATATGGCCGTACTTTGCCCTTAGGCAATCACAAAAAGTATGTATACCGCGGTGGGTACAGGCTCCTATTATTCAATTAGTCTGTATGCATTTTTTTCTCCTCATCAGTGATTGCGAGGGCTGTAGATGTCCGATTTTTACGCACTCGGTGTCTCTAGAAACGAGCGACCTTGGACTACCGCGTGGGACGTTTTTGGTGGCATGCAACCTCGAGGTGATTGCGGTGCCCGGGATTCTGTGGTTTAGGCGGCGTGTTTTGAGTGCGGGGGATTCCGTGTTGCTTTTTTTCGAGAGCGCACGAGCTGCTGCAAGTACGATGACGCATTGCCTCATAGTTATTTCTACAAATACGCGGGAGCATATAGTGATATATAGTAAGCAGAACCCGCGATGGACCCAAGAACGATACCACCCCCCTATGTTTAGGCACCAGTTTAGGTGCTGATTACTACTGTATGTTCCCCCGTGATACTACGCATAACAGGGGGGGGGGCATAGTTTTACGTAATGCTTGCATCTCAATGTGGCCCCAACACCCAGGTATCCCCCTATATCCATACACCATGATTGGTCCGTACTACTAGGTTGCCCCGTAAACGTATTCATCCGTTTTTACCTATATATATAAAAGGTCTCTTCACAATGAGAAAAGCGGCCGTCATCTCGGTCGATACCGCCGGGTACGTTGTGGAGACCCCAACCCCACTGCCGGAGCACTACCGGATTGGTGTTCGTGGAGCCAGTGCCATCCGAGCAGGATAGGGTCCCATCCTCGCATCACATTCAATTCCATTAGTCGACAACTCCCACACACCGAGGACAACAAACATGGCCCCCCGGGTCGATGCAGCCCCACACGGTGTGGAGGCCCGAACCCTACTGGCTCGTTGATGATCTACTGAGGTACGCGAAGCCAGCGCTACCGTCACCCAGGAGAGAAGAGGTCCTGTCCGCGAATCACAAATCGTTCCATATTTCGGCAACTCCCACGAGCCGGGGACGAAACGGCGGTTCCCCAGACACGGCGTGGTATACCTCAACCCCGCTGGCTGAATGCTGATTGGTTGGGCCTCGTGGAGTCAGCACCACACGGGAAAAGCAGATATCATCCCCGGATCATATATATACATATATATATCTACTTCCATACGTTTGCGGCGGTCTCCCGGGTCGATTCCGTCCCGCACGGTGTGGAACCCCCAACGCCACTGCCTCGTTGTTTATCGGCTGGGGTCCGTGAAGCCAGCGATATCCGAAAGCGATAAAATCCCATCCCCGGACGATGAATCATTTCATACATATACAGCTGCCGCAAACAGGGAACGGAAGTGGCGACCCCCGGGATCGAAATCGCGCCGCACGGCGTGAAAGCCCCAACCCCACTAACTGATTGCCGATTGGCTGGCTGGATGGGGTTCGTGGAGGCAGCGTCGCCCGGAGTCGATACGGTTTCATCTTCAGATCATACATCGTTCGATACATGTACAGACCCAATAGATGGGGGCGAGACAGATGATCTGCCGGATCGATATCGCCGGATACATTGTGGAATCCCAACCCCACTGGCTCAATATGCATTGACTGCGGTTCATGGAGCCAGCGCCATCCGGCAGAGAAGATATCCGATCTCCAGCGGTCCCCGTCCTTACATATATATATGTAACTCCAACACACCGGCAGCGATCCCCCGAGTCGATACAGCCTCGCACGATGTGGAGAATCTAAGCCCACTGGATAATTGCTGATAGGCTGCGGTTCGTGGAGCTAGCGCCAGCCGGGGGGGATAATGTTCATCCCCGGATCCTACAATTAAATCATACACGTACAACTCCAATGCACGGGCATGAATGAGGCGCCCCCCCGGATCGGTGCCGCCCCTCATGCTGTGGAAACCCCAACCTCTATTGCTAATTGCTGATAGGCTCGGTTCGTGGAACCAGCACCCCCTGGAGGGGCGTATAGCTCCATCTCCGAATCACAAATCCTTCCATACACACATGCGGAACTGCAACAAGCCGGAGAACAAAAGTATGGTCCTCAAGTTCGATACCGCCCGTCACGCCTAACTCCGGGTACATTTTGGTGGCTGGGGTTCGTGAAGCCAGTGACTCTCGGGTACTATACGGTCCCATCTTCGAAACGAAAAGCCTTCCATATATATGTCTATATCTCCAATAATTCGGGGACGAATGTTGTTACCCCCCGGGATGATACCGGCTCGCATGGTGTGTAAGGCCCAACTACGGGTACACTATTGTGGACTTTGAATCGTGAAGTCGGTGGTCTGCATCCAATGAGCGCAAGAAAGTTCAGCAAGATCACTGACCACGATATAATACGTAGAGATATTGCTACTTGTGTGTGTGTGTGTGTGTGTTCTTCACATTAAACCTTCCTTTCTACCCGTCGACATCCAGCACACCCAGTGTCCGTGCCGATTCTTCATCCTAAAAAGGTACCAGTTCTGTGGTCACAAAACTACGACACAGAGATACTACACTCAGTGCAGTAAGCAGAGCAGACAATGCAACGCCATATACGACAGGCAAGACCTACCCTGCTAGCAATCCAGGTGCATGCAAGAGAAAAAAAGAGAAAAAAGAAAAAAGCGAAAAGAAAAAAATAATAAAAAGTAAATATACTGAAGCAAATCAATAATCAAGCAACCAAATAAAAAGCATGACAAAAAAAGAAAGAAAGTGTCGTGCTTCTCCCAGAGGAGATGCGACCTCCAATAAAAAACCAAATGAAATGAAAGAAAATGAAATTGGACCGAAACAGCGCCAACAGAGCAAGACTGAGAACGACAGGATAGGACAGCCAGCCGGAGCACACGAAGGCCAGCCGAGGCAGGTTTGTGCCCATAGTACAGGCAGGTTCTACCAGCTAGTCGGTCTGGCACCTACTCTGTTTGCCGTCTCTTTCCTGCTTTCGTCCGTCCTGGTTTCCCTATGACCCCCCCCABCCCTCCGTCTCCCTTCCCTTGGGCGCCACCCATACAACGGGTACGTGGCACTTCCAACTCAATTCCGTTTCGTTCTCGTGTAACACACGAGAGTCCCGGAAAGAGAACGGGGAATGACAAAACCAAAATGAATACGTACGTAGCTAAGCCACCAAAGAAAGTCCTAGGACAAATACGGAAGGCGGAGAAACAAAGGCAAAAGCGATCACGGTACATAAATAAGTGAAACAAAGTAAACGAAGCAAATGATGCGAGGGGTTGTAGCATCGCTGTCGTGCCCCCCTTGAGAAGCAACAACAGGCAATACAACAAGCAAAAATGAAAAAATGAAAAAAAAGAAAAATAAGAAAAAAAAGAAACAAACAAACAAACAAAGGGAAAGAAAGACCACCAGAAACAGTGCCGCGTTCGAAGCGGCTACAGAGGTGCGCGGCACGGGTAGTCTAGGTGGGACTTACTAGTCAGCCTGGTACCTTGCTACCCTGTCGGCTGTTTCCCTCCTGCTCTCATCAGCCGCGGTTTCCGTACGACTGTTGCCCCCCCCCTTCCTCATTCCCTTTTGCACCCCCCGCAACCGATGCGTGGCGCTGTCTACTCAGTTCCGCCTCTACCTTTGTGCCACCGGATCATGAACTGTTCAGCCGCTTCGAGGACCCCCCTGTGCCACTTGCCCACTTTAGTTGCTGCAAGGYCCATACTGCGGTCTCTACTCCAAACACCAACGGGACCTGTGCCGTGGACCCCTTGGAGGCTTGAAACACCTTGAGGTCTTCAGCAAGGCATTTCTGCCAGGACTTTGGTTGTCCGCCCGGTCTGCGTCCCTCCCCACCCGTCATGGTCCCGAACATAATCCGACTGGGTAGTCGCCCCTTGGGTTGCCGTGCCACGGCTCCCGCAAAGAACAGACGCCGTTTACGGATCGTGGTTTCGATGCTCTCGCATCCTGTCTGCTTGAGAGCCTTTGCGTACGAGCAGGGTCCTATAGTCGCCACGCTGCCGACGCTGGAAGTCCAATGACACGCAGGAGGATTTGGTGGTGTGCCGAGTCGGAGCTGGCGAAGGTGTTGTGCACCGAGGGTCCACGTCATACATCCGTACAGCAGGGTCTCAATCACCTCGGCCTTCAACATGCGGATTTTCAGACTAAGTCGAGCCGTCTTCATGTCGTACAACTCTGGTCCGAACCGTTTGAAGCACGCCCACATGAGACGGATCCGTCGTTCGATTTCGAGTGAGAGGTCAGCGTTTCGTGGATAATGCCGCCGAGGTACAAGAACTGGCTCGTCTGTCTATACCTCTGACCAGCTGCTTCGATAACGAGCGGCGGAGGAGGGGGTGTCTGGTCCCGTGTTCGCAAGATCATCGTTTCCGTTTTATTTTCTGAACCGTGAGGCCTGCTGCTTCGAAGACAGTCACGATGACTGTCATCATTTTAGCGAGACCTCCGCAGACTTTGAGACAATTCCTGCATCATCGGCGTACAGCATACCTCCATACAGCCCTTCGCGACGCATGCAATGGTACCTCTTATCCAACCACTACATCCTCTTGAGGAGAACCAAATCCCTCATGATGTCTTCGTCTTCGCTGAAGCGTACGAGAACAACGTGTATCACAGCAGCGAAGAAACACGTTGAACAGCAGTGGCGACAGCACGCAGCCTTGTCGTAGCCCCTGCGTGACATTAAACCAATCAGAGTGCTCACCATCATCTGTGCGGACGCAAGCAGCGCATGCCGTCGTGGAACTGGCGGATGATTGTAAGCATCTTGGTTGGTATGCCAACGCGTGTAAGTAACCTGCCACAGCAGCTCCGGTCGACAGAGTCGTACTGCTTTCTGCAGATCGATGAAGCACATGTACAGAGGGATTTTTCTGTCTCGTCCGAGTTCTTGTAATCGTCGTACTACGAACAGCATGTCGACTGTTGATCGTGTAGGACGAAAACCGCACTGTTCCTCAGGGAAGATGCCTCGGTCCTCGCAGTAGTTGCTGATACGGGATGCGACGATTTTCAAGCAACACTTCTTCCTGCATGGGCAACAAGCGAAATCCCTCTGTAGTTGTTGCAATCAGTTCGGTCCTTCTTTTTGTAAAGTACCTTGATGATCGCGTCTTTCCACTGCTGGGGGACTTCACCCGTTACCCAAACATTGACAAGAATGTGGTGGAAGCATTGGATGAATCGGGGTGATCGATTTTCAGTAGCTCGGCGGGCAGGTCGTCTGGTCCTACCCTTTCCAATTCGGCATGATCTTAACGGCTCCCATCATCTCGTCCACAGATGGCTCATCGCCAAGTGATTGTTCAAGCGGTCGTGGTGGCAATGGATCGATGATAGTGGGATCAAGTTTCAGTGATTGGTGTTCAAAGTTTGTGGAAGGCTCTCATCCACCGTTCACGAATTAGCACTTTATCCCGTAGCAGCGTGCCATCCTCGTCCCTTATGAACTGCTCGCATGGCGCTTTCTTGCCCTCCAACCCTACAGTACCCTTCAGGTGCTTGTAAAAGCCTCGCTGGTCGTTATCAGCTAGGAGTCYTCTCGGTTTCGGCTAGGTARTCTTCGAAATACGCATGTACCCCTACAGCGACCACCTCCCGAAGATTTGCACACGCGGTCCTCAGAGTCTTCCACGCGGTACTATCTCGGGAGTGGGTGCGTAGGTGCTGTCGCGCCTCTTCCCTCGCGGACCATGCTATTTTGAAGGCAGCCGAGGCTTCGGCCGTCTCACACCATCGACGCTTCGTGGCTGGTGCGATGTGGGTGGTACCTCGGCTTCTACCGCATCGATCGACGGTTGAGGTGAACATAGTAACCATACCAGCAATGTTGTGTGGTTGGAAAGGTTGGTTGAGAGTGGAAACGACTCTCGCAACTACTCGCTCACGACATTTTCCGTCGGACATAAACACCTTGCGGTCAAACGGTCGGCCTTTTGGCGTCTTGCGTGCTTGTCGGTTCGATGCAAAATGTCCAGAGAGACGAACCTTCATATGTACGATATTGTGGTCTGAATCAGCCTTAGCTGGTGGCGCGAGGCTGAGGGACAACTCTTGTAACATCGTGTACTCTAGGCCGGTGGACTTGTCGGGTTAGGATGTAATCAATGCGCTTACGGTCATTCGGGACGGTGCCGTTGTGAGTATGCGAGATTCCGCCCTTGCGTGTGCTGAAAAAAGTGTTGGTGAGAGCTAGCTTGCAATTGGTAGCGAACGACAGAAGTCGTTTGCCACTTATCGTTGATCAAATCGCGGGCGTATGCTCCCAGAACTCTGTTTTCAGTATCATCGCACCCTAGTCTCTGCCAGTTCGTGCATTAGRCATCCATCAGTACGAACAAACACTCTCTAGTTGGAATCTGTCGACTAGGTCCTCCAGTTTTTCCAGAAAACACGTTTCAGCTCGGTGCGTMWTTGGTACACTCTGTTGGGGCATACGCAACGACAAAATTAACTGCCTCGTATTTACCAGTCAGCTCGAAACGCATCGACAAAGCCGTTCGTCTATGAAATCGTGGGTATACACAGACTTACGGCATATAGACTCCTTGACTGCCAGACCAACCTCCATACAACCCCTGTCTGGCTGCTGTTTCTTCCTGACCTGAACAAAAAACTTGATACCCACGACCCAGCAGCGTGGAATGTCGTCCTGCCGGCTCGCCGAGTTTCCTGCAGACCGACGAAGTCACAGCCAAGCTGTTGCACCTTCGTCAGGATGCGCTCGTCATGTCCATACCCGTTCTTCCCCTTTACAGCCAGGGTGCGCACGTTGTAGGTCGCTACCGCCACAAGTGCCTCCTTCGCCTCGTACGAGCCTCACGTGCTGACTTCCTCGCCAGCCGACGTGAGGCCCGTCCCCTCCTCCGTTTTTTCTTCTTTTGCATTTTTTTCCTCTCTATTGCTTAAACTGGCTCTTCTCTCGGTCCTAGCCCGGCTCCGCCTTGGTTTCCATTGCACGGGTGCAGCCGTCCCAGCCAACGCCGACACTCTCGTCCTTCCTGTCGCGTATGCGTACCCACGCGATGGCCAGCCTCTCCACTCCCCAGGCTGCACACCTTGCGCTCTCTGCTGTGGTGATATTCCCGCGTTGCTCTCAGGGGGATGAACTCCTTGGCGTTGGGGTTTAAAATAAAAGGCATCACCACCACCCCGCGCGGTCTTTACGGCGACAGGTTCGCCAGCCAGACCGCGCAGGGTTCCCTCTCCACCAAGCCCGAGGCTCGCTTGGGTGTGCCGCTAGACCGTTGCGGGTCCTTGCGGGGTTCCTCGGCCCACCCCAAGGCGGGGCAGGCCAGAGAGGTAAGAGTGTGAAGTACGGTAGTTGCCCATTTCACATGGATCACCAGCTACGACCTTCGCTTTTTCTTTGTTTTGTTTTTTTCCATCCCATTCATTGTCTTTGCACTTCCGCCTTTCTCCCTCCCTAGTCGTAACTCAGATCCGGGGTCACAAAGTAGGCTCCTCTCCCTCCTCCCCCACTACGGTTCTTGCCTTGCATTTTTATCGCGAGAAGTGTTCAGCACTTTCTTCCCTCGTCAACTCTCGTCGAATTTTGCTTACCCACGCTATAATATGCGCTCTCGACAGTCGGTGTCATTTGAGAATAAAAACCTCCATGGGGAGAATCGAACCCTCGACATCCGGCCCTACAGGCTTCGTGGCTACCAGTTGGACCTGGCGCAGCTTAAAAAAACGTATTATTTCGTACAAACGGAGTTTTTACCCACGCATAGATGTATCAATCAATATACGGGGGACAGCAGTAAATAGAACCAAACAGTGTACAAGTTAAAATATTGAAATTTATAGTTTTTGTATAGTATGTACTACGGTCCCCTATATCGTGTTCCTGTTGTGTGTTAATGAAGTGATGCCTTGAAATAGTATGAATTAATTAAAACGTGTCGCTCGAAGGTGAAAACCAAATCCCATGACTTCCTCTTTTGTATCGAGTACGCTCCCTCGACTGCCACTGAGGATTTGTATATTGGCGCGCCAAACTATACCAGATAGGCGTACGAGGCCATGCCCGTTGCTGGATAAAAAAATATCTTGTAGGCAATAACCCGTACAGACGGTTTGAGCCGACACAATGATAATGGGCCGCACATATGGTTTGGCCATGACAACTATCGCTTATTAGTCGGTATTATACTGCGCAGCACATTTACTGTGTATGGTCCTCCGTAATACGTTTCCTTAGGTTCAGTAGGTACGCACGCTCAGCAGTAGCCTCATCAGTAGATGCAGTAGGTACGCACGCTCAGCAGTAGCCTCATCAGTAGGTGTAGTAGGTACGCACGCTCAGCAGTAGCCTCATCAGTAGACGCAGAAGGTACGTACGTAAGTACATCAGTACCAGCTACTGTAGTAAATCGCATACGGGGCCGTAGCCATCGTCTTTGGCCCTGATGAAAAATTCCAGTTACTATGATACAGGTACACCTTATCGACTCCTCCATGTTTTATACCAGGTACCTTTCAAGGGAACGCCTGGAAATAGTTCCAGCACTGCACTCTACTCGACGGTTTATGTTACGCGTATCCAGCACGGTTTGACCACGTCGCTGTTTTCAGCGTCAGTAGCCTGCTATTCTACTTCGAGGTATACCTGGTACCTGGTACTTGGTACCTGGTAGTTTGTCATGTGCCGCATCCCGATTGAGTTCGGCAAAATACCGTGCGTGACCGCAGCATGTGTCCAACGGGAGGCGTTCCACCGTTTTTGTGTGTGAGACTGTTGAAGACTGTCGGTAGATCGGGCCACTTACTCTCAACAGCGCGATAATATCTACGCGTGGTGCAGTACATCGCATTCGAGTGGTTTGCTCTTGTGTGTGGTATCGCTGCAACCAGTGCGTCGGGTATCCTGCGAAGTTTTCACGCACTTTGCAGTGTTTTGGAGACTTACCCGTTGCTTACGAATCAAACTGTATGATGCCTACTCATAGTACGGAACAAGATAGACTCACCATCAAGCGCTTTCTATCCCAAGCGTTATCCACGCGATCGCTCGCTACTCTCTCTGCACCCACCTGACGTCTCATCATGCCACAACACGCAACGCACGCAACCGTCACGTCCCTGGCGATCTTTTCACGAAGTTTGTGGCGTACGTACAATATATGATATCTTGAGCCAAACAAATTAACGGCGACGCTTCACGAAACCAAGGACCGAAAAACTTTGGTTTGCTTGTTGAACGGTAACAAAACTCGCGAAAAAGACAAAAAAAAAAACGCTTTAATGCGGCACTGCCATAGCGCTGCTGCTGTGCGCGAAGGGGAATGCGGGCAAATCGCCACAATTGAGTTCACAGCTGACGTGTTTCTTAGTTTATTATTAATTCAACTGTTGTCGCTGAGTCAAGATGAGCGGAGAAATAACCCACAGCTGACGTCTTTTGTACATATTTATGAACAGGACCCTACCCGCTGCAACCTACACCCCTACGCAGGGTTTTACGTGTCTGTTGACTGAAAGCACTATGTATGGAACTCCGCATGTATTTATCTGGCTTTACACGATGCAAAGCTGCGAGATGGATAAGGTTACTGTATGACAGGATGCTTGCAGGATATTATAAGAATACTGAATAACAAGGTGTACATATAAATGCAGGGTAGAGTACATACTACATACATGGTGCACATTGGTGCACATTGCATGAACATGGTGCACATTGCATGAAAATAATACCAGCAGGAATACAAGATACAGGATACAGGATACAGGATACAGGAATAAAGATACAGGATACAGCATACAGCATACAGGATACAGGATACAGTACACAAGATACAGGGTATATACATAATACACGATACAGGATATAGGACACAGGGTACATGGTGCAGGGCACAGGATACAGGGTACACGATAGATACTGGACACGGCGTACGAAATACAGACAGGATACTGGATACAAATCCCTGTAGGATACAGGATACAATATACAGGATGAAACTGTCTGTAGGATCCAACCTAGAGACGGAAAATCGCACGTCATCATATCCACCCTTGATCCACACAATATAACACCCATTGAGTCTGTAGGGGGGGTGCAGTATCTAAGAAGAGAGGAAGCGATGCCGTAGTGGGGGGGCATTGATTACTGCTGCTTGTTTGGTAATTTGCAAAATGCATTATCTGTCGAAAATGCAATATCTAAAAGACATGAAATTCAAAAGATGAGATATAGAACTATATACATATATAGAACTACTGTAACTATAAACTCGTTTGGGCTGGTCGGTGTTATTTTTCCGGTTACTTGCCCGTCTTTCGATTTCAAATTGTTTTTTGTGCCCTTTGTTCTTGCCCGGTGGTTACATACGTACGCACGAGTAGCTGGTACGAGGAACACACGCCTGCTGCTGCTCTGTCCCGCTGTTCCAGTTTGCAACACCCTCGAGATCAGAAGTCAACGACACTCCCGAAGGCGAACCATGTATATACTATTAATAGGGAATATACTGGTTGTCTCCGCCCCAATGGCGGACCGGCCATAATCTTGATGTACCAGGTCGTCCGAACAAATTAGGAAATGTATGAAGCGGTAGAGAAGATGTCCCTCCGAAGGTCCACCTAACTAGGTATTGATGCGCGCGCTTCGCTCGTTTGGTGGAAGTACCAAAAACTAAAAGACACCGAAGGAACCACGTCGAAGAAGCTATTAATACAATAGCCACCTTTATTCACATGCGATAAAAAAAATATGTATATCTCTGTTACTAATATTGCTATTAATCGTAGTGTGGTGTCGCGATCCAGAGCGCTCAAGCCCCGCCTCGCCCCCCGGGGTCGAAGGCTGGGTGCCAAAACCAGCAGAAAACCGGGTCCCGGGCCGTGCCGAGCCGTGGTCGCGGCACAAATCAGATGACAGTTCTGACAGCCATATTTCCAGCTTAGCTGATGATTAACAACTTTGATTTTCGATTCTGGCAGCTGATTGGTTGGCCAAATAAATGCCAGTGGCCGCTGGGTCTTCCTAGGAGATTGGTGCTGAATAGAGCCGTCGAGGTTCCGCCACACCCAAGGAGGATATGATCACACCCCTGGATCAAAACCCCCGCCATATATCTACAACTCCGTTCAAATGAGGGAAAAAACGGCGACGCGACACCACCCCCCACAGTGTGAAACCCCACCCCCATCTTCTGATCACTGACTGGGTGAGGCTCATGGCGGCACCCAGGGACATATAGGGTATCATCCCCGGATCAAAAATTCTCCCATACATCTAAAACTCCAACAGCCCGGGGACGCAAATACCCATCCGCCGGGCGGTTACCGCCCCGCAAGGTGTGGAACCCCAATCCTACTGGCTGGCTCGTGGTCGGCTGGGGCTCATGGAGCCAGTGCGAGGCAAACAATTCCCCCCGTGACAACGTCGAGGTCCCGCCGCACCGGCGCATGATTATGTTCCATCCCCTGATCATAAATTATCTGATACATCTAGAAGTTGAACAACCTGGGGACGGAAACGGAGTTCCCCCGGGCCGACATCGCCTCGCAAGGTGTACAAACCCCACCCCCAACGGCGGATTGCTGATGTGATCCAGTGGGGCTCATGGAGCCAGCGCGCGGCAAAAGTATCCCATCAGGACAACCTTCAGGTCCCGTCACATCCGGGGATGTTAAGTTCTCTCCTTCCTGGATAAAAACCCTCCCATACATCTACAACTCCAACAACCGAGGAAGAAAACGGACATCCCCCGGGTCGATACCGCCTCACAAGGTGTGAAAGTCCTATCCCTACTGGCTGATTCATGACTGGCAGGATTTGATGGAACAAGCGCGCATCGAAAGTTTCCGCCCGAGACAATGCAGGTTCCGCCGCACCCGGGAATGAAAACATCCCATCACCGGATCAGAATTTATCCCATGGAATATATCTAAAACCCAAACATATCCGGGGAAACAAAATGACATTCACCGGGCCGGTACCGCCCTGCAAGGTGCGAAAACCCTAGCCCTCCCGGCTGATTTATGATTGGCAGTGCATGATAGAACTAGAGCGCGGCGAAACATTCCTTTCAGGATGATGTCGGGGTTCCGCCCCACCAGGGGATGATAAGTTCCTATCCCCGGATCATTAATAAGTCAATTCATGTACAACCGCATGAACTCGGGGACGAAAACAGACACCCCACGGATGATACTGCTCCGCACGGTATGGAAACCCCACCCCCATACCCTTATGGACTGATTCCTGATTGACAGGGCTCATGGCTCCGGCTCGCGGCGAGAGTTTCCCCTCAGAGAAATGTCGAGGTTCTGCCGCACCCGGAGACGATAATTTATCGTCCCCGGATCAAAACCCCTGCTCTACATCTACAACCCCGACAACCCGGCGGCGAAAACGGACATGTCTCGGGTTGATATCGCCCCGCAAGGTGTGACAACCCCAACCCAACTGACTTACTTACGATTGGCTGGGCTCACGGAGCCAGCTCGCGGCCAGGGTTTCCCCACGAGAAAACGCCAAGGTTCTTCCGCACCCGGGGATAGTAAAGCCACATCTCCGGATTTGAAATATCTCCATACATGTACAGCTTCAACAACGCGTGGACGAAACCTAACACCCCTGGTCTATACCAGCCCGCACGGTGGCCCTTGCATTTCCGTTAAGCGTGGTAGATCACAGTACACTACCAGTACTACCATGCCAGGTACTTAGGACTACTATGGGCGGCGCAGGTCTAGCGCCACGGGCGGAGCCGTGGCTGTAATGCTAATATACTAATTTGGCAAAAAAAAGGAGCCAGTGCTATGGTTGCTAACCTCGGGATCGAAATGAGCAAAAAAGCGCCCTCCTCCGATTTAATTCACCCCGGGAATATCCAAAAAAATATTGCAACAAACCCGGGAATAGACTGGTGTACGGTAGGGGGGTCATGAATAGGTGCTTATATTTCACCTGCACAGAGCCACTCGGCCGAGTGCCTACTGCTCTAACAACTGCGTTGGTTCATATTATTGTTTTTGTTTTGTTTGTTGTTGTCCTATACGCACCACCCTTTGAGTATTTTTTACGCAACGCTAACAAAGTATGTTTAGGTCCAATTTGCACTTAGATTTGGAGCCAAGACACAAAACTTGGTAGTGAAAATGTGGGTTCACCCCCTATCGTAGCACCACTCAATACATCATACACCAAGACCTTTCCCGCCAGTACATTGCTGGCCTTTGGTTTTCGTTTTGCCGTCTGAAACCTTGTGTGATGTTTGTTGATAGTGTTTGGGAAATTAAATATCAGACTTACGGCCGTTTTTATCAAACTTCAGTGGGAAAAATGATTGCGAAGACGAGCGAGGGAAAAAACAAAACAAATAAAACGAATTGAACGACCCGGGTAAACTAACATCGAATCACGTGAAAATGAACCAAAGCAAAGTCCCAAGGCCGAAGTTCAGAAATAAGGATTTACTCACAAACGTTTGCCCAAAACCTGGTAACTGCTATCGGCATTAGTCCATGCCGTCATGTTTTCTAGAAACGAACTATTCGAGGAGATGAATGTCTACCTTCTCCTTCCTTAAGTCCTCACGAATGTGCTCACCAAAGTATCCCCTTGGTTTCGTGTTGATCTGACCTTTCGACGAAAATGCATTTGCACGAAACATATACTGTAAATATCTTGACACCAGCAGATGAAATCGGCGTACTTTATTTTTTAGACGCAATCGTGCCCAAAATCGATGCTTTTAATGTTGGCCGTTTGTTGGCGATATCGAGATCAGCCGTGCCCTTTGTCGGGTTCGCCCGTTTGAAAAGAGAAAGATTATTAGGAATCGGTTGAAAACAGTTGTGTTACATACGATACGGTGCACGCCACGTTCATGACTGGATAACTCATACTTGAAAATTTGGTAGAGGATGATAAAACGAACTGCGGCCGAAAGGACATGCCAGATGGATCATACTACGTTGAACAACTGTACTTGGTTCGTAGTTGATATTGATCATAATGGAGAGGAATACTAGAGAAAGGGGACATTGCGAGAAAAATCCGTGGTTTGTTCGTGAGAGAGAACTAGGGGTCTTGGTTCTAGTATGTGTGCTTCTTTGAGAGTTGAACTCACCTATGCTGCCCTTGTTTGGTGTATCGAGTGGGTGGAACTACCAAATGGACAGAGCACGGGATGGTGCTCTAATAGACTGGTAAAACACGCGAACAGACAAGGCTGCTCCTGCTGTGCCCAGACGTTTTACTGGGCCAGACATATCGCGATTCTCTCTTGCGTGGTTCCCCAAGGAATTAAAGCACCGAGCCAGTTGACTTCGGCCGAACACATGCGACATTTGCTTACCATTGCTTCCTCCTGTAGCGAGACGTGGCGAATGGCAGGGGAATATCGCACCTGGAATTTCTGGGGCTCCGCAATATAAGGACCACTATGCCTCGCCCAACCGCTGACTCCATGCAAAAAAGAAAAGTAAACTCAGCATATATATCTAACTCGCCCCATGGGTTAGGGTTCTAACGAGTTATATTGTATAAATGCCCAACGGACGCACAGATATTGGGTGTCGCGTCTCACTGGGGCGGCGCCGCCAGTCAGGAATAATTGAGCTTGAAAGTGCAACTGGTTCTTTTGGGCCCAAATGTTTACGATTGACGGGGCTATAAATGTGGAACTGTGTGTTACATACGTTTCGATACGTTGTGAGAAGAGCCCATTGGGTTCTTCATCGGGTTTTGCGAATGCTTTTTTTATCAACGGTGGTTTGCGAGTGGGGTGTTGAGCTCCTCCTGTTTGGAACCACCTCATGTAGACCTGGTGCCCCGTCCAGCCTAGCGTATACTTGGGAGTACTACAAGTGGCGCGTGAGAGGGACATAAGAAAAAGAGAGAGATAGAGAGAGAGATCGAGAGAGATATAGAGAAATAGAGAGATAGAGAGAGGGAGGGACACCTCGAAGCACTGAGAGCAAGCAGTCATGTTGGCGTTGTACCCTGTAGCGTCTGTTACCGTTTGAGACAACTTGTTTCGAGCACCCACCTTCAGCAAATAAATCTCTTGAGTAGTCTTGAAGACCGTGACGCTTGCCTCTCCTGATCCCCCCAGGTCGGTAGTGACCGTAAGTCCAAACGAAAAATAAACCCCTAGCGCAAGATATTCGCTAGGGATAGCCAGCGTCAGATGTTTACCGTCACTGGCCTGTGTGGTTTGTTGCAGCAAAGCGGGAAGAGGGAAATACCAATACCGTTCGCGAAACTTCCTGAAAAATGTTGGGGCGCCGGCTAGAAACATATGGGCGATAGTATATACCACTGTCTGTCCGGAAGTGTAAGGACTTTTCCGAGTATTTTATTCATAACTGAACGGTCCTCGCATTTCCGGATAGAGTAGTGCGTGGTATGTATGTCGTTTTGATGTACGTCCTTAACACTCCGACCGTGAGCCTACAGTAGAAGTTCGAACCGAAACCGAGGTGGCTACAGTACTGTTGAGTTAGGACCAAAAGAAGACGCGGAGATGACGAGCAATACTAAAGGCATTACCGGCACACACCTGGCCGGTCACGTTTGAAACGTCGTTGAGATCAACGGACTGGTCATCGCACTCGACGTTCACCTCCCACCGCAATTCGATGCTCTCTGTTTCACGGGCAACACATTCGAACACATGAGTTGACTTACGCTTTCTGTTTTGAGGAAAAACAATGAAACGTGCGGTTGATTTAACGGTTTCCCGTTTCACTGCACGAGTAATGTTCGGCTGAGACGACGCGTCGGACCTTTTAAGTTATGATGCTTTTCTGAGGTGCACATCAATAACTCTCGCAGTAAAATGCCACGATAGAGGGGTTGCAGTACCTCCCTCCCCTCCCCCTCAAGGTCCTAACACGAAGAGCTCTATACCTCTCTCCATGAAAAAATGGATGTGCAACCCAAAGCACAAGCGCTTCCCATGGCGAATGAAAAAGTAAAACACAAATAGCATGGGATTGCTATTTGGTTTTGTAGTTCCCCAGAGCAATCCCACGGTAGGGGTACCGCTTTTAGGCTCAATATTGTCTGACTGGTTGTGCTCCTCACGTGAGTAAGCACCGGATACTATTATTGTTTTACGGGTATATTTGTTTCTGGACTACCGCATTGGAAGACTTGGTCAGGTTGTGCGAGCGAATGTTTCCGAAGTTATGTTTCGGGTGAGATGTTGAGTTCCTCATGTGAGGAGCTCAGGAAATTCTGCTGCACGCCTACCTCGGGATGACTCCCCAGTTGAGGAAGCCCTGTGAATCAGAACAAAAGTACCCCCTCTCCTCCCCAACCATGGTATGGCTCACATGCAAACTCGACCACCCCCCATCGCTTTGAATGCGCCAACGCACCACGCGTACCTAGAGACGTGAAGCTTGCGCTACCCTCGAGATCGACATCGTCGCAATGACCAACCGTGTCTGGGGCGCTGATGGCAACGAACGGCGGGTCTGGATCTGAAGGGAAGTTAACTACCACGCACCCAGTGGAAGTTGTCAGGAATGCCCCGATCTGTGCGTTTAGAAAAAACGCGCCCAAGTTGGTCAGTCCGCGGCAGGAAGCAAGGGGAGCACCCTGGGCATGCCTTACGAGGGATATGCCTTACTCAGTTGAGGACGTTTGTGAATCAGTGAGGAAGTATATGGGTAAAAGGTTCTACCCCTGTCGAAACACACCTCCTTAAAACCAGATGAACACTGTGATTAGTTTCATATTGCCGGAACTGACGGTACCAAGTACAACACTGCAGCATTGTGCCTTGCCTGGTGATTTGGGATAGCACATTCAGGCGTAGGTTGGTCTACAGTATGTATGTGGTATTTTCTTCGGTCTTCCTTGATGTACTATTTACACTTATTTGTAACGCACTGCAGGGCTCTACGAGTCCTTCTTGTACTTGTCGTACCCCAAATCTATGCTGCCAGCGGTATTCAGTACGTGGTAGTGCACAGCATGCAGTGCCTACATGGAGCGTCAAAAACAAGTGAGAAGCCCTACAGATACACCTCGGTTCTTATGACCCCAGCGTGTAGCGTTAAGGAGGCGCCATCGCCGTCTGTGCAGTTAGCCTCGGACGAGGCCCCTATGCTTGGTCGACCTCTTAGGGTCGCCTGCGATTTGTGGAGGGCGCGCGACAAACATTTCGCCATCCATCACTATACAATACCAGGTATAGTCTACTACGAACAGACACCATTATATACGATTTTGGAACGACACATAATTTCTTGGCGTGAGCCATGATATACGGTGGGGAGACAGGGGGTGCACTCATGCCGTGCACGGCCGCAGTGGTATGATCATAGGCCATCGCATCCCCACAACGCCGGAACGGAGCACGTTGGGTTATCACAGACATTGGGGGGGGGTGGGGGGTGTACTCATGTTGTGCACGGCCGTAGTCATATGACCATAGACCCTCGCATCCCTACAATGCCGGGACGGAGCGCGTTGGGTTTTCACCAACGAGGCAGACATTGCTTGCACCAAGCGCGAAACGCCGTGAGGTATTGGGCGAGTCGCATGGAGGGTGAGCTGCATCCTGCTAAGAACCGCCTCTGAAGCGGACTTGCGTTTGGGGGGGAAACATTATGATTGACGGAATCTCTCAAAGTGAGGAACCCCGTAATATCTTGGCAAATTGCTGATATCTATTTTTGCTTTACCGTTTTGTTTGCTTAACTCGGAGGTCTTGCCCATGGATGATGTGATTGTTCATCGGGATGTGCATGAAATATGTCTGAGATTGTTTGGTTGGGTGGGGCATAAAGTTCATTCTTCACGTTAGGCGCTTGAAAAAAGGTACTAGTTCGAATCGCTGGTTGTTCTGACCTTCAATCTGGAGTCTGAAACGAACTGGCACGTACTGCCCACACCGAGAATAGACGCCGAATCAGTCGAAACCACTTCTTCGCACGAAACAGCGCCGTAGCTGCCACCGATTTCCTGCGAGCTGGGGCTTCCGGTAAACTCGACGATGATCTGCAAAGGGTTGGTGTGGTGTTGTTATACGTACATCCGATGAGATATATATGTACGTGCAACTACTGCAGTTTTTATTTTCGGTTCCCGAGCATGAAGAGGACATTGCGGTTCGTTTCATGTAACGGCAGGAGAGAGAAATATGATTGGTAGAGTGTGGTTTGAACCCTTTCTTAATTCGTCATGAGCTGACCCCCCCTACTAACAGAGTAGTAGTCTGAAACCTTAATCACTTGGTCATCAACTCACCCCTTACGTATATTTCACGAGCCTTGTCTGTATCATCATATGGTAGGTCTCACGCTTAGGATCAGGCCTTGTAGGATGCCACTATTTGCAACCAGTTTAGTAGTAGTGTGATCCTGCACTGGATTTCAGGGAATGGTATATGTGCTTGTGGGTGTGACTGACGACGAACTAATATAAAATATCGGGGCACATCGCAAGGGCTAATGAGTCTTCTTTTCCGCGTGTAAGTGAACACGTCGCAACCGTAACCATGACCAACCGAAAGTAGCACCTGAGCGCCAGTGCTCGTCAAGAAGGCCGAAGACAGTTCCGGCGGTTCCGTTCTAGCTTGGACAGATACAGATCCTGTACAACGCGCCACAAAAACAAGAAACTGTCAAAAATATTAAGGCTGGAATTACACGTGGTGACTTCTTAACTTTGACTGTAAGTCTTGCACAACAAAGGGCATGACTATGAACGCTACACCACTAGCTGCAGCAGCTCGCCACCTTCCAATGTGCAGCGTGAGGGGCAATCACAAACAAAAATATGGACGACCTGAAAATCTAGCATAACGGCCAACTATACTATCGGTACAGAACTGTTGTGACTATAATTATTGCTCCGTTTCTAGTACGCGGGATCATAGTAATCAGGACCAACCGCTCGCCTGGCAGGGCAGATATTGTCGGTTAATGGGCCGCTTGCCGTCTAGGACTAGATTGTAGGTTAACAAGTCGCATGTTTTCGAAGACTAATTTTGTGCCGGTTTGTTACTTTCCAAGGCATACGTTATCGGTCAAAAGGCAAAGTTGTCATCATGAGCCCATCTTATCGGTAATAAGCCGCTTGCTTTCCAAGGAAAACGTTGCCGATTGATAGGCTAAAAGGCAGATATTGTCGGTTATTCAGCCGCTTGCTTTTCAAGTAGCATATGGTCGGTTAAAATGTCGCTTGCCTTCCAAGGAATATATCAGCCGTTAATATACCGCATGCGTTCTAAGGTAGATATTATCTGTTATTTTAGCTGCTTGCCTTATAAGGGAAATATTATTTGTATTGTCGAATGTCGAAAGCTAAGCCACTTGCCTTCTCAAAGCCAAATGATGTCGGTTCATAAGCCAATTGCCCGTCGAAGGCAGATATTGTCGGTAAAGAAGCCGCTTGCCATTAATGGTAGATATGGTCGGTTAATATGCCGCTTGCCGTCTAAGGCATATAGTTTGTCAGCTAATGAGCCACTTTTCCCTTCGAAGGGAGATGTTTCGGTCAATAAGCAAGTTGCCATCATGTGGCAATACTGCCAGTTAAAAAGCCACCTTCCTTCCAAGGCACTCGTTGTCTGGTGATAGGACCAGAAAGAAGGTGTGTTCGGAATATTAGCGTATGCTTTCTCGGTAGGGGTTCACCGGTTAATAAGCCGCATGCCTTCGGAGGCAGATCTGGCCGGTTAATACGTCGTTTGATAAGCCGCTTGCCTTGTAAGACATGAAAAGTCAGATACTAAGCCTCTCGCCATCGCAAGGCTGATGGTGTCGGTGAATGAAACAATTCCCCACTTTTCTAAGGAAGATACGATCGGTTAAGGGTCGTTCTTATCGAGCAACTTTTTTCCAAAATTTTCCAATTTGTTTTTGCAAAAAAAAACAGGAAAATCAAGAAAAAACAGGATTTATTTGGAAATTTGGAATTTTAACAGAGGGCAATTATTTTGGAAGGCTTCGCATTCCAATATTTGGATTTTTTTTTTGGAAAATTTGGAAGTCCTAAGAATTGCGCGAAAATTTTATTTGGAAAATTTGGAAAAAAGTTGCTCGATAAGAACGACCCTAATAAGGAACTTGCCTTCTGAGGCGGATCAAATCTGTTATTCAGCCGCTTGTCTTCTGGCGCATATATTATTGGCTAATAAGCCGCTTGCCTTCTGAGGCAGATCTGATAGGCTAATAAGTCGCTTCCCATCTGAGGCAGATTGTCGAAGCCACATCCCTTTTCAAGACAGATGCTGTCGGTTGATTCGCCGCTTTCATTCGAAGGCAGGTATTGTCGGCGAACAAGGCGCTTACCTTGTAATGCAATATGTTCGTTGAATAAGGCGCTTGCCTTGTGAGATATACATTGTCGGATACTCAGCCACTCGACTTCGAAAGGAAAATGTTGTCGGTTAACAAAGCACTTGCCTTCTAAGGCAGATCTGATCGGTTAATAAGCCAATTACCTTCTAAGGCTTATATAACATGACAATACGCCGCTTGCCGTCTAGGGCATATTTTGTCCGCTAATATGCCGCTGGTTTTCTAAGGCAGATCTGATAGCCGCTTCCCGTCTGAGGCATATGTTGTCGGTTTTGAAGCCACTTTCCTTCTCAAGGAAGATGTTGTCGGTTAATGGGCCGCTTGCCTTCGAAGGCAGATATTGTCGGTAACAACGCGGTTACCTTCTCACGTAGATAACGTTGGATAATAAACAACTTGCCTTCACTAGGTGGATGTTGTCGGTTAATGAGCCCCCCAGCGCAGAAGTGTTTATACCCATGGCGAAATGGCAAACAATCCAAATCAAATTTCGAAATTATGAATTTGCTTCGGTAATTTTACCTCACACCACACACACATCCGACTACACCTCACACCAGGTACCACCAGCACCGTGCCCGACACCAGCACCATTAATGCGTACTTGACGAGCGTCGCCGACCGACCACCACCAACTAACACCAGCACCAATACTGAACACTACCACAACCCTTTGTCTCGTCGAGGGGATGACCTAGTTACCGTCCGTCACGCAAAAACAAACGCAGTTACCGGCCCGTGAGAAAACAAGTTGACAGCCCCGCCCTCTCGTGAAAAAACAAATTAGCGTCCCATGTCGTTGCGAAAAACTGGAATAATTAGCTTTTTGTTCCGTCGTGAAACACAAACACTCATTGTACGGTACCGTCGCGCCGAGAATGTTTGTACTCGCTATCCCGTCCCGTCCCGCCAGGCCAACTACGGCAGTAGTTTCCTCATTTTCCCATCCCGTCCAGTCCCGGTTTCAATATATCTTCCGCCGTCCCGTCGCCATTTTTCGTCGCTGTGATAAGCCTTGAAACCTGTAGAATCCGCTATCCCCCTTCGCCCAAAGTGTCCCTTATAACATTTGTTCAAAAACGACCCAGCCCCCCCGCACTCCCGGACAAGAGACCATACCGGTATACCCTACCCAAACACGAACACAGTGCTAGCTCCACCAATGATAAATAAACTGCTTCTACGGTAACATTGTCAACGCGGGTTGGATATCACCGGTTTCGTACAGCGCAGATTACGGCAGCAGGTCGAGCAGTATTTGTGCTCGTCAGGTTCGCCCTGAATGAAGCCATGCAGGATGCCCTGTCCGAGGTTCACGAGTCGGGGGTGCGTCTTTAGTATTTAGCTCCTCTACAGCTCTAAAGCCTTGGCAAGCAAGTAGTATCCAGGATATGTTGCTGCGTGCGAACCTTGCCCCGACCGCGGCTATTTGCTGTTCACCAGGCCCCAAGGTACTCCTTCTGCCACTTGACGTGAAGCTCGTCGCACGTTTTAGAGACGGCCTTCCGCCGTTCGTCCGGCGGGGGGGGGGGGGGGGGGGGGGGTGAGCGACGTGAACTAGAGTCGCTAAGAGTCGATTGGATGCCCGAAGTTGGGCGTTCGAGGTAAACAATGTTGAAAATGTGCGCGCTGCAACGATCGAGTAGAGGAATTGTGCAGAGTAACTGTTTGTAAAATTGGGCATGTCATGTACCAGGTACACGAGTGATCTTGGAGTATATGTCGGTCCAATTTTCCAGCAGGAGATGCCATATACACAGCGCGTGAACAAGCTACTTTCTTTCGTCCAGCGAAAACTGTCTTTAGCGCCGTGGTTTTGTCGAGCTTAGCTTGCTCTCTGCAGTGCAACCGTTATAGAAGGTACCAACGCATGCTACGTTAGAGGTGTGCACACCATGTCACTCGAGGAGGAAGTTAAACACGGGGTTAAGGAGTCCCGTGATGCAGAAAGAGTTTCACCCAAAAGGTGCTACCTCTAGCGTAGCAAGTGTCACCAATAAAGGAGACGCTCTCAGGTACGGGCGGGGTGCCTAACGTTTCACGTTTGTTAGGTTACTCGCATACGCGCAACCGTACGAACAATTATATAGGCTACTGCAGGTATGTCGCACATCATGATTTACAGTGATAAAAGGACTGCAGAATGTTGTGCAGTTCCTTAAATGAAGAGCCGCGCCAGTCATACACTTACAGGTCCAAACGTACCCCCTCTACTGTAACATGTGACACAAAGGTATTGCATGCTTGGTGCCTTCAATGCAGTCACCTACCCGAGCGGCCGTCCGCTGTTGGTGGCAGGCTTCGACGACCTTCGCGTCCGCCTTCATGAGCGTTTTCTTGAAGGTGTTCTGGTCGGCATCCAGACGCTTACTGTGCCGAAAAGCGCCACATGCAAGCAAGCAACGGGGTAAAACAAGGTGATATCTTGTTTGATCGCCGAAGGACGTAACGAATAACATAGTTTTGTTCTGCGTTAATGTGGTAGTGCCAACGATGCGCGTGATCGTTTTCGAGCGCAGACATATTTGTGAAGTATGCGAGTAGTACCCATCCGCCGTCGACGTCGAAGCCTAACTCTATTGCGTGGTGTCCGAAGAATGTGTTTCCAACCGTTTTTCCACGAGAAATCTGCACCATAATACTTTGAATACAGAGGGCGACTTCGCGGGTGCGATCCTGGTCTTGTTTTTCCTATGGAGATAGTATTTTTATTATAGTGCCGGCCAGCGCACATCACTTAACACGTGCTCGTCGCTTGGCACAACTATCGACATATCTCCAAAGGATTGACTGCTCGATAAGGAAGTGGTTCCTCCGGCCGCGATAGATGGCCGTTATACGACGAGTGGTACGATACAGTGTGTTGGTAACGGTTTCCACGCTGGAACAAATCCCTGCAGAACTGTACGCAAATGTATATACACACACCAGCGGTAACGCATTCCTTGCGTTATGTGAGTATGCCTATTCACGAGAGGCAACGAGCGACCACAACCCGCGCGCACCTGCACTCCAGGCAGTCCCGCGGCAGTTTTCATGTCCGACACCGAGACGCTCGTATCGTTCAGCCGGTCAACGGAGCCCCGCCCGGTTTGGCCTCCGGCCCGGGGCGTCCTGGTCTGCATGGCGAAGGTTTCCGTGAGGTACGCGCCGATGTGCGGGCGTCCAAACACAAGCGCCACGGGGTTCTTCGGCTCCGTTCTAATGCGCATGGAGTGATTTTTCCTCAGAGTCTGCTTGGTTGTTTGTGGTCACGATGGGGTTTTGATTAGGTACGGTCAAGAGCGGGAAGAAAAGGGTTGCTGGAGCATTGATGGGCGAAAACTCGATGCACAATGTAATCTACCGTCCCATCATGTCTACGGTAGGAGTAGCTCGTACATTTTCTGAAGTTCTTCATTCGAAAAGCTCTACAGAAATAGGAAATCATTCCAGAAGTAAGCCACCAAACAAATTGATTTAAAAAAAATCTAAACGTTCAACCCGATGACCAATCCCAAACTCCTACTGTAGGTATAATATCACCAAGGGTAATATAGCGAAACAGCTACGAGTACACTAAAGTAAAATGTTATTCCGACAGTAATTGGGTAAATAACCCGGTCAGTCGGAAATGCTTTGGCCAAAACGTGTGGTCTGAGGCATTCCATATCGTATCCTTGTCTTTAGTTAAGGAGCTTCGTAGAAAAGCATGTTTGGACTCAAACGTGCTACGGCGATTCGTAGCACGGATCGACAGTATGCATGTCCTGCATGGATATTTTTCCTTGTACAATACGATAGGAAAACTTCCGAGCTAGATTTATGGGCTGGGAAGGAGTTACCGACGGGACTCACCGAGTCCCGCGATTGTCCGGTCGTATTGTTCACATTGAAGTGCCTCGGTGGGAGCGAGTGGGCTTCTCGAGTGTCGCCGTGAGCAGCCTTCGTTTCCTCGTCAGCATATTCGCCGCTCTGTCTCGCCCTGAACGGTCATGTTTGGGAGAGGCACGCCGCGTTTAGTGCAGGGTCAGGAGGAGTCACATGCAGCATAGGTGAAATGGTGGCTCAAACAAACGGCCATAATTGGCACCGAAGGAGTGTCCAGATAAGACGGTGCGCCTACGTATGTATGAAACCATTCCGCGCTTTCAGGCGCCGTCGCCTCGGCTGTTTCACTTCGATGTATTCTTGGTAAGGCTCCCATTTGTACTGCACTGTAATCAACAAACACGTCGGGGAGTAGAGGTGCACCAAGTTACTTCTGGCGTTCCTTACTTGAGGAGATACATACGAATACTAAGTCAAAAACTGATGTTGGAGGGAAATAAAAGAGCGTCCCGATGAACAACTATTTGGCCAAAATGAACGCAAACATCATATTGCAAAAACTTAAAGGGCACCCCGAAGAGGTTTGCTTAAGGAGCCCCGTCGTTCAGAACATGTTTTAGCCAGAAAGGGCTACCCCTATTGTGGCATGGGCCCGAGCCAAACCGTTACCCTAACCCCACACCACCGAAAGCTGGCATTGTCCGTCTGGTCGCATGGACTGTGGCATGAACTGACATTGGTGTAGTCGACGGCGTCATCTTGAAGAGGTCCTTGTCGATCGTGGAGCCAAAGTTCATCCTGCCCGTCATGCCCGCCTCCTGTGCAGCAAGCAGTCCATACAATTTTCTCGGGCTATAAAATCGTCTTGCAGGTTCATCGGGTTGCTACTGAGTTGAGTGGACGGGTGGGCTACGGACCTGATCGTTGGCCTACCGCTAATAGCTGCCGTGAACACATCTACAAGTTTGGTGGTTGCTTACTGATTGTATGTAAACCTTAGCACGATCGACACTGAAGCTCTAGTAGCTTGCTCCTACGGTCTGCAAGATTTAGCGCGGTCGAAAATCAATTTCCTTATTTATACGTTGACGACGAGTTCGGGGTTTCCGCTCCCTCGCTGCAGCGCTCACTTTCTTAGCGCAGGCTGAAGCAACCCTGTGAGGGCTGTCTTGGTCTCTTCGGTCTGCGTCCCCGTGAGGTGAACCGTGCTATTCACCTTGCGGAGCTGCTCCAATAAAAGCGCGAAAAACAAAACAGAACAACACAGCAGAGCACCACACCGCACAGTACAGCGCCCCACGACAAAACGTCGATATCATGTCGTCGAACGAGGGAGAGGCAGACGAATCGAGATTGCCGGAGCTGGAAGCAGGTGAGTGCTTGTTTAGGGGTATAAGGATCGTTCATCAACTAACGGACCAGGCGAGTGGGGTGGACTTTGCTTTCCTTCGAACCCCCCCCCCCCCTATGCTATCAACATACATGGTATTATTTATTTATAGTGTGGGCTGGCGTCGGTGTGGCGACGACGCTGTAAAACAGCTTTCACTGCATGAGCTAGACAATCAGGGTACTGTTTTCGTTTTGTTTTTATGCGGTCACCAAGGCTGGCGTCTTGTTAGGTCATTTGTGTGGGTTGAAACCTAACTCGCACAAGGGAATTATCGTATCACGTAGTGTGTATATGGTTAAGGCACCGCGAGGCAGATACATAGCAATACCCTTGCTGTCTCTTGAAGTTGCCACACAAGAAACTAAATCAACTCATTAGAGGCTGTCGTCCATACGCAAGTCCGCCTCACAGGCGGTTTCTTAGCAGAATGCAGCTCACCCTCCATGCGGCTTGCCCAAAGCCTCACGGCCCTTCCGCGCTTGGTGCAAGCAATGTATGTTCTGGTTGGTGAAAACGCAACGTTCTCCGTCCGGCATTGTACTATGCGATGTGTTTGGTAATACGCTACGGCGTGAACGGCATGAGTATACCCACACCCCCCCAGTCGCCTAACGTATTTCGTTGTTTCGAGCTCCGAAAACATAAATAAAGCGTGCAATATTTGTAAACTGTATAAGGTGCCCACTTATCGGTGTGAAGAAGGGAAGTTTATGTCCGCAACTCAGCACTAACCCAGAACATAAACGCCGAGCATAGGATGTAGTTGGATATATAGGTACACTATCAGGACACTGTATAACTCAGCGCTAACATCAGGATAAAACCGAGCTAGGACATAGTGGACCTACAAGCAACTACCAGGACTCTCGGACATGGGTCAGCTGTAAAAAATCAGCAGTCCGATCTATCTGTACAGACAAGGTCTCAGCGACACAGGGTTGTACTTATGGTGCATCACACTGCCACATGGTGGTGGAACGAAGATGGTTTCATTGAATGATGCAAGCACTTTTGCAACAGTGGGTTGCTACGACTGATCCTATTCACAAATTCACACAGACATAGCAGCACGACACAAAAACCGAACGACGTGTGTGTTTGCGCCCGTCTCTCCGCGTGTGCTGCTATACTGTTTTAGTTTGTATAGGTGTGGTGCTACTGGCATGTTACTGCAAGGGCCATGCTACGGTAAATTGAGTACAATGGATCCAAGTACTTGTGACTGACAGGACTCCCTCTTTAACTGATAAACTAATCATTCTGTGCGTTACATTAATTTCGTTGTTTCGGGGTGTGTGGGAACAGTTGTTCTCAACGACGGCATACTTGGTATGAAGCATAGACCTCCTCCTCCGAAACATGCCTCACAATCCGAAACACGCGGTGTAACGATCAAACGGACACGACGGTAATTCGACGTCCATTGCCGTTTGTGCATCCAAACCTGGTTTTCGAAGCGCCACCATGCGCCGTCCCTCGATGTTCTTCCTTGTCGCAACCTAAGGTAGGAAGGGGCGATGTGAGGCGGAGGTATATAACATATGCTGCGTGTCTTCAACGTGTGTGAAGGTGTTTGCTTCAAATCCCAATATGAGGACATCCGTACCTCGCTCAAAACAAACCTGCTGTGGGAAATAATGTACCCTTAACGTCACTAAAACAAAACGATGTGGTAGAAGAGGCGCGCGTAGGGCTTTTAGCCAAAACATGCAAGCGAGTTAATAACATAGGACGGAAATTGCAAACAAGATTCAATTTATTAAACTTTAGAAACGAAATAGCTTAAAAATGCACAATAGTCCACAAGCTTTCCCGCCATGGTTTGCTTGTATATAGGTCAAATAGTTTAGTACCTCTCACGGGGTCGCAATTAGCCTGTCAGCACTTTGGGCTTCGGGTACATCAGCTCGCTAGTTCAAAGGGTCCGCCAAGAGACTAGCAAACCCTTGTCGGAAGCTATTTTCCCATGGGATGACGTAGCAACGGTCCTAGGCTTTGGCGGGCAGGCGAATTACGTATCAGTTTCAGAGGTAACGTGAGGCATGAGCCGAGTAGAACGTCGAGTATAATTTTCTGGCTGCCTCGTGGTCGAGGACAGTGCCGTGTCTGAGCGGTCAGCGAAACCGCATTTCGACTACAGTACACCTCATCACCCTGAGCAATTGCGGCACCGATGTCATTCCGATCGAGACAAACACTGCGTATCGAAATACACTTCTTGTCGTGCTGACTGCGTGGTTAATTAGAGCACTCTTCTAACCCACCTCTCGATGATAGATACAGCAGGCGTGATTCCGGCCCGGTGCACACCAGCACCACTGGTTCAATCGCGTGGAGGCAGCACGGCGCCAGGACATTCATTGATAAAGGCCAGGCACGATGAGAGGCGGGGTAGGAGGTGCAATGCGCAACTGTCAGAACTATACGTGGCCAACGGCAAAGTAAATGAGTGACGACATTGCTCAGAGAGGAGTTAGAAATGACCGCGTAAAGACGGGGAAACAACTTTTGACAACGGGTGAGACACAATTCAACCGCAGTACAACTCCTCTTATCGTCCCTGGACGAATCACTCGGTGGAGGGGGGGGGGGACACACGGAGATACTGTGCGTACACTAGCAGTTACGCAGCATGCTAGCGTCCACAGCAAGGTTCGAGTGAGCGAGATCCAGTAGCAGATGCATTACCAGCCTTACAATACAAGGATATTACAAGGCGCATTCGCAGTCAGGTACGCAGGGACCTATGTCACAGTAGGGGGTGTACTTCATTTTCATATTCCTGAACTCCTTGTTACAAGAGCTAAAAAACTCACCCAACGCCCGATTTTGCTATGCCTTATACGCGCAGATTATAGTGTACGCCCCCAATGGCTAGAAATGTCACACATACAAATGCAATTGTACAATGCAAAAGCGGTTTCAAATATGTTGGGCAATCATCCTTCGAGGAGCCCCGCCAACCACTAGAGCTTCAGCTCAGTCGTCACCCCTCTACAATAGCATACATTCAGGGTGCCGGCCGTAAATTAATACTCGAAGGCATAATGGGCTCATGCCGAGACGCTCACCACCCAATGCAACCAACGATTAATTTCAGCAGTATATCGTACTACAGTAACTCATCTCAGATCTGGACCAGTGGCCACTAATATAATGGCTAAACGGCCACAAACTCGTTGGCCGTGGCGGCATGAAAAGCTTAAAAACGAGCATGCAGCACCTTGCTGACGCGGCCCCCGCGTAGCTACGATCGTGGCGAAGCTAAACGTGCGCCATCTACTTACCATTGTCGTAATAGATTGACTTCTCCATCAGACTGGGCTGTGCCGCGGTAATCCACAGCGGCAGGCGGGGCTTCTCCAGGCCGAGGCGAAACAGTTCCCGAGTCCAGTCTCCCACCTGTGGGAGGTAGATTTTATCCAAACCAACAGCGCACCCGTTCAAATGTCGTTCGCAATCCCCGTCTACCCACCCACCCATCTATGGCAGGGAAAAAGACAAAAAAACAAAACACCTCAACGTTGTGTGGTCGGATTGTCAACCATCACCGTGGGGGTCTCACTGGTTCGCAAAACTGGGTGCTTCAGACCTCCAACACCTTGAAACATGTCGGCACAACATCCCCGTGATCATCTTGTAGCACGACATCACTTTCCCGCAAAACCTCAAAACTGGCCTATGATAAAAGCATAAACTGCGGCGTGCTGGTTAAAAATAAACAATGCGCATCTGCTGTCAAAATTGACTGCAAACACGTACCCCGCGGTCCACGTGGCAATGGCAGTCTGGTGTGGTAGTAAACGTTGCGATACACGATACGTACGATACACCTATCGCCCCTATCTCCCTGTCACTCACCGCTTCCGCGTAAAACGTCGCCCTAGGGACTACACCGGGCACTGGGATGATCGAAAACGGGTGCCACTCGCTACGGCTGATCAAAGGCGAGTTGACGTAAATGTAAGACCCAGCCTTGAATGTGTAGCCCCTGAGAAACGGTCGCAGCATCCGCCACAGACAACACAAAGCGCAAAAACAAAAGCATTTGCTGTAACCATTAAGCGGCCGAGTCAAGGCTAAGTACATTTGGCAGGAAGCCCCACGGAGTGCCGTGGAGGTCCACATATGTGTTTTTGGAATCAAGCAAGAAAACAATGAAAACGCGACGGTGGCGGGAGGAGTGTACTCGATATTCGTGCATGGCCGTAGTCGTATCGTCGAGGGGGGGAGGGGGGGTACTCAAGTCGTGCACGGCCTACTCGTTTATGACCATAGCGAGGGGGGGGGGGGCGTACTCATTTGTTGCTTGCCTTAGCCATCTGCCATTGACCACGCATCCCTTCCGAGACGCAGCAAACCATAGACGAGGGGGGGGGGGTAACATAAACAACGTGACTCTCACTGAAAACATATCTCGCACCAATAACAAACACCACGGGACACTCACGTCGGCACGTCGAGAACAACCATCGTCCCGCGTCCAACCGCCTCGAAGACAGGGTGGTCGATAAGGAATGTCCTGCATCGAGGGACATAACATAGGTGTGAGGGAATGCGATGAAAGAGGGTTAGGGTGAACAAGTTTGCCTGTTAAGTAGCTCGGACGCAGCGCCTCCCGTTTGGGGTGGTAAGGCATTTCAGAACGATTACCGTGCGATGGCCGGAACGGTCGACTGGTGCGACGGATCCACTGTGAGTGAACGCACTCTAATAGCAAGCAGCTATCATCAAACGCGTAGCCCACAATATCGTTGGCGCGGTGTTGCCGTGCACACCTGTTAGCGTTTGGTTGAGAAACACAGTTACCGCGACGACACTGAACAAATTGGCAGTTGAGACTTTTTGGTTGTTTTGCGAGAAGCACAAGAAAACCATGTTCTACTACTGAAGGTATGACAGTGTAGAACGCACCCTGCCTCACGCAACAACTTAATCCTGGCCCAATGTATGAGTTTCTCATTAGGCGTCGCGCACCCTGTACAGAGAACTCTTCCAGTGAATAACCTGATAACACGTACAGTATACACTGTACCTCCTCTATCGTGTCGGCAGCATGTATGTGCACTCACTGCCTCGTAGTGAAGTAGAAACGGTCGAGGAGATACCACACGATGAGGATGGAACCCACGTAGCGGAAGATGACGCTGTGGAAGCATAGTGCCACCAACAACGGCAGGAACAGGAGGTGCAGGCCCTTTCTAAACTGGAACGACATCTGTGCATTTCGGCAGTGACGAGGAACACACGGCGGAGAAGCAGAAGACGCTACAGTAGGACGTTTGTATCGAACGTGCACAGCTAACCCTCTTGTGACGTCCGAGGGGGGTGTCGACGACATATTACGATGATTGCACCATCGACCAAACAAAGCAATGCGCGCTGCCGCGTAGACGTTGATCAGGTTTATTTCCGGAGATACAGTTCAACGAGTTGGACGGCAGGCGCGAATCGTTGTACATAGAATATGATACTACTCATCGACGCGTGCTACGATAGAGGTACGTAGCACGTTTTGGCTGAAATGGTTTCCGAACGATCTAATAAAGTCCCCTTAACCCAAAATCGTCGGAATTTCAGTTTTTTTTGCAACATGTTTAATAGTAGACTGAGGTAGGTCATGGGGTTGTTCATCGGGAAGCACTTTCAATCTCCTCCAAAACCATTTATTCCGGTGACGTACGGAGCTCCTCAAGTGAGGAGCTCAGAAAAAACATGGAGCACCTCTACCGTAGCATGCGTCCATCACGGTCTTGCATCCTCACACTTATATAGACGGTCCATAAGGCCGCACATATAGATTGGTATAGCCGCGTTGATTGGGTCCCAAAACGGATAAGCCATACCATACCATACCATACCATACCATGCCATACTATGCCATGCCATGCCAAGCCATTGCCCCGGTGGTCTAGCAGTTAACGACGAAAATTGTTAGGTTTAAGGTCGATGGTTCAAGTCTCGGTATGGATTTTGTTTTCGCAAATGACACCAACTGTTGAGGGAGCCTACTAGTGCGTGGGTACGCACCATTCGACGAGAGTCGACGAGGCGACGAGAGGAAAACGTGATAAAATATTCTCGCCATAAAAATCCAGGCCACGTACCGTAGTGGCGAGGGAGGAGAAGAGCCTACTTAGTGACCCCGGATCTGAGTAACGACTAGAGAAGGAGAGAGAAACAAAGGGCAAAGATAATATATGGGATACAAAACAAAACAAAACACACACCATATACCGCATGCCATACCATACCAGGTACCAGGGGTTAGGAAGAGGTGCGGATGGAGGCGTCGGGAATCTGATTGGAGGTAGATGGGCGTACAGGAGTGAGCCAACTAAAGCCCTTTTATACAATGCGTTCAGCATGAGGTTGAGGACGAATATACGTATAGACAGCGAGATAGAAAATTATCTGCATTATGGGGTCTTGGAGACACCCAAGTTGTGGTAGTATTCACACAAGCTCTTGCATGTGCCGTCGTCGATTCAGTCGGACAGAAAAGTATTGCGACGTTTCAAAGTGGGCGGTATTGCTCATGACGTATCAGCGTTGATGTCACCCACACCCGTTACATGCCCCGCACTCGATGCATGCGCGTTGAACAGCGTCATTATGGTAGGTTACAACGGCACCGGGGTGCGTCTTATCCGGTCGTCATAGTTCGGCGAGCCGACAGCACGCGTTTTAATGCCTATTACAAAACACCGCATATATTGTACCGAACTACCCCCTGAGTGCAACTGACAACTGGCCACTTGATCATTCACCACAGCGCTGCTTATCCTGAACAGGGGTGCTTGTGAACCGTTGCGCCGCACGAAGCATTATCCAAGGGTTGGTCCATATGTCGTTTGTGGTGTGCACCGAGAGGCTGAAATATAATACTACCAAGTGTACATTTGGCGCGCTACAGCTCCAGAGGCGTGTACGCACAAATGCAGAAAAGGCGCAAACAGTGCACTTTCAACTAGACCAGCATCGACTAAGACAACCCGTCATTTTGTGCGGCTGACCTGGCAGCATGTGTTAATGTATAGGGTGTACACGAGGCGGAAAGGTGCCCTTGGGGACCTTGGGGACCTTTCGTACACAGCTTTTCACTCTAGCTGATTGTGCTTCTGTAGTGTGGGGATGATTTAATAGGTAGAGTTGCCAGCGTTCCTTGCCCCTTCTTTGGAACCATGCTACAAGCGGAGGGGGTATATCCCGTACCTTAGCATGACGCATGTTACGGTAGAGGTGCACCATGTTTTTTTCTCAGGTTGGTCGCTTGAGGAGCCCTATGCCTTACTCAAAAACGGATTTTAGGGATGGGGGGAAGTGCTACCCTATCGACAACGCCATGGCCTCAGTACACAGGTGGAAAAGATTGCAACAAAATAATCAACGACCGACGATTTAGGGTTAAAGAGCCCGATCATTCATAACATATTTCAGTCTAATAGGGGTACTTCTATCGTAGCACGCGTCGCATGATTATCTTGTCAAGGATGGTACATCGCGCGACCCTCAAGAGGAGACGACCACGGCCATAATGTTGTTTCGGCGCACACTCCCCTATACATGATTAACCCGCTCTTCCATTTCTCGCACCTTGGTCCTCAACACTTCGAACTTCATCGGCAGCACTATGGGGAGAAGCAGGAGGCACCCGATTACACCGGATCGACCGGTGTCCGTCTCGTAGATGAGGTACGACTGCTTCGCGTGCGCGAACCGGATGCAGTGGAGTAGCCCGTGCTCCAGGGCGGCCACCATGGAAAGGAAACCGAAGTCTGCCCGAAGCGCGGGCGACAGCAGTGCATGAGGCACAAAAAGGGCGCAGGCTGAGCTTGGGTTACTTGACAAGTTCATTTTTCAAACAGGAACATGATCTGCCATAGCAGCGATGCACGTTATTGGTATTTTATATGGGTACATTTGGGCGCCTTTCCGGATCACTTCATACATGTCCCACGGAATACGCACAGGAGTTCCATGGAATTCCCACAGGAACCTCTCACGGAGTTCCCATGGAGTTCCCGTGGGATTCCAGTAGGCAACTCATGGGCCACCACTAACTCATGGACGGCCCATGGACGACCCATGAGCCTGTACTACAAGCCCATGAGCTACCCATGGAACATTGATAGGAGACCAATGAGAGGTGCATTGCCAGATCCACGGGTGACCACAACCCACCATGGGTAACCCATGCACCCCATCCGTAAACCCATGAGAAGCGAATTGGAGACCCATGGGTGACACATGGGAGACCCAGGGGTGAAAGACGCGGGTTATTTATATAGACCAGCGTAAGATCAATGGGACACCACTATGAACCGATGGTTGACGCATGAGTGGCGCATACAGATCCTATGGGTGATCTCTGGGTCAACTATACTTCATATACAAGGGCTCCGCATGGGTGCCGGCATTCGCCGGCACCCATGCTCCGGATAGGAAAATATACCTCAGTGTCGTACGACGTGGCGCTCGTTCATGACGGAGATCTGTGTTGTTAAGAAATCTACGTAAAAACATATGTAGTGCGACAGATCAAGGTAATGCCAAGTGTTCGAGAATGAATCAGATGAATAAAGTGCTGTAAATATTAGCGCCTGCTGGGGTAAGGGTCGTTCTTATCGAGCAACTTGTTTCCAAAAATTCCTTTTCTTTTTAAAAAAAAAACTGGAAAATCAAGAAAAAACAGGATTTATTTGAAAGTTTGGAATTTAACAGAGGGCAAAATATTTGGAAGGCTTCGCATTCCAATATTTAGAAGTTATTTATGGAAAATGTGGAAGTCCTAAAAATTGCGCAAAAAAAAAAATTGGAAATTTTGGGAAAAAGGTGCTCGATAAGAACGACCCTAAGGCGTCAATGGTTGCAGAGACCATTATTAAAAGTAAGGATAAAACAAAAAAAATGCAATACGTGAAAAAATCGCCAGAGCATATTGCCTGAGCGCCTGGCGGGGCAAGGTGTCAATAGTCGCGGAGACCTAACATAACGCAAAACAATGATATTGAAAAAACAGGGTTGTTGACTGAGAACGCCAAACGCATTATTTGAAAAGGAGACAGAACACATGTTTCGAGGGCCTGGCGGGTCAAGGCCTTAATGGTCGCGGATATGAAAAATAAAGAAGCGAGTTATATACGAAAAAAGAGGATTGTGGCTCAGCCTGAGAAACCGAACTGCAGAATAAACAAATGCAGTAGAAACATGTATCCTGAGCTCCTGCCGGGGCAAGGCCTTACTGGTCGCGGAGACCGAAAATACGACAAAGCGTAATATTTAAAAAACAGGGTTGTTGCTCAGCCTGACAAACCCAAATGCATTACAAAACAATTTAACACGCGTATATCCAGAGCGCCTGCCACGGCAAGGCGTCGGTGCTCAGCCTGAGCATCTAAAGAAGTACATAAAAATGTATAGGCAAGACATACTTCGGTCCAGAATGCCGTCAACTTTGTTTTCGACTCAATCTACAAAGAAACATACCCTCAAGGGTACGGCAAATCCGGTAAAAACCCGGCAGCAGAGATCCAAGAAACAGATTAAAAAAGCGTATGATATGATTACAATCGTGTAAGATCGTTGTCAACAGCGGGTTTGAACACATACATACTGAGTACGTACCACAGGTAATATTCAATATCAGATCCGAGACCAAAAAAAAAAAAAAAAAGTGGTTGTGGGAATCGAATTCAGACGATTCAGAATTTGTGGTCGGTCGATTATCACCTCACCTAAAATATCATTTTGCAATTTGACGGCCTGATTTAGTTATTTTATACCTCGTACAGGAGTGATAATTCCCCCGAGAAAATATTGCTCGTAGCTTCGTACTGGTATGTATTAAACCGACTTTTTTGTTTGTCCAAACTGCTGCTGCTGCTTGCTGCTGTAGTTCCTGTACCTACATGCACGGTGGATACTATTAATACTACTGCTGTACAGTAATACTACAGCAGTACTATATACGACCAGGTACTATTAATACTACTGTGCTGCTGTTGTACGAGTAGTACACACAGTACAGTATTCAGCCGAAATTATTGTTATCGTATTTATTGTACTTGTGTCCTCACTCGTATTCCCACCAGGTAAGGCGGAGGAGATGGAAGGGGCTAAAGACGACCTGCCCAGGGAGGTAGTCGAGAGTACGCGGTCACTTTCGGGAGTCCGAGCTATCAAACAAAAGAGCTACGACGTACGATGTATGAATATCGAACCTCCCGGCAAGTACGTAAAAAAAACAATATACTGCTGGAACCAAACACCAGACAGATCCACAGTAGTAGAAGAACGTACGTAGAACCTCGCTATATCTCGGATCTCCAAGAAACAACCACGAAATAATCTTGCTGGTACTATTAATACTACTGCTGTGCTGCTGTTGTACGAGTAGTACACAGAGTACAGTATTCAGCCGAAATGATTGTTATCGTATTGTACTTGTGTCCTCACTCGTATTCCCACGAGGTAAGGCGGAGGAGATGGAAGGGGCTAAAGACGACCTGCCCAGAGAGGTAGTCGAGAGTAAGCGGTCACTTTCGGGAGTCCGAGCTATCAAAGAAAACAGCTACGACGCACGATGTATGTATATCGGAGCTCCCTGCAAGTACGTAAAAAAACGATATGCTGCATAGAACCAAACACGAAACAGATCCACAGAAGAAGAACGTACGTAGAACCTCGCTCTATCTCGGATCTCCAAGAAACAAAATCACGAGAAAATCTTGCTGCCTCAGAGAAACAACGTCGACATCCCGCACAGAACCTTTCTGCCTCGAAGAAAAAGTCTCGATGTCCCGCCGTCTCGTAAGAGCCCACGGATTGTAGGTCGCCGCGCTCGGCGGCGGCGCTTGACCCAAGAGTGCGCGCGGGCGGAAAGTGACCGGCGGAGGCTGAGGGAGGCGACCCTCGAGAAGAGCGGGCGAGAAAGCCAACGCAAGGCCGTCGAAACGGGTCCCGAGCGCGAGTCCGGTCTGAAGCCAAGTGAGAGCCCAAGAGGCCCCGGAGCACCACAGCGAGCATCAAGGAACGTATTTATATCTATACCAACGGGCGCCCCGTGGGTGATCGATAGGCAACTCACGGATGGCTCATGGTCAAGATCCATGGCTGATCAATTGGTCATATATTTTGCAACGGGATATCCATGGATAACCCATAGGCCACCACTAAAAACCCACGGGTGGGCCGTAGACGACCATTGGATGACACATGCGGATCCCATGGGAATCACATCGGTGATCTATGGGTCATCTATACCAGGTATACGCAAACGAAAGACCAACGGAGACTCATGGTGGCTCATGCGCAATCCGTCGGCCGGCTACATGCACCAACGGGAGAATCATGAAACCCCTGGGCGGCCTATGGGACAAAACTTCAAACCCATGGGAAATCCATGGGTGAGCTATATTCACCAACGGCAGATCCATCGGTGTAGTGATTTATTTATTTACCTATATAATTATAGGGTGGGCCCATGGGTCGCTCGTGGGACAGCCGTGAGTCTCCCGGCGGTGTGTATAGCTGAACCATTGATCAACCATGTGTATCTAGTGGTGGTCCATGGGTCAACCATGGGGCTACCATGGACGACCCATGGGCGAATCGTGTGGTGGCCCATGGTTCACCCATGAGTCGCCTATGGGTAGCACATGGGTAACACATGGGTCGCCCATGGATCGCCCGTTGGTACGTATATATGTGTCAGCAATTGGTCTCCCATCGGTTTACAGTGGTGGTCCATGGGCCTCCCATGGGTCTCCCATAGGTGTGCCATGCGTCTGCCATGAGCCTCCCATGGGTATCCCATGAAGTTACAGGACTGGCCCATGGGTCGGCCACGAGTCCTCCATGGGATGGGTCTCCCATGAGCTTATAGCGCAGGCTCATGGGTCACCCATGGGTCCCCCACGGGGCCGCCACGGGTCCTATGGGTCTCCACCATGGGTATATGTCACATGGAAGTCCCATGGGGTTTCGGATGAAAGCATATCCATCACCCGTGTTTAGGTTTGACGGCGTAGACCTTGCTGATCCTTGAGTAAGCCGTATATCTTACTGGAGGGTACTATGTATAGGGGGTGGAAGTATACTTGTGCATTGAAGCCCAGGTACAATGTGTAAACGCTCACAGTACTACCAACCGAGCAGAGACGACCCCTTTTGAGAGCAACGGCAAGCACATATATATTTTGCTTGTGATTTTCAACACGGTACCAAATGAAAGAAAACGAAATAGTTTCCCTCGCCGGACTGTAAACGGACAGCGTATTACAGTAGGGTTAAAACACATCCATCCCGCGTTGAACCCCCCGCGTTTTCGTGAACTAGAATACCCTAACAGTGTATCACTCACAGGTGTGGATATCGTGAGACGGCTCGAAGTCGATCACGGCGCCGAGCCACGAATGATGCAAGAGCGATCGCGTCGCGTAGCACTTGG
Source organism: Saccharina japonica (assembly GCA_008828725.1). Lineage (NCBI taxonomy): Eukaryota > Phaeophyceae > Laminariales > Laminariaceae > Saccharina > Saccharina japonica. The sequence continues at coordinate 171,770 of MEHQ01002365.1, forward strand.
AGATCATGGATATCGTGAGGCTCGCGAACAGCACCCCTGCGGATAGTCGTGATCCCGTTAGGAGGGCTTGTTCCACGGGGTTCGTTGCGCAAATCACCCTGCCGAAGAAAAGGAGCATGGAGGCAATATCGCGTGTCATGTATCACGGTCTACACGGTCGTAGAGGACGCGTTGTCCCGTTGGTGCTTAGCATACATTGCTGGTTGAAATCTACGAAAACGGACACTGCCGAAAAAACTGGCAGTAAGATATATAAGTATGGAGCCGCTTTGTACTGAATAGCGAACAGTAGTAATCACCCTTCCCCAAATACGAAACCCAGGATGGGCCTGCTTTTCGGTCTACTGCTGACGCTGTAGTTTTGTTTCAGTGAAATATAGAACAGCATCTCGACCCGCGCTGAGTATACGGCTTGTTTCCAAAACTGCTGTACTGAGGAAAACAGTTCGACCCGTGCTGATCATGTGCTTTGTTTATCCACCAAATGTGAGGAACTATATTTCAACCTCAGTTGAAAGCGCTCCTGTATTATAACCTCTTTCGCTTTCCTATACCATGCTCTTCAGCTGGTGCTGACAATGGCCTAAGCCCCCCCTACTCCCCCAACCTCAACCAATTAGTACCCCATACAGTACAAGCTACACGGGTCAACACGCCACAGATGCGGGATCGGAAGGTCAAGATGCCAGAGGGGATATTTTGACCTATCGATGCTGTGCTACAGCAGTACCGAGCACGGCGTGGTTATCTCTGGCGAGACAGGCCGTATGGTGCACGATATCCGTCCTCTGTGACGGTGGCAACACCGGCTTTGTACTCACGTGTAGGGGCATATCTCTCCTTTGTCGGCGTCGTAAAAGAAGAGCCACGGGTTAGAAGCCATGTACAACGGCGAGAGTGCCGTCACCTGTGTTGGACAATTTTAAGCAGGCGTTAGTGTGGTGGAAGCCTAAATTCGAAGGCGGCAAGACGAGCCAAGTGCCTGGATCCTCATGCCTGACCGATAGCGCTCGTAACAACTCAATGTGTATCTTGCACGATGGTGGGGAAAAGGGTTTCATTCAAAGGAACTTCGGTTTTCGATACAACATGCACTACTGCAGAATGCGAGCATTAAATTGCTTGAGTACGGCCGAAATAATATTAGTAGTGTGGACCGCCTTTCTACACCTGACAAAATTGTGTGTGCCATTGGTTGCGGACGTTTTACAGTAGAAAGGCCACGAAATATGCCGAACCAAGCACCGTCAGTGAAAATGTCGGGCGGACCCTTTCCAACTACGTGCGATAAACACGCAACACTAAAACCAACAAAAGGAGGGAGTTGGCAAAGAGCTATGTGGCCTTCCCAGCAGCAGGTTCAACGCTCTACAGGCAAACATCGGAAACATCAGACAACACATAAGCATCAACACACATATATTGTACACACTCACTATTTTCAGGAAAGTAAAAAAAGAAAGGTGTACCTCCCGGTCGTCCATCCCTGGGGCTCCCGGAGGTATAGCGGGTGTTGCGCCAGCACCCCGGCTGTCAATAACCCCGATAGGCTGTTTCTCTATGTCCTTATGGAAGTCACATACTGCCGACGTTGCCAGGTCTTGATCGACACTTCGCGTTGGTCGGTTGGGGACGGGGTCTCCCTTTTCCATCACCGTCTGCAAGGCGGGCCATGGCGCCGGCATCGTGCTAGAAACGAAGCTGTTGGAGGGGGCGAGTTTTCAAGTCGGATCGTTAAAGGTGAACGCCGAGAAAGTTAATTGGAGGCGTCCCCAAATACGTGGGACCAGTTCTTGAGGGATTAACGGGGCCCTTTTCGGGCATAAAATATAAGAGCACTGCAGTCTTGCAAACAAAGTTGGTATTTGTTTTCCAGTTGCCATACTATTTCTGGTCTAATTTCGACCTTTCATGACTACCTACAGAAAACAATATTTCTCCAGTTCCAATTCCCAGATCTACTCCCTGCGAAAAGGTTTAGAGAGCGTAGATCATGGACAGCTTATTTGCCTGGGGAGCCGGATCGATCCGACGCCTTCTTCATCACGAAACGTGCCTCTTATTCGAAAAGGACTCCTTATACCTCTGGTGCCGAAAGACGAATGTGAAAAATGACAGTTTGTCCGGCTGCTGATACTGTTTGAACTCAGAAGTTCGACGAGGATGCCGATCACTATTAATAGTAGGCGAACCTACCTGGGTCTTTAGTTTTACCGTCCGTAAGATCCTACGCGGCCATACAGCAGAGTGTAGGTACCAAACAGGAGCCCCGAAAGGGTCAAAATTCATGCTGCTGAGCACATTCGTTTTGTGATGCAAACACAGCAATGCCTGCCCTCCCTTGCAGATCCAAGAGCCCCAAAACCTCCTTCATAACGAACAAGCAATACGTTGGTCGGGAGTAGGTCTGAGCATTAAAACTGGACCTATGCCATGCTCGGTAAGTAGAAATGATATGATGCTATTGTACCAGAAATATTATTGCTGGTGTAAATATTACTTTTTTGTTTTTTAAAGACGCAATTACTCTTTTTTCGTTCTGACCGAAGGGGCATACAGCTGGAGTGTGCCTACAAAATGAGGCATTGAACCTCAACGCCAAACTGCCGTTTCTCTATACCTGGTAGCGTAACTAGCAGCAGCAGAGCCTCGGCAGAGCAGCAGTAATCATCTACTATAAATACGTGCTCGTAGCACGCTTGCAGTATACTGGTGCTGGTATATATTTGTGTGTATCTACTGGGGTGACTGCATGTATATGCCGTTAGGCACCACGCGAGATCAGTGTAATTAGTACGAGTAGCTTTATAGAATAGACGCACACAACTTGTCGGTGCTGCTCTGCAGATGTCACGAGAACACCACCGACACGCCGGATTCGTGCTGCGCCTGCATTGCCGGTATTAATCCCCCGGAGATCAGCGGTGATCAACAATCCCACCAATATATCCACAGCACTACTACAGCAGTACAGGTAAACAGCAGTACAGTGTACACCATAGATATCATGCGTGACAGCAAGAAAACTCTCGTAGCTAAATAACACGCAAAGCTACTCGCAAGTAAGGTTTAGGCGGGCATGTCTGGTAGAATAGAGGTCCCGTGGCATCACAGCACTCAGCCAGTCTCATGACAGCTACTGTAGACGGGACGTTGGCGAGCAGAACGTACAACACCCATTCAACACGATCCCATAACCGCAAAGCTCGGGACAACGCAAAGACGAGATTCGGAGCTAGGAATTGGCATGGAAAAAACAAGTTATGGAGGAGAGAGGGTATTCCCCTTACGCCTGGAAGTATTCGTACAACAGTACGTCCCTGTAGCAATATGATCCTGCAGCTACAACGACAGTAGTAGTAGTAGACGTGTACCACCAACGATCTATCGAAACTCAAAGAAACTGAGCAGCTGAGACGGATGGATGATGTATGCGTACCGAACCGCGTGGCACTCACACCTGAATTCAAACGAAGCGCCGATGGTGCTGATGCAAACAACCCGGACGCTCCAAAGATGAGCCAAGGCGACTCACACTGACGCGGCCAATATCCTTGCCATCCCAAGCACTACGACTACGTACGGTAGGGTCGGCTATTCAAGCAACCAGGGCTCGATCCCGGCCAGTAGGTCTCTCGCCTTCTCGTTTTAAAGAAGGCTAGGCCAGGCAGGCAATCCCAATGTTCGATGTCGAGAATTTTCGGGCGTTGATTGGTCTTTTATTGCACCGCGTTGGGCTGGTTACGTCGAAAATCGGGGGGGGGAAAGTGATCGGCAAAGTAGAAACTAGTGTTCGGTACCGGGTACCGGATCATATCTACGTAGAATTCTCTCGATATATCATGCGATAGTTTCGGGGTATATCGATATCAATATATTTCGGGATATCTCGATACCGATATAAATCGAAATATCGCATGATATCGATACGATATTACGTGAAAGTGTACGGCACATACACGTGCATTCTTCGTTGTTCGGTATACAGAGTAGTATATAAAACTAACAGCACAGGTGTAGTGTTCGGTATCGTATCTAGAATTCTCGACGTATCATGCGATATTTTCAGGATATATCGATGTCAATATCAAGAATATTTTCGGGATATCTCGATATCATATCGTATCTTATATCATGCGATATATCGCGATCAAAATATACATTTTGTGTGCCGAGCGACATATATCGCATGATATATCGCGATATATCGTGATATCATATCCGATATCATGCGATATCACAAGATACGATATATCGAGATATCGTATCCATATCCCGAATTTTAGAGGCTGATATCGAGATATCGTATCTCCTCGATTTTTTTCTCGATACCGAACACTACTGCCATAGCGCTGCTGCTGTGCGCCAAGGGGAATGCGGGCAAATCGCCACAAATGAATCAATCGGTTGAACTCACAGCTGACGTATTTATAATAATTTTATTTAATTGAGTTCACAGCTGACGTGTTTCTTAGTTTATTATTAATTCAACTGTTGTCGCTGAGTCAAGATGAGCGGAGAAATAACCCACAGCTGACGTCTTTTGTACATATTTATGAACAGGACCCTACCCGCTGCAACCTACACCCCTACGCAGGGTTTTACGTGTCTGTTGACTGAAAGCACTATGTATGGAACTCCGCATGTATGTATCTGGCTTTGCACCATGCAGAGCTCTGCGAGATGGATAAGGTTACTGTATGACAGGATGCTTGCAGGATATTCTAAGAATACTGGATAACAAGGTGTACATACCCTGTATTTATATGTACATTGCATGAAAATAATACCAGCAGGAATACAAGATACAGGATACAGGATACAGGATACAGGGATAAAGATACAGGATACAGCATACAGCATACAGGATACAGGATACAGTACACAAGATACAGGGTAGATACTGGACACGGCGTACGAAATACAGACAGGATACTGGATACAAATCCCTGTAGGATACAGGATACAATATACAGGATGAAACTGTCTGTAGGATCCAACCTAGAGACGGAAAATCGCACGTCATCATATCCACCCTTGATCCACACAATATAACACCCGTTGAGTCTGTAGGAGGAGTGCAGTATCTAAGAGAGGAAGCGATGCCGTAGTGGGGGGCCATTTCTTACTGCTGCTTGTTTGGTACTTTGCAAAATGCAATATCTGTCGAAAATGCAATATCTAAAAGACATGAAATTCAAAAGATAAGATATAGAACTATAACTATCTATTATATATAGTTCGTCTGATGCCCAAAAAACAATACTTTAATCAATGGATCTTTGATGCCCACTTTATCAAAGCAACTTAGAGCGGAGCGAATGCAAAAAAAAAAAGTTTTTTTCTCCCACACACATTCAAAACGCACGCTTCTCCCTACGCCGGCATGCCCGGCACCGTCTTCTTACGTCGCAGTTTGGCATACTGAAGTACATCTCGTAGGTACGTGCGCCGTGCTTGTCGTCGTGGCCACAGCGATTCGCGGCTGATCTACGAACGTACGAGTATTGCAGCTGTGCGGTTGCTACATTTAATCTTTGCTGAGAGATTGTATCGTCAATCCTCGCTCCTCTGGTCGTACTCGTATCATATGATACGTACGTCGCCTTCTGTCACCGTACGCGACGAAAGCACCACTGCTTGAGAAACGGACGGGGTCTCTGAAGGCCCCTAAATAACACCCCCTCCTCCTCTGCTCGTGTTGAAAGCCGTCCCGAGTTCGCGAAGCTTTTGGTCATGTTGCATGGCCTACTTAACAGGTACCAGGGCTGGTCCTGGGGGAAACAAGCATACGTATCCCACCCCATACCGGGTACCAGGTAGCAGGTACCAGAGAGCACCAACAACCATCCTCAAGTCAAGCACCACCACCACCACCACCAACACAACCAGCTGAGCACCAGCAGCAGCAGACACTTGGCGATGGTGGTGGTGGTGGTGGTGGTGGTGGTTGTGTTTCCTGATACTGTATCAAAATACTGCTGTAAATCTGAACTCCGAACGAGAAAAAAATTGGCTGAAAAAAAAACGGCATTAGCCAAACATAGGTATACCTACGTACTTTGAACCATTTATAGGTACACTGCGTAATGTACACCGGAAACGGCTTCCGAGCCCGCCTGATATTGGGCCTGCGCTCCATTGTACCTACAAATGGCTTGAAGTGCGCAGGTACACCTATTCTCGGCTACTCAATGTGCGTATCACCTATTTTTGGCTTCAACTGTACCTATAAATGGCTCGAACGATCACTTTTTGGCAACTGAAATATAGACAGACGGCCACATCGGATGCCGGGACTGTCAACCAGCCGACCGTACCAGTACAACCACTGACACTGCGGAGTTATAACGCATTACCTACAAGCGATAAATCGTATCGCGATCAATGCATACGTATTCAGTACGACACCCCTCCTACGCACACACATATATACGATGCTGAGAAACAACAACGACGAGTGTTTCCATGCGGTTATGCTGAAAGTACAGTACACACACTGTAGAGCAGTATATAGTAGGAGAAACTTTGGTATATTTATATACATATGTGTACAGAGTAATGCCATACGGTTACGAGGGGGTCTAAGTTACACAGCCGTTGGCGCGGTCTGGAACAACAATCCATACGTAGCAAACGTGGGTGAACGTGTAGCCGTCTGTCTATATTTCAGTTGCCAAAAAATGATCGTTTGCGTCATTTATAGGTACAGGTGAAGCCAAAAATAGGTGATACGTACATTGAGTAGCCGATAATAGGTGTACCTACGCACTTTGAGCCATTTGTAGGTACCATGGAGCGCAGGCCCAATATCAGGCGGGCCCGGAAGCCGTTTCCGGTGTACATTACGCAGTGTACCTATAAATGGCTCAAAGTGCGTACCGTATAACACGGAAGAAAGCACACCCCCCTTAGATAACACATCCCTCCACATAAGCACACCGGGTGATCTATTTTTCACTTCGTGTCTCTATCGTCACTTTATCACCGGGGGTACGTCAGATAACACACCCCCTACGTGTGTACGCCTGAAAACAGTGTCAAACTCCACAATTATCACACCACCTACCTGGTGGATCGATATCATTCACAATCCACAAGCAACCCGCACCGGTATGGACACCAGCATGGAGGCAACTGCTGCACCCCCTCACAGTGGGCCGAACGAGTCTGCGGCTTCGACCCAACCTGTAGCTGCTGCTGCTGCCACGCCTCGGGTGACGACGCATGCACGAGTCAAATGATCTCGATCATCAACACAGCCACAGTCTCGCGAGCGATTTTGCAAGCCCCTTTCGCGATGACCGCGAGACAACAACAAACAACGTGCTCTCAGGAAGCAGCCAGCCCCCCGCATTGATTCGGAGTCAATCCCCATCGTTCCTATTTTCTTCACCATTTGTACTCCTATTAAGAACCTTCGCCGTCAATTTATTTCCTATGTATTCCTATTATATTTTTTTTGACCCTCTATCATCTCAATTGCTACTTGCTTCAATCTGGCCCTACCGCCGTGGGGGCGGGAGGGCCACTTATTCCCGACTGTAGTATACATATTATATAGAACTACTGTAACTATAAACTCGTTTGGGCTGGTCGGTGTTATTTTTCCGGTTACTTGCCCGTCTTTCGATTTCAAATTGTTTTTTGTGCCCTTTGTTCTTGCCCGGTGGTTACATACGTACGCACGAGTAGCTGGTACGAGGAACACACGCCTGCTGCTGCTCTGTCCCGCTTTTCCAGTTTGCAACACCCTCGAGATCAGAAGTCAACGACACTCCCGAAGGGTAACCATGTATATACTATTAATAGGGAAGATACTGGTTGTCTCCGCCCCAATGGCGGACCGGCCATAATCTTGATGTACCAGGTCGTCCGAACAAATTAAGAAATGTATGAAGCGGTAGAGAAGATGTCCCTACTACACAGTAAGGTCCACCTAACTAAGTCTTGATGCGCGCGCTTCGCTCGTTTGGTGGAAATACCAAAAACTAAAAGACACCGAAGGAACCACGTTGAAGAAGCTATTAATACAACAGCCACCTTTATTCACATGCGATAAAAAAAAAATGTATATCTCTGTTATTAATATTGCTATTATTCGTAGTGTGGTGTCGCGATCCAGAGCGCTCAAGCCGCGCCTCGCCCCCCGGGGTCGAAGGCTGGGTGCCAAAACCAGCAGAAAACCGGGTCCCGGGCTGTGCCGAGCCGTGGCCGCGGCACAAATCAGATGACAGTTCTGACAGCCATCTTTCCAGCTTAGCTGATTATTAACAACTTTGATTTTCGATTCTGGCAGCTGATTGGTTGGCCAAATACATGCCAGTGGCCGCTGGGTCTTTCTAGAAGATTGGTGCTGAATAGAGCCGTCGAGGTTCCGCCACACCCAAGGAGGATATGATCACACCCCTGGATCAAAACCCCCGCCATATATCTACAACTCCGTTCAAATGAGGGAAAAAACGGCGACGCGACACCACCCCCCCACAGTGTGAAATCCCACCCCCATCTTCTGATCACTGACTGGGTGAGGCTCATGGCGGCACCCAGGGACATATAGGGTATATCATCCCCGGATCAAAATTTCTCGCATACATCTAAAACTCCAACAGCCCGGGGACGCAAATACCCATCCGCCGGGCGGTTACCGCCCCGCAAGGTGTGGAACCCCAATCCTACTGGCTGGCTCGTGGTCGGCTGGGGCTCATGGAGCCAGTGCGGGGCAAACAATTCCCCCCGTGACAACGTCGAGGTCCCGCCGCACCGGCGCATGATTAAGTTCCATCCCCTGATCATAAATTATCTGATACATCTAGAAGTTGAACAACCTGGGGACGGAAACGGAGTTCCCCCGGGCCGACATCGCCCCGCAAGGTGTACAAACCCCACCCCCAACGGCGGATTGCTGATGTGATTCAGTGGGGCTTATGGGGCCAGCGCGCGGCGAAAGTATCCCATCAGGACATCCTTCAGATCCCGTCGCATCCGGGGATGTTAAGGTCTCTCCTTCCTGGATCAAAACCCTCCCATACATCTACAACTCCAACAACCGAGGAAGAAAACGGACATCCCCCGGGTCGATACCGCCTCACAAGGTGTGAAAGTCCTATCCCTACTGGCTGATTCATGACTGGCAGGATTTGATGGAACAAGCGCGCATCGAAAGTTGCCGCCCGAGACAATGCAGGTTCCGCCGCACCCGGGAATGAAAACATCCCATCACCGGATCAGAATTTATCCCATGGTATATATCTAAAACCCAAACATATCCGGGGAAAAACAATACCATTCACCGGGCCGGTACCGCCCTGCAAGGTGCGAAAACCCTAGCCCTCCCGGCTGATTTATGATTGGCAGTGCATGATAGAACTAGAGCGCGGCGAAACATTCCTTTCAGGATGATGTCGGGGTTCCGCCCCACCAGGGGATGATAAGTTCCTATCCCCGGATCATTAATAAGTTAATTCATGTACAACCGCATGAACTCGGGGACGAAAACAGACACCCCACGGATGATACTGCTCCGCACGGTATGGAAACCCCACCCCCATACCCTTATGGACTGATTCCTGATTGACAGGGCTCATGGCTCCGGCTCGCGGCGAGAGTTGCCCCTCAGGGAAATGTCGAGGTTCTGCCGCACCCGGAGACGATAATTTATCGTCCCCGGATCAAAACCCCTGCTCTACATCTACAACCCCGACAACCCGGCGGCGAAAACGGACATCTCTCGGGTTGATATCGCCCCGCAAGGTGTGACAACCCCAACCCAACTGACTTACTTACGGTTGGCTGGGCTCACGGAGCCAGCTCGCGGCCAGGGTTTCCCCTCGAGAAAACGCCAAGGTTCTTCCGCACCCGGGGATAGTAAAGCCACATCTCCGGATTCGAAATATCTCCATACATGTACAGCTTCAACAACGCGTGGACGAAACCTAACACCCCTGGTCTATACCAGCCCGCACGGTGGCCCTTGCATTTCCGTTCAGCGTGGTAGATCACAGTACACTACCAGTACTACCATGCCAGGTACTTAGGACTACTATGGTTGGCGCAGGTCTAGCGCCACGGGCGGGGCCGTGGCTGTAGTGCTAATATACTAATTTGGCCAAAAAGGAGCCAGTGCTATGGTTGCTAACCTCGGGATCGAAATGAGCAAAAAAGCGCCCTCCTCCGATTAAATTCACCCCGGGAATATCCAACAAAATATTGCAACACATCCGGGAATAGACTGGTGTACGGTAGGGGGGTCATGAATAGGTGTTTATATTTCACCTCCACAGAGCCACTCGGCCGAGTGCCTACTGCTTTACTGCGTTGGTTCATATTATTGTTTTTGTTTTGTTTGTTGTTGTCCTATACGCACCACCCTTTGCGTTTTTTTTACGCAACGCTAACAAAGTATGTTTAGGTCCAATTTGCACTTAGATTTGGAGCCAAGACACAAAACTTGGTAGTGAAAATGTGGGTACACCCCCTATCGTAGCACCACTCAATACATCATACACCAAGACCTTTCCCGCCAGTACATTGCTGGCCTTTGGTTTTCGGTTTGCTGTCTGAATCCTTGTGTGATGTTGGTTGATAGTGTTTGGGAAATTAAATATCAGACTTACGGCCGTTTTTATCAAACTTCAGTGGGAAAAATGATTGCGAAGACGAGGGAGGGAAAAAACGAAACAAATAAAACCAGTTGAACGATCCGGGTAAACTAACATCGAATCACGTGAACATGAACCAAAACAAAGTCCCAAAGCCGAAGTTCAGAAATCAGGATTTACTCACAAACGCTTGCCCAAAACCTGGTAACTGCTATCGGCATTAGTCCATGCCGTCATGTTTGTTAGAAACGAACTATTCGAGGAGATGAATGTCTACCTTCTCCTTCCTTAAGTCCTCACGAATGTGCTCACCAGAATATCCCCTTGGTTTCGTGTTGATCTGACCTTTCGACGAAAATGCATTTGCACGAAACATATACTGTAAATATCTTGGCAACAGCAGATAAAATCGGCGTACTTTAATTTTTAGACGCAATCGTGCCCAGAATCGATGCTTTTAATGGTGGCCGTTTGTTGGCGATATCGAGATCAGCCGTGCCCTTTGTCGGGTTCGCCCGGTTGAAAAGAGAAAGATTATTAGGAATCGGTTTAAAATAGTTGTTTTACATACGATACGGTGCACGCCACGTTCATGACGGGATAACTCATACTTGAAAATTTGGTAGAGGATGATAAAACGAACTGCGGCCGAAAGGACATGTCAGATGGATCATACTACGCTGAACTACTGTACTTGGTTCGTAGTTGATATTGATCATAATGGCGAGGATTACTAGAGAAAGAGGACATTGCGAGAAAAATCGGTGGTTTGTTCGTGAGAGAGAACTAGGGGTCTTGTTTCTAGTATGTGTGCTTCTTTGAGAGTTGAACTCACCTATGGTTGCCCTTGTTTGGTGTATCGAGTGGGTGGAACTACCAAATGGACAGAGCACGGGATGGTGCTCTAATAGACTGGTAGAACACGCGAACAGACAAGGCTGCTCCTGCTGTGCCCAGACGTTTTACTGGGCCAGACATATCGCGATTCTCTCGTGCGTGCTTCCCCAAGGAATTAAAGCACCGAGCCAGTTGACTTCGGCCGAACACATGCGACATTTGCTTACCATTGCTTCCTCCTGTAGCGAGCCGTGGCGAATGGCAAGGGTATATCGCACCTGGAATTTCTGGGGCTCCGCAACATAAGGACCACTATGCCTCGCCCAACCGCTGACTCCATGCAAAAAAGAAAAGTAAACTCAGCATATATATATCTAACTCGCCGCATGGGTTAGGGTTCTAACGAGTTATATTGTATAAATGCCCAACGGACGCACATATATTGGGTGTCGCGTCTCACTGGAGGGGCGCCGTCAGTCAGGAATAATTGAGCTTGAAAGTGCAACTGGTTCTTTTGCGCCCAAATGTGCACGATTGACGGGGCTATAAGTGTAGAACTGTGTGTTACATACGTTTCGATACGTTATGAGAATAGCCCATTGGGTTCTTCATCGGGTTTTGCGAATGCTTTTTATATTAACGGTGGTTTGCGGGTGGGGTGTTGAGCTCCTCCTGTTTGGAACCACCTCATGTAGACCTGGTGCCCCGTCCAGCCTAGCGTATACTGGGGAGTACTACAAGTGGCGCTTGATAGGGACATAAGAAAAAGAGAGAGATAGAGAGAGAGATCGAGAGAGATATAGAGAAATAGAGAGAGGGAGAGAGGGAGGGACACCTCGAAGCACTGAGAGCAAGCAGTCATGTTGGCGTTGTACCCTGTAGCGTCTGTTACCGTTTGAGACAAATAATTTCGAGCACCCACCTTCAGCAAAGAAATCTCTTGAGTAGACTTGAAGACCGTGACGCTTGCCTCTCCTGATCCCCCCAGGTCGGTAGTGACCGTAAGTCCAAACGAAAAATAAACCCCTAGCGCAAGATATTCGCTAGGGATAACCAGCGTCAGATGTTTACCGTCACTGGCCTGTGTGGTTTGTTGCAGCAAAGCGGGAAGAGGGAAATACCAATACCGTTCGCGAAACTTCCTGAAAAGTGTTAGGGCGCCGGCTAGAAACATATGGGCGATAATATATGCCACTGTCTGTCCGGACGTGTAAGGACTTTTCCGATTATTTTATGAATAACTGAACGGTCCTCGCTTTTCCGGATAGAGTAGTGCGTGGTATGTATGTCGTTTTGATGTACGTCCTTAACACTCCGACCGTGAGCCTACAGTAGAAGGTTCGAACCGAAACCGAGGTGGCTACAGTACTGTTGACTTAGGACCAAAAGAAGACGCGGAGATGACGAGCAATACTAAAGGCATTACCGGCACACACCTGGTCGGTCACGTTTGAAACGTCGTTGGGATCAACGGACTGGTCATCGCCTTCGACGTTCACCTTCCACCGCAAAACGATGCTCTCTGTTTCACGAGCAAAACATTCGGACACATGAGTTGACTTACGCTTTCTGTTTTGAGGAAAAACAATGAAATGTGCGGTTGATTTAACTGTTTCCCGTTTCGCGGCACGAGTAATGTTTGGCTGAGACGACGCGTCGGACCTTTTAAGTTCTAATGCTTTTCTGAGGTGCACATCAATACCTCTCGCAGTAAAATGCCACGATAGAGGGGTTGCAGTACCTCCCTCCCCTCCCCCTCAAGGTCCTAACACGAAGAGCTCTATACCTCTCTCCATGAAAAAATGGATGTGCAACCCAAAGCACAAGCGCTTCCCATGGCGAATGAAAAAGTAAAACACAAATAGCATGGGATTGCCATTTGGTTTTTGTAGTTCCCCAGAGCAATCCCACGGTAGGGGTACCGCTTTTAGGCTCAATATTGTCTGACTGGTTGTGCTCCTCACGTGAGTAAGCACCGGATACTATTATTGTTTTACGGGTATATTTATTTCTGGACTACCGCATTGGAAGACTTGGTCTGGTTGTGCGAGCGAATGTTTCCGAAGTTATGTTTCGGGTGAGATTTTGAGTTCCTCATGTGAGGAGCTCAGTAAATTCTGCTGCACGCCTACCTCGGGATGACTCCCCAGTTGAGGAAGCCCTGTGAATCAGAACAAACGTACCCCCTCTCCTCCCCAACCATGGTATGGCTCAAATGCAAACTCGACCACCCCCCATTGCTTTGAATGCGCCAACGCACCACGCGTACCTAGAGACGTGAAGCTTGCGCTACCCTCGAGATCGACATCGTCGCAATGACCAACCGTGTCTGGGGCGCTGATGGCAACGAACGGCGGGTCTGGATCTGAAGGGAAGTTAACTACCACGCACCCAGTGGAAGTTGTCAGGAATGCCCCGATCTGTGCGTTTAGAAAAAACGCGCCCAAGTTGGTCAGTCCGCGGCAGGAAGCAAGGGGAGCACCCTGGGCATGCCTTACGAGGGATATGCCTTACTCAGATGAGGACGTTTGTGAATCAGTGAGGAGGTATATGGGTGAAACGTTCTACCCCTGTCAAAACACGCCTCCTTGAAACCAGATGAACACTGCGATTAGTTTCATATTGCCGGAACTGACGGTACAAAGTACAACACTGCAGCATTATGCCTTGCCTGGTGATTTGGGGTAGCACATTCAGGCGTAGGTTGGTCTACAGTATTTATGTGGTATTTTCTTCGGTCTTCCTTGATGTACTATTTACACTTATTTGTAATGCACTGCAGGGCTCTACGAGTCCTTCTTGTACTTGTCGTACCCCAAATTTTACTGCCAGCGGTATTCAGTACGTGGTAGTGCACAGCATGCAGTGCCTACATGGAGCGTCGAAAACAAGTGAGACGCCCTACAGCCACACCTCGGTTCTTATGACCCCAGCCTGTAGCGTTAAGGAGGCGCCATCGCCGTCTGTGCAGTTAGCCCCCTACGCTTGGTCGACCTCTTAGGGTCGCCTGCGATTTGTGGAGGGCGCGCGACAAACATTTCGCCATCCATCACTATACAATACCAGGTATAGTCTACTATTAATAGACACCATTATATACGAATTTGGAACGACACACAATTTCTTGGCGTGAGCCATGATATACGGTGGGGAGGCAGGGGGTGCACTCATGCCGTGCACGGCCGCAGTGGTATGACCGTAGACCATCGCATCCCCACAATGCCGGGACGGAGCACGTTGGGCTTTCACACCAATCAGGCAGGGGGTAACTTTGGGGGGGAAACGTTGTGATTAACGGGATGCCTCAAAGTGAGGAACTCCCCAACATCTTGGCAAATTACTGGTAATAATATATATTTTTGCTTGACAGTTTTGTTTGCTAAGCTCGGAGGTCTCGCCCATGGATGATGGCATTGTTCGTCGGGATGTGCATGCAATATGTCTCAGAGTATAGAGTTTTCTTTTTCGTGTTAGGCGCTTGAAAAAAGGTAGCAGTTCGAATGGCTGGTTGTTCCGACCTTCAAGCTGGAGTCTGAAACGAACTGGCACGTACTGCCCACACCGAGAGTAGACGCCGAATCAGTCGAAACCACTTCTTCGCACGAAACAGCGCCGTAGCTGCCATCGATTTCCTGCGAGCTGGGGCTTCCTGTAAACTCGACGATGATCTGCAAGTTGTTGGTGTGGTGTTGTTATGCGTACATCCGATGAGATATGTACCTGCAACAAGTTTTAGTTTTCGGTTCCCGAGCATGAACATAACATTGGGGTTCGTTTCATTTAACGGCAGGAGAGATAAATATGTTTGGTAGAGTGTGGTTCGAACCCTTTCCTAATTCGTCATGAATTCCCCCCCCCGTACTAAAAGAGTAGTAGTCTGAAACTTTGATCACTTGGTCATCAACTCACCCCTTACCTATATTTCAAGAGTCTTGGTTGTATCACCATGTGGTAGGTCTCACCCTTAGGATCAGGCCTTGTAGGATGCCCCTATTTGCAACCAGTTTAGTCTATTCCTGCACTGGATTCCAGGAAATGGTATATGTGCTTGTGGGTGTGACTGTCGACGAACTAATATCAAATATCGGGGCACATCGCAAGGGCTAATGAGTCTTCTTTTCCGCGTGTAAGTAAACACGTCGCAACCGTAACCATGATCAACCGAAAGTAGCACCTGAGCGCCAGCGCTCGTCACGAAGACCGAAGGGAGTTCCGGCGGTTCCGTTCTAGCTTGGACAGTTACATATCATGTACAACGCGCCACAAAAACAAGAAACTGTCAAAAATATTAAGGCTGGAATTACACGCGGTGGCTTCTTAATTTTGACTGTAAGTCTTGCACAACACCGGGCATGACTATGAACGCTACACCACTAGCTGCAGCAGCTCGCCACCTTCCAATGTGCAGCGTGAGGGGCAATCACAAAAAAATATAGACGACCTAAAAATCTATAATAGCGGCCAACTCTAATATCGGCACAGTACTGTTATGTGACTATAACCATTGCTCCGTTTCAAGTACGCGGGATCATAGTAATCAGGACCAACCGCTCGCCTGGTAGGGCAGATACTGTCGGTTAATGACCCACTTGCCGTCTAGGACTATATTGTTGGTTAATAAGTCGCATGTCTTCGAAGACTAATTTTGTCGTGGTTTATTACGTTCCAGAGCATACGTTATCGGTCAATAGGCAAAGTTGCCATCATGGACCCATCTTATCCGTAATAAGTCGCTTGCCTTCCAAGGCAAACGGTGCCGATTGGTAGGCCTAAAGGAAGATATTGTCGGTTATCCAGCCGCTTGCTTTCCAAGTAGTATATGGTCGGATAATAAGTCGCTTGCCTTCCAAGGAATATATCATCCGTTAATATGCCGCATGCGTTCTAAGGTAGTTATTATCGGTTATTAAGCTGCTTGCCTTCTAAGGGAAATATTATTATTGTAGTCGAATGTCGGATACTAAGCCATTTGCCTTATCAAAGCCGAATGATGTCGGTCCATAAGCCACTTGCCCGTCGAAGGCAAATATGGTCGGTAAAAAAGCCGTTTTCCTTCCAGGGTAAATATGGTCGGTTAATATGCCGCTTGCCTCCTAAGGCGTAGAGTTTGTCAGCTAATGAGCGACTTTTGCCTTCGAAGGCAGATTTTTTCGGTCCACAAGCAAGTTGCCATCGTGTGGCGATACTGCCGGTTAAAAAGCCACCTTCCTTCCAAGGTACTCGTTGTCTGGTGATAGGCCCAAGAAGAAGATGTGTTCTGAATATTAGCGTATGCTTTTCCAGTAGGGGTTTTACCGGTTACTAAGCCGCATGCCTTCGGAGCCAGATCTGGCCGGTTAACACGTCACTTGCCTTCTAAAGCATCTACGTTCGTTTGATAAGCCGCTTGCATTGTAAGATATAAAAAGTCGGATATAAGACTCTCGTCTTTGCAAGGCTGATGTTGTCGGTTAACAAACCACTTCCCTACCTTTCTAAGGAAAATATTGTCGGTTAATAAACCACTTGCCTTCTAAGGCGGATCAAATATGTTATTTAGCCGCTTGCCTTCTGGGGCATATATTGTTGGCTAATAAGCCGCTTGCCTTCGGAGGCAGATATTGTCGGTAACAAAGCGGCTACCTTCTGACGTAGATAATGTTGGATAATAAACGACTTGCTTTCTCAAGGTGGATGTTGTCGGTTAATGAGCCCCCCAGCGCAGAAGTGTTTATACATATGGCGAAGTGGCAAACAGTCAAAATTGAATTTCGAAATGATGAGTTTGCTTCGGTAATGTTACCTCACACCACACACACATTCGACCACACCTCACACCAAGTACCACCAGCATCGTGCCCGACACCGGCACCATTGATGCGTACTTGACGAGAGTCGCCGACCGACCATCAACAACTAACACTAGCACCAATACTGAACACTACCACAACCCTTTGTCTCGTCGAGGGGATGACCTAGTTCCCGTCTGTCACGCTTAGAAAAACGCAGTCACCGGCCCGTGAAAAATAAAGTTTACTGCCCCGCCCTGTCGTTCAAAAGAAAATTTAGCGTCCCATCTCGTTGCGAAAAACTGGATTGATTAGCCGTCTTGTGCCGTCGTGAAACACAAAAAGTCATTGTACAGTACCGTCGCGCCGAGAAGGTCTGCACTCCCTATCCCATCCCGTCCCGCCAGGCCAACTACTGCAGTAATTTCTTCATTTTCCCATCCCACCCAGTCCCAATTTCAATATATTTTCCGCTGTCCCGTCGTCATTTTTCGTCGCTGTGATAAGCCTTTGATCCTGTAGAATCCGCTATCCTCCTTCGCTCAAAGTGTCCCTTACAACGTTTGTTCGGAAAACGACCCAGCCCCCCCGCACTCCCGGACAAGAGACCATATACACTACCCAACCACGAACACAGTGCTAGCTCCACCAATGATAAATAAACTGCTTCTACGGTAACATTGTCAACGCGGGTTGGATATCGCCGGTTTCGTACAGCGCATATTACGGCAGCAGGTCGAGCAGTAATTGTGCTCGTCAGGTTCGCCCTGGATGAAGCCATGCAGGATGCCCTGTCCGAGGTTCACGAGTCGGGGGTGCGTCTTTAGTATTTAGCTCCTCTACAGCTATAAAGCCTTGGCAAGTAAGTGGTATCCGGGATATGTTGCTGATTGCGAACCTTCCCCCAACCGCGGCTATTTGCTGTTCACCAGGCCCCAGCGTACTCCTTCTGCCACTTGACGTGAAGCTCGTCGCACGTTTTAGATACGGCCTTCCGCCGTTCGTCCGGCGCAGGCGGGACAAGCAAAAATAGCAGCGTGTGCGCACGAACGAACAAGATCAAAGAAAGTACGGATAGCTGAACAGTGAGTGCGTACCATGATATGTGCATACGTGCGAGCTACGCCGGGTGGGGTGTGTGGGGGGCGTGCTAATTTGTTGATTGCTTGCCTTAGGTATTTGGCCATTGACCACGCGTCCTTGAGAGGGTTAACTGCGTGTGGGTGCCGCCTTCACTACAGCTCGGGGTCGGTTGTATGTTCCGGCGTACACACTGTTGCATGCGAATAATAGATCGCGCAAAAAGCCGGCAGAAAGATGTCTCACACAGAACGACTTATTCCGCAACGTGCTCTTCCATCCTTTCAGCTCAACCTTCTCCCGCTGCAGCTGCCGAAGCTCTCTTTGCGCGACAGGCGGAACGACACACAGCATCCTCGACAATACACCCCACCGCCTCCCTCCCACCTCCGGATCGGCCCACGACTCACATCTTGAACTTCAGGGTTGGCACTACAGTAGAGCACGAGCCATGGCAGCGGACAGCTGGAGCTTAAGCTGTTGGAAGATGTGCAGGGGGTGATAGCATTGCTTTTCACGGTCTTGTTCTGCATGCGGTTTTTTATCGACCAGCGCCAAAAGCACAAGCGGAGGGGGGGGGGATGAGCGACTTGAATGAGAGTCGCTAAGAGTCGATTGGATGCCCGAAGCTGGGCGTGTGCCCTCACAAAGACGTAAACAATGACGAAAACATGCGCGCTGCAACAATGGAGTAAAGGAATTGTACGGAAGTAACTTTTTGTAAGGTGGGACATGCCATGTACCAGGTACGAGTGATCTCGGAGTATATGTTTGTCCAATCTTCCTGCAGGAGATGCCATATACACAGCGCGTGAACAAGCTACCAGGTACTCTCTTTCGTCCAGCGAAAACTGTCTTCAGCGCCGTGGTTTTGTCGATCTTAGCTTGTGCTCTGCAGTGCAGCCGGTATATAAGGTACCAATGAAGACGACGCTCTCTGGTACGGGCGGAGTACCTGACGCTTATTAGGTTACTCGTATACGCGCAACCTTGCAAACAATTATATAGATTACTGCAGGTATGTCGCAAATAACCATTTACAGTGCTAAAAGGACTGCAAAATGTTGAGTAGTGTTTTAGCTGACCAGCCGCGCCAGGCATACACTTACACGGGTCCAAACGTACTCCCTCTACAGTAACATGTGAGACAAAGGCCTTGCATTATTGATGCCTTCAATGCAGTCACGTACCCGAGCGGCCGTCCGTTGTTGGTGGCAGGCTTCGACGACCTTCGCGTCCGCCTTCATGAGCGTTTTCTTGAATGTGTTCTGGTCGGCATCTAGACGCTTACTCTTCTGAAAAGCGTCACATGCAAGCAAGCAACGGGGTAAAATCAGATGATGTATGGTTTGATCGTGGAAAGACGTAACAGGTAACATTGTTTATTTTGCTTTAATATTGTAGCGCCAACGACGATCGTGATCGTTTGCGAGCGCAAAAATATTTGTGAAGTATGCGAGCAGTACATATCCGCCGTCGACGCCAAAGTCTAACTGTATCGCGTGGTGTCCGAGGAATGTGTTTTCAGCCGTGTTTCCGTGAGAAATCTGCACCATCATATTTTGAATACAGAGGGTGACTTCGCGGGTGCGATCCTAGTCTTGTTTTTCCTATGGAGGTAGTCTTTATGTTATAGTGTCGGCCTGCGTACACCACTTAACACGTGATTCTCGCTTGGCGCAACGAACGACATTTCTCCAAAGGATTGACTGCTCGATAAGGAAGTGGTTCCTCCGGGCGCGATAGGTGGCTGGTATACGACGAGTGGTACGATACAATGTGTTGTTAACGGTTTCTACGCTGGGACAAATCCCTGCAGAACTGTACGCAAATGTATAGACACACAACAGCGGTAACGCATTCCTTGCATGATGTGAGCATGCCTATTCACGAGACGCAACGAGCGAACACAACCCGCGCGCACCTGCTCTCCAGGTACTCCCGCGGCAGTTTTCATGTCCGACACCGAGACGCTCGTATCGTTCAGCCGCTCAACGGAACCCCGCCGGTTTGGCCTCCGGCCCGGGGCGTCCTGGTCTGCATGGCGAAGGTTTCCGTGAGGTACGCGCCGAAGTCCGGCGTCCAAATACAAGCGTCACAGGGTTCTTCGGCTCTGTTCTGATGCGCACGGGGCGATTTTGCCGCAGAGTCTGCTTGGTCGTTTGTGGTCACGATGGGGTTTTGATCAGGTACGGTCAAGAGGGGAAGAAGAGGGTTGCTGCTGCAGTGATGGGCGAAACCCCGACACACAAAGTGAGCTATAGTCCCATCATGCCTACGGTAGGGGTAGCTCGTGCATTTTCCGATGTTTTTCATTCAAGGAGCTCTACACGAATAGCAAGTTATTCCAGAAGTAAGCCACCAAGAAAACTGATTTTGAAAAAATCTAAACGTTCAACCCGATGACCAATCCCAAAATCCTTACTACTGTAGGTATCACCACGGGTAATTTAGCGAAACAGGTAGAGAGGAACCCCGTGCGGTCTGATAGGTGAACTACTGACTGCGCGGGGTGGTGGCAATGATTTTTATTGTCAATCCCGATGCCGAGGAGTTCATTCCAATAGAAGAGAGGGAACATCGCCACAGCGGAGAGCGCAATGCGTGCAGCTTAGGGAGAGGAGAGGCTCGGCATCGCGTGGGTAAGCAAACACCCCGACAGCGAGGACGCGAGTGTCGGGGTTGGGATGGGCTGGGACGGCTGAACCCTGCCATTGGAAACGAAGGCATGCACCGGGCTAGAAAACAGAGAGCCTACATCATGATAAAAGGAAAAATACAGACAAAAAGACAAAAAAGACGGAGGGGTCGGACCGCGTGTAGGCTAGCAAAGTTTGCAGCACACGTGGCCCGAGCGAGACAAAAGGAGGCACGTGTAGTGGTAGCTACCTCCAATGTGCGAACCCTGGCTGTAAAAGGGAAAAACGGGTATGGGCGTACCGAGTGCGTTCTGGCGAAGGCCCGACAACTTGGATGTGACTTTATCGGTCTGCAGGAAACAAGGAGACCTGGGAAAACTGACTTATCTGCAGCAGGATACCGGGTCTTCTGCTCTGGACAAGATGACACGGAATGCAGGCAAGGATTATATGGGGTTGGTTTGGCAGTGAAGGAAACTATATGCCGTACGTGTGTTTATACTCACCAGTTGATTGACGAACGCCTCATGTCTATGCGCTTCGTGTTGACTGCTGAAATCGTTGCTGTTAACCTAGTTGTTGCCTATGCCCCAACGGAAGCCAGCCTCAACACACAGCTGAAAGAGGATTTCTGGAAGAGGTTGGGACATATGGTCGAACAGATTCCAACGAAGGAATGCCTGTTCGTACTGGTAGATGCAAACGCACGGACTGGAAAGAGAATGGATGGGTGTGGGGACGGTAGGGTGCTTGGAGCATACGGACGTGATGAGCTAAACAGTAACGGTAAACGCTTGCTGGCATTCGCTTCAGACGACAAGCTCGCTCTCACGAACACGTTTTTCAGCACACGTAAGGGTGGAATATCCCATACGTTTAACGGTATCAGCAGCCGCAACGACCAAAAGCGGATTTTGACTATATCCTAACTCGCCAAGCACACCGATCTCGCGTGTGTGATGTGAAGGTCCACCCCCAGCCTCCGCCCCCAGCCAGGGCGGATTCAGACCATAATATCGTATACGCGATGGTCCGCCTCAGCGGCCGTTTTGCACCTAACCGACACGTGCGAACGAAAAACGAAATCCGGCCTTTCGATCGGCAGAAGTTTAGATCTGACGGAGATTGCAGGCGGCGAGCAATGACGCGGATCCTCTCCAAGCTTCCATTCCTACCCCCGCAACCGAATAGTATCTCTGAAATGGCCGAATCCTTTGCCGGCATAATTCTTGATGCAGTAGCGAAAGAGGTACCTCCCTCGCCACGTCGCACACACAAACTCGGGTGGTGCGAGAATGCTCAAACCGCAGCCGCCTTCAAAATAGCATTGGATGCGAGGGATTATGCCCGACGATGCATGCGTATTAAGAAGGACAAAACTGCGTGGAAGACGCTGAGGACGGCGTGCGCGAATCTGCGAGGGGTGATTGACGCAGGATTACAGGCCTACTTCGAAGATTATCTCGCTGAAACGGAGAGACTCCCGGCTGCCAACGATCAACGGGGCTTCTACAAGCACCTGAAGGGCACGGTGGGGTTGGACGGTCGAAAAGCGAGAAGCGAGCAGTTCATCATGAACGAGAATGGCACGCTACTAAGGGACAAGGTGCGCATTCTTGAACGTTGGGCGGGGTTCTTCGGCACTCTTCTGACCGCGAAATCGCCTAATCTTGATCCAACCATCAGCGCCCTATTTCCACAACGACCGTTGGCACCATCGCTTGGAGATGAACCGACCATGGATGACATGGTCGCGGTAGTCCGGGGTATGCCAAACTGGAAAGCGGTCGGACCAGATGCCCTTCCGGCCGAGTTGCTGAAACTGGACCACCCCGAATTCATCCGGTACCTACACAACTTGCTTGTCAATGTGTGGAGAACGGGTAACGTCCTCCAGCAATGGAAAGATGCGACCATTAAGGTCCTTCATAAAAAGAAGGATCGCTCCGATTGCAACAACTATCGAGGCATTTCGCTTGTTGCCCATTCAGGCAAAGTATTGCTGAAAATGGTCGCGTCACGTCTCAGCAATTACTGCGAGGCCGAAGGGATACTCCCCGAGGAACAGTGCGGCTTTCGCCCAGCACGATCAACAGTCGACATGCTATTCGTCGTGCGTCGACTGCAAGAACTCGGACGAGCCAAACAAATCCCGCTGTATATGTGCTTCATTGACCTGCAGAAGGCTTATGACTCCGTCGACCGAGAGTTGTTGTGGGTGGTGCTTGCACGCTTCGGCATTCCAGAGAAGATGTTGACGGTTATCCGCCAATTCCACGAAGGCATGCGAGCTCGCGTGCGTACGGATGACGGTGAGCACTCTGAATGGTTCGATGTCACTCAGGGACTGCGGCAAGGATGTGTGCTGTCACCGCTTTTGTTCAATGTCTTCTTCGCTGCTGTGATACACGCCGTACTGATACGCTTCAGTGAGGACCCAGACATATTGAGGGACCTGGTTCACCTCGAGGAGGACCTCGGGGCGGACGGAGTGAGGGAGGACCCACTAGCACGTGTACGGAGAGCAATATGGGGTATGCTGTACGCCGACGATGCAGGCGTTGTATCTAAATCGGCGGAAGGGCTTGCGAAGATGATGACCGTTATTGTGACCGTTTTCGAAGCAGCTGGTCTCACCGTATCCGAAAAGAAAACGGAGACTATGCTACTGCGGACACCAAACCAGGCACTCCGGACCTCACCGCTCGTCATCGAAGCAGCGGGCCAGAGGTATAAACAGACAACGCAGTTTTTGTACCTTGGCGGTCTTATCGTCGCAAACGCGGACATTATGCCAGAGATCAAACGACGCATCCGACTCGCATGGGCATGCTACAATCGGTTCAAGCGGGAGCTGTACGATATGGAGGATGCCCCGTTCACTCTAAAGGTGCGCATGCTAAAGGCCGAGGTGATGGAGACACTGCTGTACGGGTGTGTGACGTGGACCCTTGGCCAGGAGCACTTCGCTGAGCTCCGAACGGCACACCACAACTTCCTCCTACGGCTCATTGGTTTCCAGCGCCCACAACGCACCGACCATCTCATGTCGTACGCCAAGGCTCTCAAGAAGGCACAATGCGAGAGCGTTGAGACGACTATCCGCAAACGACGCCTCCTCTTTGCGGGGGGCGTACAGCGCACGACCAATGAGCGGCTGACCAGGCGGGTGATGTTTGGGACGATCGCCGGTGGGACGAACCCGGGACCGGGCCGACCAGAAACGAACTGGGCACAATGTCTAGCAGATGAGCTCAGGGCTTTTCGAGCGACAGAGGGCTGCACAGAAAGCTCCCCTTTACTGTTCGGAGCAGAGACGGTACTATGGCCGAGGGCGGCTAAGAAGAGGGGGGGGTTGTATCGGGGGGTCGGCGAGGCGGCGGACCATTTCATGGCGAGGTGGCACAGGGCCGAAGCGGAGAAGAGCTGGCTACGGCATGCAGCTGAGGACGCCAAGAGAGGCGACAAGGAGAGGGGTGGGGGGGGCAGGGGCGACCGTACTGATACAGCTGTCGACGAATGCAGAAACGAAATGGTAGATCGTGCGGCAAGGTATCCGCTCGACTAGTCCTTGAATCCTATTATTTGTTTCCTGTTGATTTTTTCACTGGGGGGGGCGCGGCAGAGGTAGTGCCGGCTTTTGACACTATTTTTGTTTTTAGAGTGGGAATGAGATGGCAGAAGGTGTGATATGGTCCCCGTATCGGTTTTTATAGCAGAGACGGGAACCTGTTATTAGGGTCGTTCTTATCGAGCAGCTTTTTTCCATAATTTCCACCATCGCCTTGAGCTTGCCTTGAGAACGATTTTTCTATTTTCCTCTCTCGTGTCTTCTTTCTTGCTTTTTTGCCTTGTCCTCCCTTTGTTTCCACCCTATGCCGGCGTCTTCATCTTTTTCATGTTGCCTCGCCCGTGCAGCAGTTAGCTGTTCCTCTTGGGCATGTGTGTTTTTCTTCTAGGGGCACATATGTCTCCCTGCGTCATTAGCGTCATTTGTATTCTGATTCATTTCAGAATTCGTTTTATTTGTCTTTTTGTTCTTTTTTTTTGGTTCGGCTCGTGTCGTTGTGTTCTCGTACCCAGTACGTTAGGCATCTCACTTGCTTTACCCATCAATTTGCGTTTTATTTTGGTTTTGTTTTTTCTCTGTTTCACAGTCTGTGACCACAGAATTTATATCTCTCTAGGATTGGGAATCAGGACAGCCACTTGGTGTACTGACGCGGTTGAGTAGAAATAACGGGTTTGATGTAAAGACAACAACAACAGGTACAGGGGTCCGCATAAAAGTTGGGCCTCTTTTTTTTGGGAATATTATTTGAGATATTTTGTTTTTCGGTGGCAACAATAAAATACCTTCTTGACACACAATTTAACAATATTACTACAGTAGTAACCGTTTGAGAACGTGCTATTTTTTTGTGGGTTCTGCCGATGGCTGTACTGAAAGAACCAAGGCGACAATTCACACGCCGGTTGTGTCCAACAATGCCCTGAGTGAAAATGAAAATTCGCGTTCGCGTCGATCTTTATATTTTTCAGTTTTGATTTAGTTATAGCCTTGAAAGGCTATTTTCGGTAAGGATTGCAAATGGCCAATTTTCAATATATTTAATTTCGGCTGGCTCAGGAAACCATATTCTAGACCCGATATTGAAAATGTGTTCCCGGAGGATTGTGGTGAACAACATACGACGGATAAAATTGGAATATTCGGAGTTCGGGCACACGATATGCGGCAGCAGTGCGAGCAAAAAAAGCAAGGTTACCACCACCAGCGACAACAGCAACAACAACAGCATCAGCGGGGTGGCGGGGACGCGTGTCTTCAAGGCACGTGTCCCCGTCGGGAGCTCAGGCTAGGGCGGCCGTCGAGAAGGGGGGGAAAACAAAAACGAAGAAGTGGGAGAAATACATCGGGAATTGACACGTACTACGTACGTACGTGCACTGATTGGGTAATAGAGGCGGCGGGGCGCAGAGGAAAGGCAAAGCACCAACGGACCAAGCGCCCGGTGCACGGCCAGGTACGCGGCCCCGACGCGAGCACCCGATCGTGCATCAGGTCGCGAATCTTGAGGGGATCCAAAGCAATCAGAGAGAGGGGGGACGGGGAGGAGAGCGGGTGTAAGCGTGCACAAAAACAAAAAAAGGCGGAGGAACCTACCGGCAAGGAGCAACGAGGACGTGGGACGGGGGGTTGCGGGGTGTGTGCGACGAGCGGGTGGCTTCAGCGAGTGGGAGCGGCTCTGCTGTGCGGCCCCGGCGCGAGCACCCGATCGTGCATCAGGTCGCGAATCTTGAGGGGACCCAAAGCAACCAGAGAAAGGGGGGACGGGGAGGAGAGCGGGTGTAAGCGTGCAAAAACAAAGCGGAGGAACCTCCCAGCAAGGAGCAACGAGGACGTGGGACGGGGGGTTGCGGGGTGTGTGCGACGAGGGGTTGGCTTCAGCGAGTGGGAGCGGCTCTGCTGTGTGGAACGAAGCAGGAGGGAAGGGGGACTCGCTGGTCCAAGTGGGTGGACGGAGAAGAGAGAGGGAGAACGGGTGGGAGCTGACTAGTAGGTGTTTTTGTTCGCAGGAAGCAGGAAGAGGTACGAGACTCGGTGTTTTCTCTTCACTTTGTTGCTGCGGGCGTAGGTTCAGCCCTCGTTCTATTTCGAAGTAGTTTCAGCGAAAGGTCGATTGGTTCACCCAGCGCATCACACTCGACAGGTAGAGCCTTTTTTGCTTGTGCATTGCGCCTCATCTCCCTTCGTTGTGGCTATCTAGACACCACTGCACTCTGCTGTGCTGGCTGTGATCACACAATTCCCCCTGTCTGTGCAGACGGACTACTGCTGCTGCTGCTGCTGTAGCTGTCGTCGTACTGCTGTAACACGGTACAAGAGGCGGAAGTCGAACCAAGGAACAAAAAATCAATAAACAAACAAAAAAGGGCGAAAACAGTTGAAAACAGTAGTGTTCGTACAGCAGTAGGTACCGGGTACCTGGTATCATATTAATAGGCCCTTGCCTTGAAAATTAGGACGGACGTGGCTCTGCAACAATGACTGTTCTTTCTGTTACCAGTGTTGGCACAACGGCCAAGGGAAAGGGTGTGCTGAGTGTTGTGGCAGACAACCGTCTTTCAAATTTTCTGTGCGCGACATCTTTCGACGAACTTCCTTTTGACCACTGATAGTATACTGCTGTCTGTGTTCGGGATATTTCGGAGAATTCGTTGTTGTTGTTGTTGTTTTCGTTCACAGCAGCAGTACGTAACACCGGCAAGTGCATATTACAAGAGTAGTACCAAGTATTTTGCAGGAAGCATGCACCTCATACTCTTACTTCATGTTATCACGGCATGCGTAACAGTAAGAGCGACCCAAGCAGAAACGAGGGGTGTCGTGGCTTATAGACAAGTAGCGATGTTGAGAGGGGAAGGAATCGAGGAGGAGGTAAGGCTACAGAAAGAGCGAGGCGGCAG
Source organism: Saccharina japonica (assembly GCA_008828725.1). NCBI lineage: Eukaryota > Phaeophyceae > Laminariales > Laminariaceae > Saccharina > Saccharina japonica. The sequence continues at coordinate 199,166 of MEHQ01002365.1, forward strand.
CGACTCTCAACTAGGTAATACCGAATACAGTGTAGACCAGCAGCACCGCACGACCTTCTGCGCGTTGAAACATGCGCGTAGCAGTTATAAACCAACCATTTTTATGGACAGCGGGTTTTTGGTAGATGCCTTTTCGGGAGTACTTGGGAAGGAGGACTGGGCCCTTGCGGTTGGAGGTGGCTGGGTCAGGGGTACCGGAAGTAGTGGCAGTGGTAGCATGTGGGGGGAAGGGTTGGAACAGGTAGAAGTGCTACAGAGAGAGCGAGACGGCAGGGACTGTCTCCTAGGTACTACCGATTACAGTGTAGACCAGCAACACCGCACGACCTTCTGCGCGTTGAAACATGCGCG
>MEHQ01002993.1:0-18588 GCA_008828725.1 Saccharina japonica
GCTGTGATACCTTGGACGCTGATTTGAATTTGACACGTCACCTGTACGAGTACAGCCATTGTGTGTACGTTGATATTGTGGCCATGTTATCTGGATGCAGTACGGCCCGTCGTATCGTACCAGATACATGTATACAAAACAAGTAAATAAATACTCGTACTCGTACCTGGTACCGGTATGAGTTATCGTGTACCAGTGCAACCTTTGCTCCATCGTTCGAACCTCGCGTCGAGCAGCTGTTATACAGCGTGGCGACCAGAAAACTATTCACAGCAGCAGCGATGCAGGATTTATATATCACTAGCGGTACGGCCACGGCTCCGCCCGTGGCGCTAGCTTTGCGTTGCGCATAGTAGTGTGTAAGATCCTGGTGTGGTACATAGTACTCGCATTGACAGTGTGCTGTGATGTACCACTCTGAACTGGAAAATAGGAACCACCATGCTGGGCGGTATCGACCCGGGGGGTGTCTGTTTTCGCCCTCGGGTTATTGGTGTTGAAGATGTCCGCAAGGATTTCTGATCCGGGGATGCGACGTTATCAACCCCGGGTGCGGTGGGACCTCGCCGTTGCCCCGAGGGGAAACTCGCGCCGCGCGCTGGCTCCATGACAGCCAGCCACCCGTAAATCAGCCCATGGGGTTGGGGTTTCCACACCCTGTGGGGCGGTACCGACCCCGGGGATGTCCGTTTTCGTCACCGGGTTGGTCGAGTTGTAGGTGTATGGAAGGACGTTATCATCCCCCGGTGCGGTGGGGCTTCGATATCGCCCCGGGGGGCAACTCTCGCCGCACGCTGGCTCTATGAGGGCCAGGCAAACGTAAATTTGCCCGTGGGGTTGGGGTTTCCACACCTTGTGGGGCGGTATCGACCCGGGGGGTGTTTAATTGCGTCCCCGGGTCATTGGAGTTGTAAACGTATGGAAAGACTTCTGACCCTGGGGTGGGATCTTATCATCCCCGGGTGCGGCGGGACCTCGCCGTTGCCCCGAGGGGTAACCCTCGCTGCGTGCTGGCTTTCTCGGCTCCAGCGCCCCAGCCAAATCAGCATTCAGCCAGTGGTGGTGGGGTTTCCACATCTTGCGGGGCGGTATCGAGCCCGGGGGATGTCCGTTNGGGAGGTCGTCGACGCCATCAACAATACCCCTGAAGTCGGCCCGTTCTTCTTTCCGCAGACAGTAGCAGACTGCCGAAAGTTTGCCGCGGAATTCAAGGTGATGTGTAACACAACAGCGACATGTAACAGTGCCATGACCGGCGTAGGGCGTACAGATGAGAGTTGGACGTGAGAGGGTGGAGGCTATAGAATATTTCACCAAAGAGAATTACACGCGTACGTTATCTCTTCTTCGTGACCAGCCTTGTCTCTGCAGCAGCATTGTGTTTCATATATTATCATGTCACTCACGCTGAAGAACGTCTCCGTGGCAATGGTTTCGTTCTCCCCAACCTCAGGCCAAGAGCACAAACGGCATCTTTGGAGGAGCCGTGGCTGCCACCGACGGCCTGTTTGTCAAGATGAAAGCCCCATCTGCGAAAAGTACGTCGAACACCTTGTCATACTATTCAGGCAGCAAGACGGGGTATGGCTATAACGTACAGGCGACGTGCGACGCAAACTATCGCTTCGGCAGCATCTCTATCATCGCTCCGGGGGCCGCGAACGATTGGTTGGCGTGGACCCAATCTTCCCTGTCAAAATCGACAAATCTACTTCCAGACGGATACCACATTCTTGGGGATGCGGCGTACCCAATCAGCGAGAAGCTGCTGACGCCGTACCCTGGGAAATGCCTCCCGGCGGAGCAGGACTCCTTCAACTTTCACCTCAGCCAACTTCGAGTGAAGATCGAGCAGTCGTTCGGTATCCTCGTTTCAACGTGGGGCATTTTGTGGAAGCCCCTATCTGTGGCTTACGAAGGGCGGACTGACTTGATCGTGGCCGTGTTTCACCTGCACAACTTCTGTCGCGATGAGCAAGCCAGCATGGTCAGGGCGGAAGAAGACACCGAGACAGGGAAAGGGCGAGTCCAGCTGGAGAAGGGCGACGTTTTGCCCCCTTCTTTCAAGAGTGCGGTCCAAGCGACAGGTCTGCCAACGACGAAACCCACGCGAAGCGGAGAAACTCCCACGCGAGCGGCGTTGGCGGAGGTTTTGCTCTACCATAGGCAGTTTCGCCCAAAGGAGAACATCGCCAGGAACGCCTAGATCACAACGCATTTAACCACTCTCTGCCAGCGACCTCTCGGCCGTGAGGATGGGGACGGCATGTGGAGGATGGGGTTGAGGTGCGGTGTGGGTGTGGAGGTGATGGTAGGGGGGGGCGGGGGGGGGCTGGAATATCAGTTATTGTAGATGGACGAGGTTGGCGTGAACGGGTGAGCCTTATGCATGGATTCGTGTAGTGAACCCACGACGATAGGCCCCCGCCCCCGCCCCGCCTTTTTTGTTTTGGAGTGCCATAGGTTGTCGAGCATTTGTTGGGTATCGCTTCCCCGTCTCCGCCTTGTTCTCTCCCTGTCTGATGAAACAGTTGAGGTTATATTTAATATGGTCGCGCAAATGTGTTGAATTCCCCACCTTTCCCACGCCTTTTGTTTTTGCTTTTGTTTTGTACTGGGGGTGTTCGCGTGTTTGAATAATGACGCTCGTTGTCGACCTCCTCTCCTCGCCTCCGTCTTTTTTTTTATATATAGGTGTGTGTTAGCGTTTGTAGAATCTCGCGTTCTTTGTTGCCCCCCCCGCCCTCCCCCCCTGCCTCACCTCCGGTTTTTGCTTTTTGTTTTTTTGGGTGCTGTGGGCGTTTTCGAGTCGTTTGTAGAAATATCGCCCTTGTAATTGACCCGCCGGCCTTTCCCCGCCTTTCTTTTTTGCTTATATGGCGCTTTGTGTTAATATCGCTCTTCGTGACTCGCGTCCCCCCCCGCTTTTTTTGTTTTCTTTAGGGGTGGTTTTGAGCGTTTTGTATAGATTAGCTCTTGTTGCCCTCGTACACTAAATAGTAGCGAGACAGCGATCGCTATCTTGGGAGATAGATGGTGGCCACAGAAGGCGAAACAGGAAGGGGATAAGATTAGCAAAAAGTTTCTTTGTAATATATGGAAACAACGTAAGGAGCGCCCAAGTGTTGGAGGTGTCTCTATTAGGAGTAGGGACGGGTGCTCCGTCTCGAAAGGGATGCGTGGTCAATGGTCAAATGACTTAAGGCAAGCAACAAAATGAGTACGCCTCCCCCCCCCCCCCCTCTTTTTGTTTTTGGAGGGGGGGGGGTTGTTTGAGCGCTTGTATATTATCGTTCCTTGTTGAGCTCCCCGCCTTCCCCCCGCCTTTTTTTGTTTTTTTTTGGGTGCTGGGGGTCTTCGCGTGTTTGTAGAATACGGATCCTTGTTGTCCTCCCCGCCTTCCCCCCACTTGTTTTTTTTTTTTATGGGTGCTGGGGGTGTTCGAGCGGTTGTATAATATCGCTCGTTGTTGAACCCCCCGCCTTCCCCCCGCTTTTTTTGTTTTTTTAGGGGTGCTGGATGTGTTCGAGCGTTAGTAGTAGAATATCGGTCCTTGTTGACCTCCCCGCCTTCCCCCCCCTTTTTTATGTGTGCTGGGAGTGATCGAGCGTTTGTGGAATATCGCTCCTTGTTGACCCCCCCCCCCCCCTTTTTTTTTTTTTTTTTGGGGGGGGGGGGGTTGAGTGTTTGTATAATATCGCTCGTTGTTGACCCCCCCGCCTTCCCCCCACTTTGTTTGTTTTTTTAGGGGTGCTGGATGTGTTCGAGCGTTAGTAGTAGAATATCGCTCCTTGTGGACGTCCCCGCCTTCCCCCCGCCTTTCTTTGTTTTTGTTTGGTACTAGAATATAAATAACAAGAAGAACACTTTGTATACCATCGCTCTTTGTTGGCCTTGCCGCCTTCCCCCCTCCAAGTGCATTTTTGGTGTGTGCTGGGGGTGTTCGAGCATGTATATATAGAAAATCGATCCTTTTTCCCTTCCTCTTTTTTTTCTTTTTGAATGATGCAACAGTGGAGGGCGCAATATGTTTGTCGCTATAATGAGTTCACCTAAGCGTCTTCACCCCGCCTCTTTTGTATTTTGTTCAGTTTCCGAGAGTTTGAAGAACATTGCTCCTTGGTCCCCGCCCTTTTTTTGTTGTCCTTTCACGGTGCAACAGTGGAGGGTGTTACATGCTTGTCGCGAATACTGTAACCCCCCCCCCCCCTCTAGGCCCGCCGTCTGTGTTTGTTTTATTAGGTTGGTGGATTTTCGGCAGTGGAGCGCGTGATGTTTCGGGCGAGAAATCAGTTAATCAGCTCCCTTCCCCCGCGGCGATCCTTTATTTTCGAAAGTGCACTAGAGATCGTCGAGGTCGCGACATGTTTCAACCCCCCCCGACACAAACACAAACGTCGCCCGCCGCGTGGAACTGTTTGTTTCGGGGGGTGTAGGAGGGTTTCACGATTTTTTTGTTTTAACTAAAGTACTCCATTGTCCCCACCTTTTACTCCTCTCTGTATCGTGTTGCAGTGCAGCGTGTCATGCATATTTTGGTAGCAAAAGGTATCGACCCCCCCCCCTACGGGCTCGTCATTTTCGTTGTGCGGTTTGGTAGTGCGCAGGGGCTGTGCGACATGAAAAAGCTTCGTAGGGTACTTCCTGTTATTATTATGCGTAATATTTTACGAAAGGACTACGACGTTCGGGTGTGGGACTTGAGCATGATCCAAAGTACGCGTAGTAGACTACTGCAGTTGTCAACTTCAGTGGTACCTCATCGACGGTAACTGGCCATATTAAATGATGTAGATAAGTGCTTCCCGCGACTGGGTGTTGGTAGCTGGAACATATCTCGTGAGACCCAGATGTCGAAAACCGATACAACCTTTCGTTGCCGCCCGGAGGTGTATAATTAAGCAAGTGCCCTGATCTTCATCAAAATTCAAGCAAAACGTAGCGGCAGGAGCGGATCGCTGCTACCGAAAAAGTCGTCATCTTCGCATTCTGGTTCTGTTTCGGAACGGATACGAGTAGGGACATGCTGGGGGGCAGCATTAAGGCGTCACTCTTCAAAATGCAAACCAACGTAAACCCTACAGAGCATGAAGCCGCCGTCACACAAAATTGGGGGAACACTATGGGTCCGAAAAAGAAAATCCTGCACTCTTCCAAACACAAGAAAACATAAAGTTACCGGGGATATAGGGAATGCCGTGTGGAGGGAGAGCGTGTTTCAACACCGAAGCAATGTCGTCATTGAAGGAACAATCTAACCCTCCACTCCTGTATGAAACTGGGACACAAACACGTGGGGACGAAGGAGCGCTATATCGGACAAACACTTATCAACCGCCTACACCCTTAACTCTACAACGACAATGCACGGGGCGGGCTCTCCCGCCCAAAGTACTACAAACCCTACTCGTAGAATGGAGGGAACAAATGAGCTATATTCTACAAACGCTCGAACACCCCCAGCACGCATAAAAAAAAAAAAACGGGGGAAGGCGGGAAGGTCAACAAGGACCGATATTCTACTACTAACGCTCGAACACACCCAGCACCCCTAAAAAAACAAACAAAGTGGGGGGAAGGCGGGGGGGTCAACAACGAGCGATATTCTACAAACACTCAACCCCCCCCCCCCCAAAAAAAAAAAAAAAAAGGGGGGGGGGGGGGTCAACAACGAGCGATATTCCAAAACCGCTCGAACACCTCCAGCACCCATAAAAAAGGGGGGGAAGGCGGGGAGGTCAACAAGGACCGATATTCTACTACTAACGCTCGAACACACCCAGCACCCCTAAAAAAACAAAAAAAGCGGGGGGAAGGCGGGGGGGTCAACAACGAGCGATATAATACAACCGCTCGAACACCCCCAGCACCCATAAAAAAAAAGTGGGTGGAAAGGCGGGGAGGGCACAAGGATCCGTATCCTTACCAACACGCGAAGACCTCCGGCTGCCCCGAGAAAACAACGAAAAGAAGGGGGGAAGGCGGGGGGGTCAACAACGAGCGATATTATACAAACGCTCAACCCCCCCCCCCCCAAAAAAAAAAAAAAAAAGGGGGGGGGGGGGGTCAACAAGGAGCGATATTCCACAACCGCTCGAACACCTCCAGCACCCATAAAAAAGGGGGGGAAGGCGGGGAGGTCAACAAGGACCGATATTCTACTACTAACGCTCGAACACAGCCAGCACCCCTAAAAAAACAAAAAAAGCGGGGGGAAGGCGGGGGGGTCAACAACGAGCGATATTATACAACCGCTCGAACACCCCCAGCACCCATAAAAAAAAAGTGGGGGGAAGGCGGGGAGGACAACAAGGATCCGTATTCTACAAACACGCGAAGACCCCCGGCANGCTCGAACACCCCCAGCACACACCAAAACAAAATGCGGGGGGAAGGCGGCAAGGCCAACAAAGAGCGATGTTATACAAAAAAAAAAAAAACGAGGGAAGAAATCTGGCGACAAAAATGCAGGGCGTGAACCGTAGTTGGGGGGGTGTACTCATGTTGTGCACGGCCGTAGTCATATGACCATAGACCCTCGCATCCCTACAATGCCGGGACGGAGCGCGTTGGGTTTTCACCAACCAGGCAGACATTGCTTGCACCAAGCGCGAAGCGCCGTGAGGTATTGGGCGAGTCGCATGGAGGGTGAGCTGCATCCTGCTAAGAACCGCCTCTGAGGCGGACTTGCATATGGACGACAGCTTCAATGAGTTAATTTAATTTCTGGTGTGGCCACTTCCGGAGACAGCAATGGGTTTTACTATGTAACTGCCTCGCGGACGCCTTACCATATTAACACTACGTGAAATCGACCAAATCTCCCCTCTGAATGCGGTAACAACAGGAGGGGGGGGAGGCGCAACGGCGGGCACGCTGTCGGCGGGTCCAACAGAGGAGCGATATTCCACAACCGCTCGAACACCTCCAGCACCCATAAAAAAGGGGGCGGAAGGCGGGGAGGTCAACAAGGACCGATATTCTACTACTAACGCTCGAACACATCCAGCACCCCTAAAAAAACAAAAAAAGCGGGGGGAAGGCGGGGGGTTCAACAACGAGCGATATTATACAACCGCTCGAACACCCCCAGCACCCATAAAAAAAAAGTGGGTGGAAGGCGGGGAGGACAACAAGGATCCGTATCCTACAAACACGCGAAGACCCCCGGCACCCCCGAAAAAAAAACAAAAAAAGGCGGGGGGAAGGCGGGGAGCTCCACAAGGAGTGATATTATACAAACGCTCAAACAACCCCCCCCCCTCCAAAAACAAAAAAAGGGGGGGGGGGGGAGGCAACATAGTTGAACGGGCGATGGGAGAGGGGTCGAAGGATTTGAAAGGTGGGTCGTGGCGACCAACACACAATCACGACGACTGTCGACATATCGCATGGGGGATTCATGTAGAGTACGAACTCGCCGTCAGGGGTCGTCTGACATCAACTCCTCAATTTTCTTCTCGAGCCCGGCGGCCTGTTTCTTCAAAAACTTTAAGCGCATTGGGTTCGCTTTGCCCCCCTTCGACTCCTCCCTCTCCAGCTTATCTACAGTAGGCACCTTCCATGAGATTACACGTGTTCGTCCAATACCTTTAGGTTGACACAGGCGCTATCCGCTGTCCCCGCGCTGCTGCCGGGCGCGGCTACCGTTGCCACGACTCCCTTGAACTGGTCGGCCATGGCACTCCCGGGCGACTCGGCCTTCACCTTTTTACCGCTTGTTCCCACTTTGTAGCTTGTCTCTGCGGCGTCCCTCTTGACCTCCGCTCTGCGCTTCCTGTCACCCTCCGCTGTTCCGGTTGACCCGCCGGCATCGTTGCCCCCCGCGGTACCTGAATATTCCCGGGCGACAGCATCCGGCAGGAGGTTGCCGCATACCTCGATCAAGCCGGGGTATTGCTGGACAGCTTCTCCGAACAGCCATACGTTTCGGTCCGCTAGCGTGGTCACAGGCAAAAAGAACGAGCGGGCAAGGGTCGAGCGGGTGCAGCATAGATTATTTCTGGTTGAAGGTGGACTACATTTCGAGGATAACGATAAGAAATGACGAAACATTCGATCAACATGTTATTCTTCTCGCGGCTTGGGGTCTCACAAACGGAAACTGTATTGAGATGCTCATCGAATGACATCTACAGCAGCAATATTTACAGTATCTTGAATCTGCAAGTACAATTAAGAAACTGTGAAACTTCACGCCTGGCGGGGTAGCGTGAGAACAGCTTCAACCCCAAAACGTTCTCTAAACTACTGTACGTCCAAAACGGCAGTTGTGCGAATTTGAACTCTGCCGTTTTGCCAGTACAAAATCTCAAAACAATCCGGGTATTGCTCACCACCGCTGAAACTCCTCCAGCTTGAGTGGCTCCCGGACTTCTTGAAGTTTGCGTGCAGCGGGTTCCACGCAGCCTTCACCTCGTTGTACATATCGTACAACTTTTTCGCGGTGATCTCGGGTTGCTTTATCTTGTTAGGGTCCATGTCGCTTACGTGGTCGTTGTCCGGAATCCTTGCGACCTGCGATTAGCACATTGGCAGGTCATGTGAAGAACGCATTACTATATTACTATCTTGACAGGTGGAGGTACGACATTACACGTATGTACATGGTTTTCTTATCATACTTGCCAGCAGGTACGTCATAGGCTTCATGTATTCCCTGTCGCGATATCCAACATTACAACAAACTCACCTTTCGAAGACCAACGATGAGTGACATAGGTTCGTTATGCCATCTGGACTACAGTACCACCGCTTACCTTGCTTGCACTCTTTGTCGCAATGCCGGCCCACACACCCCGGTTCTTCCCCGTCTCCTTCCGGTCCAGTTCTTGTCTGGAGCACTGCAATCGGCCCCTGAGGAACGCCGGGAGGTGCTTGTTGGACACGATCAAACCCAGCGCCCGCGGGAAGCAGTGCTTAGTCCGCCGAGTGTTGACGGACGTCTCGGCATCGTCCACACCCCTACCCGCGTCCGCGTCTTCCTTCCTAACTATCGCCAACACATCTGACGCCTTGTAGCTTTTCCCGAGGTTATGTCAGGATCGTATCCGAGTCCACCGAGTACGAAGGATGCATGATAGCACTGCGCAGCATCAGAACGACCCCCTCCGGGGGTACTGCTGTAGGGAGAGATTGACGCTCTGTGTTGTCCGCGACACCTGTGTGTACGCAGCGAGAACCGGGTGAAAGAAACACAGATCATGTTAATTATAGCAGGGATTACGTGCGATGTGTGATACAACATAACTGTGTCGAGACAGGGTGGTACTGGATTGCATTGGTTTGCGAAATTACAACCTGTGCTTGTTACTGTATTGGTGGAGGTGGTTACACGCTTCGCCCCAAGAAAAGCACGAAGACATGAAATTGAAAAGTTACCTGCACGACTCTTACTTGCAGTAGCCTGGTTCTACTGGAAGCGTACACTGGTAGCTTGCATTGGTCGAGGGAATATTGTCAGTGCGCATCTCTACGTACGTGAAGCCATTGAGCGAAAGAAGCGCTGGCGGGTCAAATCCCTTCTTTGCCTTACCAACCCAAACACTAACGACCTACGTATAGGGGCTCCAGCCCGAACGCACAAGCAATGGTAGCTGGTAGACTTACGATGGCTGAAAAACACTTAAATGTAGAACACAGATACGGCGCCGATGGTAGTACGTTGTACAGCTGTACCAGCACAATTTTGAACATGTTTCCCCTGCCGTGCAAGCTTGCCGTACGTACTGCTCAACCTATATTGAATACAGTGGGTAATACAGCGGGTACCCCTATTTAAGAGAGGTGTGGTACAGGCCGAAAAAACCTCTCTCAAAAATAACCTCTCTTATCCACAGTGGGAATACTATCAGTTTCGCGTGGGCGGGTCCAACCGATTTGGCCTCTCTTGCCTGTACTTTTCTCTTATATTGGGTACTTCTCTCTTAAATGGGGGTACCCACTGCCGAGGGTACTACTCGTACTGCTGTAAAAACTGGTACCTGTTTCTTCGTACTCGTATGTACGCATACGAAGTATATATATTAATCAAATGTACGAAGTGTTTGTAACAGATGTTTTACGTACGAGTATATGTTAAAACTGACGAAAGGATACGATGTACCAGGTATACCACACTGGGCGGAAATGTAAGGTCGTTTGTGGTAAGAGAATGACAGCCCACAAGCCCTCAAATTCCCGTGCAGAGTCGTGTACCTCGTACTATGCATGCGTGCAGAGTCGACGCCTGTTGCTATGGCTGCTACTCGTCTACTCGTATATTCTTCCGAAAATATCTCACCTTCATCGACATCGCCCCAGAGGTCATCGGTGCGCGGCTCTCCACTCCTCCCCTTCTTCTTGTCGCTTTCTACGAGCAATGAGGCCATCTTTGTCACGTCTTTCTCTCTCGTCATGCGTATGATGCCCCGCCTGCCGCAGGCGAACCGTAGCAGACTTGCCGGCCACCGGTCGTATGGCTTGCCCTGCGCGCGCAGGATCGATTTCTCGCGCGCTGATTTCTCGCGCGCAGAAGAGTCCCGAGCAGAGGAGTCGGGCGGTGAGGATTTGGCAGATGGAGCTAGAACCGCAGGCGGGCTTGTAGCGCCGGCCGGTGGGGTGTCACGGGAAGGCGAATTGGACTTGGGCGCCGTTGTCTCGTCGTCGATGTCTCCGACGTCCAGCAAAGGCGTATCTTCCGGTGGCGGCGGTAGGTGCTTCACAGCGCTCGGACCCATGCCAAAGTCGTCGTCACTAGACTCAAGTCCTGCGTCGATATTGCCTGCCACAACTTCGATGCTGCTGCTGCTGCTGCTGCTGCTGCTGGCCACAACTTCGATGCTGCTGCTGCTGCTGCTGCTGCTGCTGCTGCTGTTCTCCTTGCCCCTCCCAGCACCGTGGCCAGAACACCCATCCTGGCGTGAGCCAGCTGCGTCCTTCCCCGGAGTCACCTCATGTATTTTTCGCGTTTGATTTTGCGCACCGCTGCTTGCGCCTGAAAAACCTGGCATGACCGCCGGCCCTGGGCGCTGGGCGTTCGTCCTCTTCCCAGAGCTTTCACCGGGTTCCATGAACCTGCTTGGCTTGGGGGCCTTCCTCTGCGGTCTAGGGGATGCTTCGCTCATGGTTCCTCTGTGACGACGCGAGTGACTGCTGGGTGGGGTTGTAGTGGTAGCCGCTGGTTTGATTTTTTTTTTGGAAATATGGAACAAAAATGACAAAACCACCCCGCCCCCGACTTATAAGAATGCCCATGTCGTTTTTTTGGAAATCCAAGAAAACAATTTGGAAAATTTGGAAAAAAAGTTGGCCCGATAAGAACGGCCCTTAGAGCGGCAAGTCTTCTTGATCTCCTTTTGAGTTATGAGTACTCTGTGTATTGGGAACAAAAGCTGCCTTGCCTGATCTATTTGACTGATGCAACCTGATCCAAATCTAGCAGCCCATACAAGTCCATATATCAATACATAGCTTTATCTTCTTTGGTTCGGAAACTTTCCTCGGCATATCTTGGCACCTCACAGCCACTCTCAGCCTCTAATTGCCGAAGCAGAAGTTACTTGCCTTCCGGAGGTTCTTGGCTTTCTTTGTTTTCTCCTATTTTCTTTACTTACTGCTTCCTGTTTCCTACCAGTTTTTACTTTGTCGGCGAGATCATGTTTCCCTTTTTTCCGGTTTCGGGTTCCTGCGTGTACCCAGTGAGCACGACAGCGCGTGCGCGCCCGGCACTATCGCGGGTATGGGAGGGCGCTGGCCAGTAGAGGTGGGGTCAGAAGGAGCGCGGTCGCTTTTTCGTGGCTAGGCGTGGCGTCTCCATCGAGACACGAGGGGAGCATGAAGGTCCTTGCTGTTGCTGCTGCTGCAATTAATCCAGTATGTCCGACATTATAATGATCGTTTTGTCTGTAATAAAAGAACATTTAAGCCAAGTTCAAGCGGTGCTTTATTTATCGAACAAACATTATTTTTACAGAGGCATCAGCAACCTCGAGCGGGCGAACGAGAGCCACTGTGAGTACCGGGCTTCACGCGAGGTGGGCCACGGGGCTCACTGGGGCAGAGAGGCAGTAGAGCTCGACCCGGACCGAATCGATGGCGAGGTGATCGCGGGTGGGCGGGGAGCGTTTGGTTCGAGTACGAGTACGTAATGTACGTCTTTCTCAGTTTTGTGGATTTTTGTACAACTTGATTGACGCTCGTGCTATGCTGTGCTTTCTCTTTCATACTCTCTCTATATATATAAAGATCGAAGGTACTACTACTACTGCTGTTGTTGTACTACCACACATAGCAGTCACGAAAAAGTCACAATTCACACCCCTAGCAGGCAGCGCAGCGCCGTCCTGCGAGCCATGTTGCTGTGCTTTCTCTTCCTTTCGAACATACAGCTTTGTTGTCCTGGAGTATGGAGATCTACTGTCGTATACATTTGCAAGTCGCCTGTACGTTTGTTTGTTCTTTGTTTGTGTTGTTTGCTTTGTTTGTGGTGTACAACTGCTGTCGCCGTACAGGTATGATAGTTGCTTTGCCACATACATGCCGCATACCAGTACTCCTGCATCACAATACAGCAGTAGACGGGTACTGTACGTTCAGTTGCGTACAGCAGTAAGTATTTCGCTGCATCGCACCATGAATCTCTTTGGCCTTTTCAAGTCGGTCTTTACACATATAGTGGACTTCTTCTGCCCCTTTCCTTGCGCGAGCGTAGCGGGCGGCATCAACCGCCCTCGGAGCGAAGCTTTGCTTTCTTAGCGATATTGTTTCGTGTTGTAAAAATATCAATATTCACCACTATCGTTTTTGTCCTGTATTTGCCGTCATACATATGGAGCTCTTGACATTATCAAGTCGCCAGTTGCAGCTACAATAATAATATATGCTCTTCTTTTACCCTTTTCACATTTGGTTCCATTATTCCTTCCGCGAGCGTAGCGGGCGGCGTTAGCCGCCCGCGCAGCGGAGCCCTTGTATATCGTAAGGTGATGCAGGTGGCTCGAGCTCAGTACACCTACGAGCCTCTGCTTTGGAAACTAGAGGAGCTGCCGGCTGCGGTACGTTCGAACCAAAACGCGGCGAGACTGTTTCTTGAAAGCGTCGAAAACGCGGCGAGAATGGGCGCGACGCACAACGCACGACGAGCGCCTCCCACCTAGTGTTGGTAAGCGACTAAAATGAGCATGCTTAATCAAGTACTATAGGCTTGCTTATTAAAAGCATAATTGAAGCAACCATAATATCGTGCTTATTTGCTCATTTTAGCTATATGGAGTTTAACATAGCATACTAAACGCCATGCAGAATAAGTGTATGGGTTTCAGAATGCCCTTAGTAAACTCTATACAAACAAAATGGGTATGCATGTGTTTTAGTGTCGACATATTCGTATGGGTTCTAGTATGGCGATACTGAAATTCCGTATAATGATATATATGTAGGTTTTAGTATAAACACACTAAACGCCATACAAAGAAATAAGCTACTAAAAGTTGCTCAATCAGGCCGTTTCCTATGCGGTTCGATTTTTGAGCTTCAGATTATTATGGTCTGATCGATTTTTCAGCGACCTAGTTCGAAAATCGAAACAGTCTTCTTATGCGAGAAAACACGGATTTGTTGTATCATACGAGTACGACGTGCAGATATTTGAGCAAACGGCAAGACCAACTGCTGTTGTTGTTGTGGTCTGGCGCCGCGAAGAGACGCGCCGAGTGCGCTGTACTGGGCGTAGAACCCAAGCGTTCGGAGCCACGCTGGCTGCCTCTGGTCTGGCTGCGACGCGCCGAGTGCACTCGAGTCGACCTGTCTTGGTATTTATTTTGTATTTTGACACAACGAAGCATCCGAGCGTTGACTGTGTACTGTAGTACTGCTGCTGCTGCTGTAAAATCTACGAGTACGGAGAGGCGCGCGGCCGAGTGCGCTTCCCTTCGTCTCTAGGCCCGAGCCCGCGCCAGCCGACTGTAGTTTGGCGACGGAGAGGCCCACCGATCGTCGGCTGCGCGTCGGGCGCGAAGCAACGTCGCTGTGTCACCATCCAACTCATCGATCTTGCTGCTGCTGCTGCTTGCTTGCTGCGTATATGAAATCTTGAATTTAGAGACCATGCCATTTTTCGATCTGAAAATCTGATGACCTAAGGCCGTTTCCTATGCGGTTCGATTTTTGAGCTTCAGATTATGGTCCGATCGATTTTTCAGCGACCTAGTTCGAAAATCGAAACACCCTTCCTATGCGAGAAAACACGGATATATGTAAGGTTGCACTCAGTTAAAGGAGGATGGGAACAGGGACGGCCATGGGATCTTTCCAGACCTACTCACACCCCGATGCAATGGCCAGAGGAGAAGGAGAGGCATTATTTAATTTGCACACTTCCCGTAACCTTACTTCGTCTCCCTTTTCTCCTTCGAGTGTTTCTACGATTTAGAACTGAAAACCTTTACAGTCATATTCTGACGGATAGGTTCAAACCAAATAGTAGTTAGATATCTAATATATCAGCTCTTTCAACCTCCGCACCCCCTGATATTTGAGCAAACGGCAGAGACCAACTCGCTGTTGTGGTGCTGGCGCCGCGAAGAGACGCGCCGAGTGCGCTGTACTGGGCGTAGAACCCAAGCGTCCGAAGCCACGCTGGCTGCCTCTGGTCTGGCGGCGACGCGCCGAGTGGGCTCGAGTCGACCTGTCTTGGTATCTTGTATTTCTTTGACACAACGAAGCTCGGCCCAGCTTGACTGTGTCACACTGACTGCTGGTGCTGCTGCTGCTGCTGCTGTAAAGTCTACGAGTACGTACGATACGGAGAGGCGCGCGCCGAGTGCGCTTCCCTTCGTCTCTAGTGCCCGAGCCGCGCCAGCCGACTGTAGTTTGGCGACGGAGAGCCGCACCATCGTCCGGCTGCGCGTCGGGCGCGAAGCAACGCCGCTGTGTCACCATCCAACTCATCGATCGTTCTGCTGCTGCTGCTGCTGCTTGCTGTGCTGCGAGGATAACATCTTGAATTTAGAGACCATGCCATTTTTCGATTTGAGAATCCGATGACCCAAGTCGTCGGATTTTGGCCCAAAATCCGACGACTTGGGTCATCAGATTTCAAATCGAAAAATTCCGGTCAGATTTTGCACAATCGGACTGCATAGGACGGTGCTTTCGTTTTCGAGATCGAAAACTGCAAATCTAAAGCTCGAAATCGAACCGCATAGGAAAACACGGCTAGCAGTCGTCGGATTTTGGACAAACATCGACGACTGCGGGTCATGCGACTCTCTCAATCGAATAGAATCATCATTCCGGTCAGATTTTGCACAATCGGACTGCATAAGACGGTGCTTTCGTTTTTGAGATCGAAAAATACAAATCTGAAGCTCGAAATCGAACCGCATTGGAAACCGCCTCACTATCTCCCTTTTTTTGGCACTATTGTTTTTTTTCATTTTGTTTTTTTGCTTTGTGTATATCGACCCAACGAAGTAGCACTCGGACCTGATTATTTGTTTGTTTTGTTCATGAATCGAGAATTATTATTATCAAGTGCTGGATCTTATCCACACCTAATCTATAGCACATATACAAACACACCCGATATAGACTGCCACTTTATCCTGTAAACCCTACCGTACTTTAACCCCCCAGGGAGGGCGGGCGGGTTCTAGA
Organism: Saccharina japonica; assembly: GCA_008828725.1. Taxonomy (NCBI): domain Eukaryota; class Phaeophyceae; order Laminariales; family Laminariaceae; genus Saccharina; species Saccharina japonica. The sequence goes on from MEHQ01002993.1 coordinate 15,637, forward strand.
GATGACTCCCGGATTCGAAAATTGGAACCGGTACCAGTACCGCCTTCGGTGGGATTTGACCAGTACCGTCCCGGCTTCCCGCGGTACTGGGTATCCCGGGTACCCGGGTACCCGGGGTTACATGTGGATTTTTCTCCACTCTTGTGTTTGAGCGGCGTGAACGGTCCTCAGGCGGGGTGGTGAGGCGTGGTGAGGCGGAAGGTGGGAGGACAAGCCTTCATGTCGTCTCTCTCAATGAATAAAAATGCGAAAGAACCCGGGTACCCGGGTACCCGGGAACCCGGGTACCCGAGATACCCCGTACCGCGGGTAATAAAAATGAAACCGGGACGGTACCGGTACCGACGGTTCCGGGTACCCGCCTCCGGGTACCCGGTTCCCACGAATCCGGGAGCCATCTCTATTCCGCCGGTAGCTGGTAGGGGTCTCGTGTGTGTGTATGGCGTGTTGTGTGAAGGTAGGTAGGGTATGCTGTGCATTGTACGCTGTGCGCTGTCTATGGGGGCTCCGTGGAGCGTAACTAATAACGGGTACCCGGTACCCGGGAACCCGGGTACCCGGGGAACCCGGGAACCCGGGTACCAAGGATNTCAAGATGTTATCCTCGCAGCAAGCAACAGCAGCAGCAGCAGCAGAACGATCGATGAGTTGGATGGTGACACAGCGGCGTTGCTTCGCGCCCGACGCGCAGCCGGCGATTGGTGCGTCTCTCCGTCGCCAGACTACAGTCGGCTGGCGCAGGCTCGGGCATAGATACGAAGGGAAGCGCACTCGGCGCGCGCCTCTCCGTACTCGTACGTACTCGTAGACTTTACAGCAGCAGCAGCAGTCAGTCAGTCAGTCAACGTGCTGGGCTCGGATGCTTCGTTGTGTCAAAATTAAATACAAGATACCAAGACAGGTCGACTCGAGCCCACTCGGCGCGTCGCCGCCAGACCAGGGGCAGCCAGCGTGGCTTCGGACGCTTGGGTTCTACGCCCAGTACAGCGCACTCGGCGCGTCTCTTCGCGGCGCCAGACCACAACAGCAGTTGGTCTCGCCGTTTGCTCAAATATCTGCACGTGCAACAAATCCGTGTTTTCTCGCATAAGAAGACTGTTTCGATTTTCGAACTAGGCCGCTGAAAAATCGATCGGACCATAATCTGAAGCTCCAAAATCGAACCGCATAGGAAACGGCCTCAAGCAACTGTTTTACCAAATAAGCAATAATCAAAGCAACCCCTTTATTTTGCTTACCAACACTACTCCCACCTTTCGAACAACCGGGCGCACACACGCACACAGACACCTCCGTCTCGGTTGTCCCCCGAAACATCCCGATTCAAGAGGGGAGGATCCCGGCGAAAGAGTTGTTGGCGGCATAGTGAAATGTGGTACATATTCAGGCTGCAACGGCATACCGTATATATGACCCAACGATTCGTCCATGAAACACACACAAACAGTACGCGTACGGCCCAGGCGTATCGTTTCGAGAACGCGTCTTGTTAATCAACTGATCTCAATACGGCTTCGAAATGAGTGTTTAGTACGTCAATATGGCTTCGAAACGAGTGTTAAATTTGAGCAAAAAAAAATGCATTTAGGGCCGGTTGAGGGGGGGGGAGGGGGGATGAGTCTCGGGCATGTTTTTTTGTGCGCCCTTGACGTACGTATTATTATTTATTTTGTCATTTTGTTATTTTCTCCTCTTATTCCTTGACTTTCGTGGGTGGCACGAAAACGAAACGGAACTGAGTAGGAAGCGCCACGCATCCGCTGTACGTATGGGTGGCGCACAAGGGAATTGAGACGGGGGGGGGTGGTTCGTAGGGAAACCGCGGCGGACGAAAGCAGGAAAGAGACGACAGACAGGGTAGCAAGGTACCAAACAGACTACGAGGTAGCTGGTAGAACCTGTCTGTATTACGGGTATAAAGCTGCCTGAACTGCCTGGAAGGTGCTTTTGGTGTGACCTTATTGCCTGTCTTTTCCTGTCGTTCTTAGTTTTGTTCATTCCATTTCATTTCGTTTCATTTCACTTGATTTTTATTGTCTGTCGCATCTCCTCTGTGAGAAGCACTACACTTTATTTCTCTATATTTTGTCATGTTTTTGTTTGGTTGTTTGATTGTTTGTTGGTTTGCTTTTTTAAGTTTATTTTACTTTTTTCTTCATGTTTTCCTTTTCGCTTTTTCTCTTTTCTACTATTTTTCTCTTTCATGCACCTGGACTGCAAAACAATTCCGTGCACCCAGCTGGGTGGAAAATTATTGCACACCCAGATTCTTTGATATACGTTTTACTGTGTACTCGTAGTGCACCAAGAACCCTGATCCCACGACCGATACCTGGGATCACGATTCGACGGTTCGCGCTTCGCGCACACGGCCTCCGGCGGCTCCTAAAGAGGGATGATTATATTTCTGCACCTGGTGGGTGGGAGCAGGGAGGGTAAATGGGATCATATCCGGGTGGGATCAGATCCGGGTGGGAGCAGGGCCTTGTGGGTGGGAGCAGGGTACCAAATGGGATCATATCCGGGTGGGATCAGGTCCGGGTGGGAGCAGGGTGCGAAGGAGGACACCCGGACCTGATCCCACCCGGATATGATCCCATTTGGTATCCTGCTCCCACCCACAAGGTGCAGAAATATAATCATCCCTCTTTAGGAGCCGCCGGAAGCAGTGAGCGGGAAGCACGAACCGTCGAATCGAGAGCGAGGAGCACGAACCGTTGAATCGTGATCCCACGTATCGATCGTGGGATCAGGGTTCTTGGTGCACTATTAATACGAGCACACAGTAAAACCTATATCAAAGAATCTGGGTGTGCAATAAATTTCCACCCCGCTAGGCGCACGGAAAATTTTCGCCTGAGTTGCTAGCAGCACAGGTGGCCATTTACCTACGTTGCGGGCCCACGTTGGGCAACCTGAATGCAAAACAGGTTGGCCACAAATTGCAAGGTC
>MEHQ01003736.1:0-16322 GCA_008828725.1 Saccharina japonica
GATGAGATGTTGAGATGTTGATTCCTCGAAACATGGAGGGAAAAAGGAAAAAAAAGAAGAAGAAAGCATTGTTCTTGCGATTTTAATCGTTTTTCGCTATAATGTGCGTACGTATATATATATGGGTACGTATTGAACTTGATTCCTTCCTTCCTCGAAACCTGTTCCTTCATGGAGGAAGAAGAACGCACATATTACACATATTTATGTATTTATATATGTATACAATCGTACTGCAATACTGCAGTACTATTATTACTCTGTTTCACCGTTTCAAGTTGCGCCCATATCGATCGCTCTAACGAAGCATTATTATTATTATTACATTTTTTATTTTATTTTTCCCCATCCCATTTTTTGTCTTCGTCCTTCTTTTATCTCTCCCTCTTTAGTCGTAACTCAGATCCGAGGTTAAGTAGTAGGCTTTTCTCCCCCCTCCCCACTACGTTATCTATACGTTTCTTGCATTTTTGTCACGAGAAGAAGGTTTCAGCACTTTCTTCCCTCGTCTCGACTCTCTCTCGTCAAATTGTACCTACCCACGCTATAATAACGCGCTCTCGACAGCAGTTATCACTAGTTGGTGTCACGCTTGATAATAAAAATCTCCATAGATAGGGAGACTCGAACCCCTGATTTCAACCTTAGCACTCTTCGTCGTTAACTGATTGACCAACGGGGCGACGAGTACATGTAACGTTATCATTATGTCTCGTGGACCGTCTCCTGGCCTCTCTCGTCCCTCGTAACTCCCAGGTTACGCGATCAGATATATATATTTTAAAACATAAAAAACAACAGCTGTGAGCTCGAGGATTTCGTCGAAGCTCATATTTGCTAGCTGAGTGTAATACTTATATATATATAACAAGCTGTTCACGATCGGGCATATAAATGTAACATGACTGTCATACAAATAGTACCGACCGCGTTGAGACATGTACATATCGTATGTCAAGCACGAACGAAACGGTTATTTATATCGAAAAAAACGCGATAGTTTGCAGCAGATAGCAGCTGAAAGAACGTAATAAAACACTCTTCTTCTCCTGGGCGGGAATATAGGGTACGTTTGATTATAATGTCCGAGTTTGAACGGTGACAACATTTCCGACTAGTCAGAGTGGTACCAGAGAGAGTCAAGCTCAAACGAAAAACAAACACTCGCAGAAAAAGAAAACGCTGCATATATGAAGTATTACACTCAGCTAGCAAAGATGAGATTCGACGAAATCCTCGAGCTCACAGCTGTTGTTTTTTAATTTGTTTAATATATACTTGCACCTCGTAGTATGTACGTTTAATATTGGTTAACTTCATATCATAGCAGAGAAGGACGGTGGGCGTAATAATAGTCGTACCACAAGCATTGGAATATCTCTCTCTTCAAGTTTAGACGGTAGTAATAAATACCCGTGGGTTTATATGTATAGGATATATGTAACATAGCAACATATTCATATTATATACTCGTAGCATTTTTGTTTCTCGGGACCGTTCAGGATCAACAATCGATTGATTGCTGGACTATCTCATCATGATGGATAACATTTCTTAGAAGGAACACAACAGATAGATGGGTATGATGTATGATTTAGCAGCAGCTGCGGGCAGCAGCACAGCAAGCGACGAAAATGCAGCAGCCCCCTCGAGTCTCTGCGTGCAGAGCACCCAACAAGACAAGCAGCCTTATATACGCCTTATATCATATGGGCATATCGTATCATACCATACGATATACCNGTATGTATGTATGTATGTATGTATGTATGTATGTATGTATGTATGTATGTATGTATGTATGTATGTATGTATGTATGTATGTATGTATGTATGTATGTATGTATGTATGTATGTATGTATGTATGTATGTATGTATGTATGTATGTATGTATGTATGTATGTATGTATGTATGTATGTATGTATGTATGTATGTATGTATGTATGTATGTATGTATGTATGTATGTATGTATGTATGTATGTATGTATGTATGTATGTATGTATGTATGTATGTATGTATGTATGTATGTATGTATGTATGTATGTATGTATGTATGTATGTATGTATGTATGTATGTATGTATGTATGTATGTATGTATGTATGTATGTATGTATGTATGTATGTATGTATGTATGTATGTATGTATGTATGTATGTATGTATGTATGTATGTATGTATGTATGTATGTATGTATGTATGTATGTATGTATGTATGTATGTATGTATGTATGTATGTATGTATGTATGTATGTATGTATGTATGTATGTATGTATGTATGTATGTATGTATGTATGTATGTATGTATGTATGTATGTATGTATGTATGTATGTATGTATGTATGTATGTATGTATGTATGTATGTATGTATGTATGTATGTATGTATGTATGTATGTATGTATGTATGTATGTATGTATGTATGTATGTATGTATGTATGTATGTATGTATGTATGTATGTATGTATGTATGTATGTATGTATGTATGTATGTATGTATGTATGTATGTATGTATGTATGTATGTATGTATGTATGTATGTATGTATGTATGTATGTATGTATGTATGTATGTATGTATGTATGTATGTATGTATGTATGTATGTATGTATGTATGTATGTATGTATGTATGTATGTATGTATGTATGTATGTATGTATGTATGTATGTATGTATGTATGTATGTATGTATGTATGTATGTATGTATGTATGTATGTATGTATGTATGTATGTATGTATGTATGTATGTATGTATGTATGTATGTATGTATGTATGTATGTATGTATGTATGTATGTATGTATGTATGTATGTATGTATGTATGTATGTATGTATGTATGTATGTATGTATGTATGTATGTATGTATGTATGTATGTATGTATGTATGTATGTATGTATGTATGTATGTATGTATGTATGTATGTATGTATGTATGTATGTATGTATGTATGTATGTATGTATGTATGTATGTATGTATGTATGTATGTATGTATGTATGTATGTATGTATGTATGTATGTATGTATGTATGTATGTATGTATGTATGTATGTATGTATGTATGTATGTATGTATGTATGTATGTATGTATGTATGTATGTATGTATGTATGTATGTATGTATGTATGTATGTATGTATGTATGTATGTATGTATGTATGTATGTATGTATGTATGTATGTATGTATGTATGTATGTATGTATGTATGTATGTATGTATGTATGTATGTATGTATGTATGTATGTATGTATGTATGTATGTATGTATGTATGTATGTATGTATGTATGTATGTATGTATGTATGTATGTATGTATGTATGTATGTATGTATGTATGTATGTATGTATGTATGTATGTATGTATGTATGTATGTATGTATGTATGTATGTATGTATGTATGTATGTATGTATGTATGTATGTATGTATGTATGTATGTATGTATGTATGTATGTATGTATGTATGTATGTATGTATGTATGTATGTATGTATGTATGTATGTATGTATGTATGTATGTATGTATGTATGTATGTATGTATGTATGTATGTATGTATGTATGTATGTATGTATGTATGTATGTATGTATGTATGTATGTATGTATGTATGTATGTATGTATGTATGTATGTATGTATGTATGTATGTATGTATGTATGTATGTATGTATGTATGTATGTATGTATGTATGTATGTATGTATGTATGTATGTATGTATGTATGTATGTATGTATGTATGTATGTATGTATGTATGTATGTATGTATGTATGTATGTATGTATGTATGTATGTATGTATGTATGTATGTATGTATGTATGTATGTATGTATGTATGTATGTATGTATGTATGTATGTATGTATGTATGTATGTATGTATGTATGTATGTATGTATGTATGTATGTATGTATGTATGTATGTATGTATGTATGTATGTATGTATGTATGTATGTATGTATGTATGTATGTATGTATGTATGTATGTATGTATGTATGTATGTATGTATGTATGTATGTATGTATGTATGTATGTATGTATGTATGTATGTATGTATGTATGTATGTATGTATGTATGTATGTATGTATGTATGTATGTATGTATGTATGTATGTATGTATGTATGTATGTATGTATGTATGTATGTATGTATGTATGTATGTATGTATGTATGTATGTATGTATGTATGTATGTACAGTATATAGGCCAGTGAGGTGGCCGACTATATATAAAGTCGCCGGATATAGTTAGTAGTCGGCGGCGAGGTTATTACAGCTTTGCTGTGTTCGGTTAAATGTTGAGGCATTTGTCCGTTGGGCGACTTGGTCAAAAGGTTAACCTATACCACCTACCCAAACTAAGGCTTGTAACATAAATGCAGTGTTCTGCGTCTTTTTATCTGGCTTGGCGCGTTTTGTGTGTGTTTTTGATTGATGCGCACTATTGCCGGGGAGGGACATAGTAATTCAGAATAATCTTAGAAACTAAAAAGCGGGGATGCATGAAGTGTGTCCCCGGTTATGGATTTATTTCTCCACGGCATGTATACTCTGTGACGAGGTTGCCGCGTTGATTGCAGGGCGAATCAACGCGGGGGTAGTATTATGGCCCTGGGTGAGAGTCTCAGGCTGATTGTAGCAGAGAGGCCTCGTTGATCCCAAACTAGACCTATATACGAATGAATGCGAGTAAAGTTAGTTAGACGGCTTGCTTTGCCACCCAACTAGTAACTAAGGCGTGCCTTTTTTACTGGCCGTGAATTCAGGGAAAAGCAACGCCTTATTGCTCACAGCCCTCAAGATAAAACCAACCACAGGCGGCCTATATATGTAGCCTGTGCGAGCAGTACCAAAAACACTGGTGGGTGGTATCAAACATCCTGGTGGTATAACTTCTTGTTCAAGACGGGTCAGGAGGTTTTCACACTCATACCGATCGGGGCGGATCATGACAGACCTGTATTTGTTTTTAGGGAGGTCACATCATATATATATATATGTGTATATGAGAGACCAGCAGGCACCCCGCACGGAACGAGTTACTCTGTATATTGTGTGTGCTGTTAGCAGTGAAAACACACCAGGTATCACATATATATGCTGGTGTGGCTATGTACGATATATGTATTTCGAGATCACGAGAGACCGTCAGAGGGCACCCTCTACGTATTGAATAGTGTGGACAATATTACATGTACTTTTACTGGTGGGTTTGACATGCTGTTTTTGAGACCATGAGACCATGAGACAACCAGCAGACTGCTCCCGACGGACGTCTGTGCCTGATTTGGCTTAATAGATTTTTGCAAAGGTACGAGCAACAGGGTATATATATATATACTCGGGTTATACCCGGGTATTCACTCGGGTATTTAGCCGAGTATGATCAATAGAAGCAGGCGAGGTACCCGGGCACCCCCAGAGTATATACCGGTATACCGTAAAGAGTGTTGAGTTCACACCGGGGTATGATCTTTTTTTTTTCAGTGCTCGATTTTTCCAGAACGGGAAGGTTAAGGTTTCCAGTACCGAACAAGGCGTTTTCCGGAAGGTCTGGTCGAAAGCCTTCCTTCCGAAAATATAATGTTCGGCTTTAGGACGCTTGCTACCTTAAGGTAGAGATACTTAATGTTTTTTTCTGAGGCTCCTCACTTGAGGAGGTCTATACTAGTAGTGGGTAATAGTAAGCCACCTGCCTTTGGAGGGGGGTGGGGGGGATGCTACCCGATGAACAATACGATGCCCTAAGTCATTTTTACGTTATTTGCCTTCCGACAATGTACAAGGCATTGTTCATTCAGAATGAAAAAGCTGACACGATTCGTCGAATACCACCAATCTCATCCAACCAAATCTCCTTCCCTGCGCATAGTCGATTGAATACGCACTACGTACCACCCTTTACCCAACTATTGTACCTGCTATATATCTATTCGCAATAAACTATATTTGCAACACAATCATGAAAGTCCGAAGATTTTGGGTTAAGAAGCCCAATCATTCAGAAAACGATTCAGCCAAAATAAGGTATACCTCCACCTCTATCGTAGCACTCGTCTTCCAAGCACCCTTAATACCGTTGTCGAGAAAACGAGCGCTGAAAAACGATCGGACGCACCCCTGCTGTGCGAACCCTAACGCTCTCGACGGTACCCGGGTATTTACCAGGGGGTGGCCAATATAACCAGGAGAAGTACTCCGATACCCTAGAGTATATATCCTGCTAAACACACCCATCCTTAGTTTTACGCAGCCTTAGTTTTACGCCGAAAACATGTACCAGGTACCACGTAGACTTGGAGAGTGTTGAGCAACGAAAAGCCGCGATGTGGGGGTGATAGCTAGAGGGCTGTGAGTTGGCTGACTATAAGTCGGCGACTTTTTATTAGTTGGTATTAGTTGGCTAGGTATTTAAGTTATTAATAGTTGCACGCGGATAATTTGCGGAAATTTGCGGGGTTTTTTCTCATCCGACTGGTGCGTTTTTGTGACTCAAATAGTGTTTGTTGTTGTTAGGAAGTACGAAAAAAAAGTCAGTTAGTTGGCTCACTTATGCATATAGCCACACCCAACTAATAACTCCCACTATGTCCCTAAATATAATCACCGTTTTGGTTGAATATTAATGTACAAAACGTGCTTATATTTCGGGGCAGAGTAGTAGCCGTGAAGTCCAGTCAACTCACAGCCCTAGCGGTGAATAGCCCAACGCACACGACAGGCCATGTTATCGGCGACACGCGGGGAGACTTTTGTTTTTTGTGCATCCGAGGGGGGTAGAAAGAGGACAAACAAAGTTCGGCAGGGTTCTGACGCTCAAAACCTGCTACTGCGGCGGCTGCTTGCTGAACGTGCCTGCTAAACTGTAAGAGGCGTCCTGGACGCTGGTGCGAATTATTGAAGAACATCCAGAATGCTGCTGGTTGGTAAACAAATCGAACAACAACAAAAACGGGCCATGGTTTTTCTCACAGACAAACAGGCAGGCAGACGGATGGATGGACGGGCGGATTGACGGATAGGCATGCGCATGTGTGTACACCCCCCACAGTAAGTAGCAGTAGCAGCAGCAACAGCAACAGCAACAACAGCAGCGGTTTACCAGGGCGGCAAAAACAATGAATGGTCGGGTGAGAAAGCATCGAACGATCGCATCGCTCGCTCCAATATCTATTTTGCGACATAACCATCCTTCCCCTCCCCTCCCTTTCCGTGCCCCCCCCCCTTCCCTTCCCTTCCCTTCCCTCCCCTTCGCCTCTCCTGTGCGTCTGACTCTCGCCTACTGGGTGACACCTTTCACTCCCCTCCTCCCTGCCCCCCCGGCCTAAACCGATACGGGGCATACACACATATATACATATACGTGTTTATATATGTATAAATTGTATATACGTGTTGTGTATATTGTGTTTATTTGCCGGCCTTAACAGTTGTCCAAGGTAGGCGAGAAGAACACCGTCGTCCGGACGATGATGTCCGCCGGGAAGCACGTGTGCATCCCCGAGCACAAGACGTACCTCGTGAGGAACATGTCGGACAAGAGGACGGCCGTTCTCTTCTGGGCGTCCCCGAACGAAACAAGCACCGCCGCCGCCGCTGAGGTACGTATAGTTTTTTGTTACTACGAGAGAGATAGTCGTTCGATGGGGTTATTACTATACAATATGTTTATAAAAAAAAAAAAAAAACAGCTGTGAGATCGAGGATTTCGTCGAATCTCTATCGCAAAAGCTTGTTTGTGATGCTTGTACGATAGTAAGTAGTACGTAGCAAAAAAAAGTATCAGGTACGAGTATCTCTCAAGACTTTTCATACATTTTTTTTATGCGTATACAAATACGTTAGCTGCGAGTTGGACCGATTGAGTGGTTGAAACTCAACTTTTTCAAACCTCTCTAATACGTAAGAGTATTTTTTTTATAAAATTGTGACAAATGACGTCATGCTGTGAGCACCACCGACTAAGTGCTTGAAACTCAACGTTTGCAAAACCTCTTTAGTGCTTTAAAAAAAAATCAAATTGTGACAAATTACGTCAGCTGCGAGTAGTTGAAACTATATACGTACCTCTCATGCCCGAGAGGCGGTGCAAAAACATGGGCAGAAATTTCCTGGAAAAATATATATATTTTTGGAAAATTTCCACACGTGGGACAGATCCGATCCCCATTTTCGTCGTGTATCTACAGTAGATATTTCAGGGCAGATGTAGCCCTGCTCTATACGTGGTATATGACCTGCACGATCTATACGTAGATCGTGTTTGTTTGCCGGGCGAAGATCTGGAACGATCTAGTAGATCATGCTCTAGATGATTTAGATATCTGCTAGCATAACATGATCTTAGATTATGATCTTAGATTATGATCTTATATTATGAACTTAGATCACGATACTAGATTATGATCTTAGATCATGATCTGAATCTGTCCGACGTGTGAATAATTCCATACGGTAGGCTTCGGAAGAGTCAGTCCGCCCTCGCCTCCTTGTGCACACTCATCATGTGCCGTGTGCCACTCTCTGCACATGTGTTCTGCCTACAATTATTGCTGTGTTTTTGTCTGTGTGACGCCCGTGGGCCACTCTTACAATTTCGTCTTCCCCGGTACCTCGTACTGTACTGTGCTTAACCCTCTTCGTGTTATCTTGACCCCTCCCCCCCCACACATACACGGTCAATGGTCAAATGACTAAGGCAAGCCGCAAATGAGTACGCCCCCCCCCCCATACACAAACACATTTTTTTGTTCTTACCTATTCCTCCTCTCGGTTTTTCATCGAGTTGATCGATTGGACGTGTGACCTGAAATTCCGGAATACTTTTTCAGGTTGACCTTGTGGTGTTGCGGCTTGCTTTGCTTACATTTTTGCTTGCTTGCTTTGCTCGTCTCTCTCTGTCTGCCTCTCTCTCTCTCTCTCTCTCTCTCTCTCTCTCTCTCTCTCTTTCTCTCTCTCTCTCTCTCTTTCTCGCAGGAAAAAAAGAAGGAACGCCGAGAAAAGGATGACGTTAGGTCAACGCTCGCCCGATTTTTCCCTGTTCCGGCATGATCAGGAAAAAAAAAGGCGGTCTTGTTTTTTTTCAATTCCTTCTCTCGGTAGTTTTTAACCGTGGGCACACGTTCGCGCCCCGTGCCCCTCCGGGTACATTGTTGGCCCTATACGAAGTATCATAGGGGGAAGGCTTTTGTCTTATGTTTTGGGAAGGTTGTTTTTACTACTATATATAGTAGTATCAATTTCCCGCCCCGCCTGATACGAGACAGCCGTGACAGCCTATTTTTCTCCCTCTTTAATTTGAGAATATTTTTATGGTTCTCTTTTATTTCCCCTCTACTCTCTCTCTCTCTCTTTTGTTGCAATGTAGTGGTCTAGACTCAGTTCTTGTTTCGATAAACCGTTCTTTCTTCGGTACGCGCAGTATCATAGCTACACAGAAGAGGGGGGAATGGTTAGCATTTTTCACGCGGGGAGGGGGGGGCGGGGATATTATTATAATTGCGTTGTTTTGCATGGAGGCGGGAGGCGGGTCAGGATCGGGGTATGGCGTCAGCTTGTGTGTGTAATGTCTGATGTTAAGTGCGTGGTGTGTGTGCTTGGCATGGGTATCCTTGGTATCCTGAGGTGCGGCGGCACGATCTTAGCCGTTTGTAGTTAGTACGTATGTACTCTCCTTGTCCTCTTTGTTTTTCGTTCAAACTTTTGTTTTGGTTTCGCCTTGCTTTGCTTCGTACACGAGGCAAAGTGAGGATTCGTAGATACACTCGTACGCTGGCACGTAGGGCTGGTTTGGTCATGATGGGGTGCAAGGGGGGGGGGGTCGTTATTATTTTCTCAGTTGGGATGGTTTGGGATCGACACCACGGGAACAGACACCGTTGCCTGTGTATGTACTGCATTTGTCCATTCATGTATTTCGCAGACCGCAGCACGTATATATATATATATATTATACGTAGTATGTATGTACTGTGTGCTGATTGGCCTTTGCAACTTGAACATGGTATGACGACTCGCAGTCTATGTCCACCTTGGGTACACGACGGCTTTTGGGTATACGGACGACCTGAGTACACTGGCTTTTTGACTTGAATGCAAGACATTGTCGCGTGAGTGTTGTGGTGACAGCCATTCGCTGATCCACCCAACCCGTAGGTGCAACAAGTGGTATATAGGTACGTACATTACCTGGTAAAATCGTTTTTTTCAGGGTAATATAGGTTGCCCCGTCGTCTACCCTGCCGTGGTACAGACGATAACCCGCGTTTTGTTTTTTCCCCCGTCTTGGTGGATGTTCTGTCGCTCCTACATACCTTTCCTAAAACTTGGCGCCGTTTTCAATGAAAGGAAACGATTATTTGGGATCGGGAACCGATATGAGAATAATCCGCAGTTTGTTGTCTTAGAGAGAATTCGGCGTTGTGGTTCCTATTCTTTGGCTGAGTACGTAGTACGTAGCTCACTTTGCCAGAAGCAACTGGCATTGTTTGCGCGCTTGTGGGAAAACCAAGTAGTTGATACCACACGGAACGGTGCTGGTAAACTGGTAGAACACGCGAACAGACAGGGCTGTTGCTTGCAACTGGACAGCGGTCGCTCGCTGGGCCAGGTATTTCGTGGTTTCTGTTTATGCGAAGTCACCAGTAGCGCTGTCGTTTTAGGAAGGCGGAACGGGATCGGGGGGGGGGATGGGGGGGCGTGCTCGGAGTGTGCGCTCCCCGGCCAGCGAGGCGAGAGAGAAGAATATCCTTGTCGAACTCCATTAATAAATGTCGGCGCGTTATATTGGCGTTAGTGGCCTGTAACAGTCGTAGTACCAGCATATAATAACTACTTACCCTTCCGCCCGTCTTCAGTTTGTTTAAGCGGGGCGTTATTGTGCATTATATATATACCACAGGCTGATTTTGAGCCTGCCGGTGGCCTTTCGTCACAGATCTGACAGATCTGTTTGGCCCGAATGGCGAATTAATAATTCAACAAGGTGGCTTGAGGTAGCTAGTAGTGTCTCGTGGCGCGAAGCCAAGCGAGCGACAACGGGCGGGGTTGTAGTGGGTGGGATTTTAAACACGGCGGAGGGGAAAGGACCGACCACCTTTTAGTAACCCCAATCATCGCCACAGGAGTTTCGTTGGTTACCTTAGTCACAGCACTGTCCTAGAGCAGCGGCCAAGGTATAGCCGGCAACGGTAGGAGGAGCAGGGAGGCAGCGGCACGGCTGGTGAGGGCCAGCGCGCGGCGCTGAAACGCAGTGCTTGTGGGAGGGAGGGGGTGCGGGGGGGGGGTGTGCCGTGGCGGGGGCTTCGCCCGGGGGGGGAAGAGGGTGGGCCTAGGGGGCTAGGGGATAATGTGGTTATCGGGTATCGGCTTGGAGCGAGGAGGGCGACAACCTTTGCCTGTTGCAGTCGTCGCGTGGTACGTGTGTTCGTTGAGGTAATACACCCACTATTTTAACAAGGTTTGTTGCCAGTTCCAGCCTAGCTCAGTCCGTACGCAGTCGTATCGTATCGTGAGGGGTTGGTTTACCTGCCACCCTTTTTCATCTTGCGTCTCGCGTCTCCGTCTGCCTACTAGTGTTTGGTAGAAGGATGCCGAGGTCGGAGAAAAATCCCAGAAAAAAAAAGCGAGCTCGAAGAAATTTCCCAGTATTCTGGAATGTATAGCGTCATTGTAGTTGTACTCTTTGGTGCCTGTATGTTTGGCTTTTTTGCATTTTTGTGTTTTGTGTTTTTTTGTGTTTTTTTTTGTGTTTTTGTGTTGCTGAGTTTTGTTCAACATACATCTTGTGTTTTTTTGTGTTTTGATGGTTTATTTAGCATAGATGTTATTGTAAAGGCAGGGGCAGTAAAAGCGGTCGAGCTACATACTGAGCAAACAAAAAAGTGTGGTTAAAGATAGCAAAAAACAAAACTGGTGAGACGGGGACTTTTGTTTTTTATTTTGGTTCAAAAACATCATGACGGGTCAGCCCGGAACAGTATAATAGTAGGAGCTACGTACAGCACCAGCCTACTAGTTTGATGGCGGTGAAAAACTAAAAGTTGTTACCCTTAGGGTTAAGACACCTCCTATGGTAGAGAGAGGTACACCAATTATTTTTTTGTGATTCCTCCCTTGAGAATCTCTTTTAGGTCCGATATTTTCAAAAACGATCGGAGCCAAACGGCCAAAGTGACTTCTTATAATATCTCCAGATGCCGGCTTGAGTTTTTTTTCTTTTAGTTTCCTTGCTGTCGCGATACGCACGGCCACCGTGGGAACGTTTGCTGCTCTTGCGACAACAAGAAAACATGTGTTTCCCATTTATTGAGTGAGTTGCAGAGAGAGGGCGCATGCTACTACGGTAGTAGAGGGGCACGATTATGAGGGTGGTCATTTGAGGTGCTCTCTCTATGATGTACCTCATCACCAAAGAAATTACTTGGGGAGGGAAAATAAAAAGTGCCTACGAGTATATACGTATATTCGCCTTAACGCTCTGTCCGCACTCTTCGGATTCAGGTGAAGATATGTCTGTCTAGTTGGTTCTGTCGTTTTTGCTGTTGTTGTTGTTGTTGCCGCTGCTGCTGTGCATTGTGTTGATGTTCTGCTGCGGTCGAGGCAACCCGTTTTTCTTGCGTCGCCCGTACTATGACCACTCCGTAGGAAAGTCTTGTACGTATATATATATATATAGCCGATGAGCAATCTCACGACCCACTGGGCATAAAATGAAACATTATTATGTAATATGTAACACAAGAATCATCAGACTCCGACGATTTGGGGTTAGGGCCCGTTTTAACGAAGAAGAAAAAAAATCAATTTGGATTTTTTTTAATTCAAATCCGCTTTTCATTGGTCAACACACGCACCAGCACCAAATATTAGGATCTTGGGGGCATAAAAATTGGTGCTGGTGCGTGTGTTGACCAATGAAAAGCGGATTTTAGCCCACCACCCACCCGCACCCACTCCACCCACCCAACACCACCCACCACTAACCCAACCCACCCACCATCCAATCACGCTACTCACCCACACTTCCACTCTACCGCGAGGCCATGCGCCGGGCGTGAGCCGGCTCTATATAGCTGGTACGGAAGAAAAAAAAAAAAAAAAAAACTGTGAGCTCTGGTGAGCTCGAGGATTTCGTCGAAACTCATCTTTGCTACGTAGCGGAGTGTAATACTTCGATATGTAATGGCGGGAAGCGAGAAGAGACCTTAGGGCCCGTATTAACGAGTATGAAATAAATTCAATTTGGAAAAATAAAAATAAAAATTCGCTTTTCATTGGTCAACACACGCACCAGCACCAATTTTTATGCCCCAAGANTCTTGGGGCATAAAAATTGGTGCTGGTGCGTGTGTTGACCAATGAAAAGCGAATTTTTATTTTTATTTTTCCAAATTGAATTTATTTCATACTCGTTAATACGGGCCCTAAGGTCTCTTCTCGCTTCCCGCCATTACATATCGAAGTATTACACTCCGCTACGTAGCAAAGATGAGTTTCGACGAAATCCTCGAGCTCACCAGAGCTCACAGTTTTTTTTTTTTTTTTTTTCTTCCGTACCAGCTATATAGAGCCGGCTCACGCCCGGCGCATGGCCTCGCGGTAGAGTGGAAGTGTGGGTGAGTAGCGTGATTGGATGGTGGGTGGGTTGGGTTAGTGGTGGGTGGTGTTGGGTGGGTGGAGTGGGTGCGGGTGGGTGGTGGGCTAGTGGGTGTGGGTGGGTGGGTGTCGGTGGGTCGGTTGGCACGTGGTTGACTACCTGTGTCAACTTACCTGATCAGTGGATTGCGTTATATAGGGTGTGGATCGTGGCCCAGTTATTATCTAGTATTTTTTTTGTTTTTGTCCGCTGTTATACCGGCCCCGCCCTGGCATGGTTCGGGGTACCACTACGTACGTAGTTGGCGTATAAACGCGGTGGTGAAAACGCGGGTACGCCCCCTAATACCGTACGTAGCACCATCCTTTCACCTCACCCGAAAACTGTTTTTTGGAGAAAAATGCAAGTAAGTGTAATCCGACGAACAGTAGTAGTAGTGCCATGGCCTGAAATAGGAGGTATACAACGGAGCATATTCCTAAAAAAAACAGAATCGCATTTTCCCGGAGATTTTGGGGTTAACCCCTTAAGAACTGGTCCCACATATTCGGGAACAAACTACTTGGAATTAGTGTGGGGTGTTTTTTTCAGTTCTGAATGGGTCAAGGAGCCCGGTCATTTCAGAAAAATATTTTCGATCTAGCCAGAAAGTGGTTGCCCCTGCCGTAGCACGCCTCGGTAATACACAACTAAAACTATTTTTCGAACACAATACGAAACGTTCCGTACCTTTCCGTGGTGACCTCTCCTCGTGCGGACGGACGTCCAAAACATTCATAATTATTAACACTGAAATCAGAAAAAAAAACAAAATGGGGAACAGCAGGGCAACGCATATCGTTGGCTCAGCTCTCCACAGCAGTAGCAGGAGCTGTATACGTACAGCGCCGTTTCTTTATCGATGACGGTAATTAATAGAAGTGTTCGTACATTGGGGTTGTTAGGGTTCTCTGGGTATGCCCAAGTAAACATGCACCGGTATCAGGATATATACTGACCATAATAATAATGGTTGTATGATATGTATGTGTACCAAAGGGATACGTATTTTTCCGGAATACTTTCACTTTTCACCTCCGGCCGCGGGTCTCTTCTCGCGCTATCGGCTGCGGGGCACGCAGGAGGCCCGCGGGTACACCACAGCGCAAGTGCGGGTCCCGGCCGAGGCCCGTGGGGCGTGCTCTGGATCTTGAAAGGCCCGAACTCTGGCAAAATAACCCAGGGGAGACGTTCCGACTTGACACCGCCTCGCCACTGTTTGCTATGCAACACCTGTCGTATACGACTGTTTTTTTTTCCGCATGAATTTTGTGATGATTCTCCGCCGCATGAAGGGAAAACACAGCACCACGCAACAGCACGAGACAGCACGGACCACACCGACTTGACATCGATACGAGGCACATACCAAGCGTCGTGCAGCAGTAATAATAGCAGTCGATACCACGCTGCATGCCACGCATCGGTCCTCGGTGACCCCCCGCCGAAAGAACGGGCGCCCGACGAACCAAAGCTTACGTTAAGTAGGATCAGTTTTAAGGGGGGGGTATTTTTTTTCAGCGGCCCAGAGCTACTCGCACGGATCGCTACGTATAGTGAAACTGGGGGTGTCTTCACCCCTATCGTAAAAAACAATGGGGTTACCGCCCCCCCCCTATAACTTATTACGGGGGGGCCATAGTTAATAGGACCTACGATGCACACAAAAAACTATATATACATTATTATTTTACTAACACTGTTTGGTCCTATTTACTATGCCCCCCCCCAGCAATAGTGTGAATGGGGGTGCCCCACGTCTCATACATAGTGAAAATGGGGTACCCCCCCCCCCCCCCCCCCCCCCCCCCCCCATCGAAGTGAAAATAGGTCCCCCCCCCACCTAGCGACGTGAAAATGGGGGTACCCCTCGTCTCATACGAACTGAAAATAGGTACCCCCCCCCCATCCAAGTAATGTCGAGGTTGAAATGGGGGTCCCCCGTTCTCATACGCAGTGAAAAAACAGGGTCCCCGGACCAACGACGTGCCCTCCTCGCACCAAGTGAAATCGGGCCGGCTACCGCTTACCCCCCTATCGAGGTGAAATGGCGGGTCCCCCCGTCTCGATTACGTAGCTGAAAATAGGGTGCCCTCCCGCATCAAGTGGAAATGCGGGTACCCGCCCCCCCTATCGACGTGCAAATGGGGTGCCCCCTCTTGTCGAACTGAAAATGGGGTCCCTTCCCCCATCCATCGTCAAAAATGGGGGTACCCCCCCCTATCGAGTCTGGTGAAATGGGTCCCCGTTCTCAACGTAGTATAAATAGCGGTCGTGCCCCCTCCCAAACAGTAAAAATGGCGGCACCCGCACCATCCCAAGTAAAAAAGCGGGTACCCCCCTCCCTATCGCCTATGTCGTACGACTACGGCCATGCCATGAATATGAAGTACACCCCCCCTATCGAGAGTGGAAATGGGCGTCCCCGTCTCACACGTATGTGAAAATTAGGGGTGCCCTCCCCCATCCGAGTGAAAATGGGCCGTACCCGCCCACCCTATCGACGTGAAATGCAGGGATGCACCCCTTATCCAAGTGAAAATTTGCGACCCCTCCCCCCCCCCCATCTAGGTGCAAATGCGGGCTACTCCCCCCCCCTTATCCAGCGAGAAAATGCCTCCCCTCCCCTCCCTACGAAGTGAAAAATTGGTGGATACCCACCCCGTTACCGCAGCCCCTTATCCTCCT
>MEHQ01003736.1:26364-37517 GCA_008828725.1 Saccharina japonica
GATCAGACCCGCGACTGAGCGGAGCGATGAGGGCGAGGGCGAGAAAGCCGCGATGCCGCGACGATCAGGCAGTCCGCCGACGCTCGGCCTTGAGCCGCTGCGGCCTGCTGGCGGGCCACTTGCTGGGCGGGCCGCCACGCTCGGGCCTTTCTTGCTGTTTCTTGCTTCTTGGGCACCCCCCGGGAAGCTAACCGGTTTGCCGAAGCGGCCGATGGGCAGGGGAAGCCATGTCCTTCATCTCACGACGGTCGACGTCCGAGGGGACCGACCCCGGAGGACTTGCGGGTCGTTGTTCGACCGCCACGCCGCGCCGTTACCGCGTCAGCGCGCACGATACGTCCATGACCGCGTCGTTGGCTGATGATGTCGTCCAGGAAACGGATGCTCAAAGCTTGGCGAAAACTCGCCGGTTGGGCGGGGAAGAGATCCTCCGCAATTGGCTTATGAAGGTCGGCCCGCAAACGACCGGCGCGATCATCTCTTTCTTCCCGCCCACCCCCCTCCCAGTGGTGGGCGCTCGTTGCAACAGACTCTCTGACACGGACCCGAGCACGCTGGCCCGAGTGGCCGGTGAGTCGTCTCGACGACTGGTCACACGCGTCGGAAGGTCTGCGCCAACTCGACGACTTGTCAGGCGTTGCAGCACCTCGATGAAGATGCTCTGCAAGTTTTGATCGTTGCTCAAAGAGGCGACGATCCTATTCCCTTACGAGGAGATCGCGGCGACGCTCGATCTCCGTCTCCCGGAGCGGTCAAGACCCGTCTGGTTTCATGCGCCCGACAAGGCGCTCCAAGGCCGCCAATGAAAGTTGAATGGTGCAATGACGATCCCTCGCATAGCATGAAGGATGTGGCAATGATGTTGGCACGACATCCGAATCGCAGCGTGCTGACCACGCTTGTGCTCGACAGCGGCGGGACCACGCCGGGGTGTTCGACTCATATCGAACCGGTCCTGCCATTGCCCAGGAGGAACAGTCGAAGTCCTTTTCGCGCTCCGATGAGGGGAGATGGGGGTTCGGCCGTATCTGCAGGCCGGCGACGACCCCTCCCGAGGACCTGCGTGAGGCGCACCATGGCGGGTGTGCGATCTCCCCGGGGCCTTCGCAACGAGGGCCGCCTTCGGCGCGGAGCTCCTCGACCTGTTCGCAATCGGCTTGGGACTTCATCCGATCGATGCCGGACCCCGAACTCACCGGACGGTGACGAGCCTCATGACATTGAAACCACGGCCCGATGACACCGATGAGGGCGCATGATCATCCCTGGATAATACGCTGCCCTGGTGCGGTCATCGTCGGACTCCTGCCGGCAGTTGATCGGGTGTCCGCTGCTCACTTCAGTGCGATATTGCGATGATCTAGTGCTTGAAGGGACGCGAGGATCGTGCCGAGATGCACGACGCGGCTCGAGCGAAAAAAAACCGCCGACGATTTTCGCGCCTTCTCTTCCTCTTCTTTTTCACAGCGCTCGCCTGCGGTTGTGAATCGTTGCGATCGGGTTCGTGAGACCCGGCAAAACTCTCGAGCCGATTCCGGCCGACATCCTGCGCAAGTCGCCGCGCATTCCTCGTCACGCGCTCGCGACTGATCCTCATCGCCGGTCGTGCCATTCGCCTTTGCATTGGGCGAGGGCGTCAAACACGGCCTTCGCCGGGTCGACCGAGCCGGAGTTCTTTATGGGGCCCAATCGGGCCTTCGGCGGTTTCCTCGTCTATGCGGTGGCGACGGCTGCTCGCCCTCAGGCTGAGGGTGTCGACCACACGGATTCTCAGCATCATGGCCGGGTCTCGCTAGCGGCCCACCTTCGGTCCTTGCCGGTCGCGTTTTTGCGTTGTTGCGCTCGGTATCTCTCGTGTCGCGTCGCCTATTGCGTTGAGGGATGGGTCGGCGAGCTTTGCTGCTGGACGCCATCTGGCCCCGGGCTCGTGCGATGTCGGCTGACCAGATCGAGGTGGACGGGACTCATGGTGCCGGATCGTGGCGATGTCCATCCGGGCACTGCGCGTCGAGATTCTGAGGCGATTGGTGCGTCGGTGGCCACGTGCCACACACCGGCTGTCGCGCGGTGAACTCCGGCATCACACGGCTAGGACGGGCCATTGACTGGGCCAAATGGGCCCATTCGGGGAAGAAATTCGAGAAACGTCGGCGACTCGTTGCCCTTCTTCGTGTGGCGTAGTCACGCCGGTCGACGCCGCCTCAGCGGCAACAGTCACCTTTGGTCGGATTGGACTCCCGATTGTGTGACTCTGTTGAGAGCTGGATCGTTCCTACCGGGCGGTCCATTCTCGTTTTGCGGTCGTGCAGTTTACCCTGACGGGGATGCGTCGCTGCTCACCCCCGCAGATCTTAGGCCCTGGCCGATGGCGGCCGGGATGCTCGGTGCAGGACGGTTCCGACTCGAGCCTTTGGCCCCCACCACCACGATGACGACCACCACGACCGTTCGCAACCACGACCACCGCGGGACCCGTGTTTCGTCGGCCGGTGATCGAGATGGGGCCCCGGGCCGCTCTATGAGCTCGTGCCGTGTGCGAGCTGTGGTGCCGGTGAGGTCGAGTCGCCGTTGGTGTGGGACCGACGTGAACGGCCCGACGCGTGGTCGGGCTTGTTCAGGCCTTCTTGGGCGAGCCTATTGGGGCATCCAGGTGGGCGGAGGGCGACGAGGCGGTCCTGTTCCGAGCCTCGCCTCGAGGGTGTGTTGCCCCTTCGAGGTGGAAAGGTGCGGCAGTCTTCGTTCCCGGAGGTCGACTTCGTCACGGGCTCGATCTCGAGACCGCGTGAGTTCGTGCCCGTCCGCGGCTGGGCGGACCTGTCACAGATCGAATGTCTCGAATTCGAAGTGAAGACTACCGACGTGGCCGTGTCGGATGAGGCCTCAGACGCAGCGTCGTGTTCGAGCAACGAGCGGCACTCGCCGGGCGCGGCATGGTCTCGACGACACCGTCGAGCACGGTGAAGACCACTCGGAACTCCCCCCCTGGTCGTTCCTCGTTCGGACGGCTACCGTAAGATCACGTCGGTGCTCTGTACCAGTGACGCCGAGACTCTCTCGTTCGAGTTCTGGTCACCGAAGAGATCGTTTCGAGCTCTTCCTCGGTCTGTGCCGATGCCGCTCCGACAAGCGTGGTGATATCGCGGACTTCACCCACGAATGTCGACCCGTTCGATGACCCCATTTCAGGTTGCCTCATTGATGTTTCAGAGCACGAGAACTGGGATGCCCGGTCGGCGCAATTGCTGGGGGTCACCCCCGGTAGCCAGTCGGTGGACGGCGGGCCGCAGCGATCATCTCGTGACCTGATTTTGTGCGCTGGCCTGATCACGGTGGAGCCCGAATGCGACGGTTGTTCGAGACGACAGTTGCTGAGCGAGGAGTTTGCGCCGAGGGTCGGTTCGGTCGGCAGGCTCAGGCTCGGGCGTCGGGCGGCAGGCCTCGGTGGTGGTGGCGTTGTTGTGGTGTCGAGTCGGCGGTCGTGGTGGTGCGATTCGGGCTCCTCGGCGGGGTGCCCGCATTGCTCGGATGGGATCGACGCTTGTTTTGTGACCGGACGAGCGATGCGTGGTCGTTGTCGTCAGTGGTGGTTTGCGTCGTCATCATGGTGGTGGGACGTTAGTCGTCGACGCTGTCGTCGGGATGGTAGGTGACGGGTGTCGTCGCGTCGGTCACCCGTCCAGCTGGGAGAACGAACAGCGCGGCCATCAAGATGGCCGACTCAGCGCGAGGAGAACGGTGAAGATCTGTCGAAACGCACAGACACGATGGTAGAGTCGACATCCACTGGCGCGTGAACGCGGCCTTGTGACGCGACGCACTTCCCGTTGGAACCCATACGTCAAGAACGGTTTCTCAATTTGTGTTCGATGTGCGGCACAGCCGAGCGAGGGGTCCGCGCAGCCAAAGGGGAATTCACCGTGAACAACGATCTATGACCAGGACATCAGAGGCAACACCCCGCCAGACACTGAGATTTTCACTTCGGACCTGGGTCGACGTGTGTGGGCAGGTCGATCGACAGGAACTCGGTCGTCGGCCTTTCGTGATCTCCGGCACCGAAAGTCTACATGCCCGAGGCAACCATCGTGGCCGAAGGCAGTCGGCAGATCGCTTTCGGTCTCCCTCATCGTCCACGGCGATGGGGTCGACAGGTGGTCGTCGACCTGGCAAGCGTCGTCAACACGTCGGCGCCGGCGATTCTTCCGGTGAGGTCCCCTTCTCTCGCCCGGCCCACGCGCCCCCGAGCGCTGCCTCCCATTGAGACCATTTGTGCCCTCGCACGAGCGCACTTCTTCGGAACCCACCCAGACAACATCGAGTTCGTAACTCGACCGGGGCCGAGATATGGACGATGAATGGACGTCGCCGGCCCCCCTGGCGCCAGTCGCATCGGAGCCGCCGGGCGACTCGTCCGCCTCGCCGTCGATTGACTTTCTGAGCTGGGTGAGGAAGGGGTGGCCCATCGCAACGCGTTCACAGATGCGAACGGCGGTCCGAGCGTTCCCGGGTGCCTCGTCGGCAGAAAGACCCAGAGCGAGCGCGCGATTTCTGAATGAGCAATCGTGTTGTTGATGCCGGAGGATTTCGATCGCGAGAGGGCGTGCGAAGCGAGAGACTTCCACAGCATCTGTGAACGCGAGCGCGCGTGTTCACGCGTTGCGAAGCCAACCGATGATGAGCGGCCCGCCCAACCGTGACGCTGGGGTGGCCCGTCGCATCGCAGCCCGGCCGGCGAGCAACAGCGCCGCCACGGTTGGTCAATGCTCACCGTCAGTGACGCCTGTCAGTGGTGAGATCGCCCGGAGCGATTGACGTGTCGGCACGAGCAGCGCTCCCGTCACGTTTG
Source organism: Saccharina japonica (assembly GCA_008828725.1). Lineage (NCBI taxonomy): Eukaryota > Phaeophyceae > Laminariales > Laminariaceae > Saccharina > Saccharina japonica. Next base: position 31,211 of record MEHQ01003736.1, read on the forward strand.
CTCCCAGGGCAACCAAGAGCAGCTGCGAGGCGATGGCGGTTCGCTACGGAGGTCTCCGCTGAAGTATGAGGGACGGGCGCCTGACGATCAAACGTTCGCCGACGAACTGACGGTGAGAAGGCGAGTTCGATCACCGCGAGTCGACGTGAGGGATCCGACGCGAGCCAGAGCAGGTGTGCGTGAGCGAAGCACAGGCTGTCGTTGGCGCGGGGCTGATTTTGTTCGATGGCTAGGTGAACTGGGCGCCCTGCGTGAATGATGTAGAACGACGCACTCTCCAGGTGCATAGAGCCGCAGCGTCGAGCGTTCTATCGAGACTTCGGATGGCTCGGCGCGACGAGTTCGGCTCGTCTGAGACCACGATGAGGAGCACCGTCCGCGGCGAGCCCGCTAGCGAAGCCCCGCGAACGTGATCGGCTCGTAGCGCTCGTCGTCCGAGCCGTTGCGATCAGGATCACGACGAGCTCCTACAGCCCGTGACGCCATAGCGTCCAGGAGGCGACGAGTATGGACCTAGGGTCTGGATACATTTGCTTGCTGAGACATTGCTGGCTCTCGCGGAATTCGGCACGCGGTTGAGCGGTCATGCCCGATATCTCCACTCGAGGCCTTTTTGTCCCATGAGGTGCGAGCCCGGATATGTGGGGCTTTTCCGTGGCGCTTATAACGGTCCAGACTCCGCCAAAAGCGGAACGGAACCCTAGCCACCCAGTTTCAATCGAGGTGTCCGACGCTTACACCTAAGGACATGTCGCAGTCGACGCGGGTTCGGTCTCGTCAACCCCAAGTGGGCCGCCCGGGCTTTCGAAATCCGGACCTTTGGGACTTTAAGATATGTCCCCTGCCTCTAATCTCGTATAAGCTCTAGCGGTTATTCCCCATCGGCGAGGTTATCGCTACGATGAGAGGGGTCTTTCGATGGCTTCGTTCTCGTCGTGTGATCGCGCAAGTCGACGATGTCTCGCCTACGCGGCCGTACGGGCCTTGGACCGTAGAATCTCGATGAACCTCGTCGGCGCCACCCGTCTCTTGAAAGCGAGGCTGCCGTTCTGGTGCCCGGAAAGTTCACGGCGTTTGGCGGGAGTTCTCGGGCGCTGCCGTGGAGGAAGGCCGGCATGAGTCGAATTGGTTCTCCGCCATCACGCTACGAGTTCCTTTTCGGGGGGTTCGGCGAGTAACGCATCCAGTTCCCATGGCATCCTATATTCTTAATACATTACATGACCGTAACTCCAAAGTCCCAGCGTTCGGTATCAAGTTAATATTATAACGCCAAAAAGTTGTAACTCCCTAAACTGGACTAAAGTAAAAATGAGTAACTAGTAACTTGCATTAAATCGACGAAACGCTAACTACGTTCTCCTGATCTCCCATCCGTCTTCACCGTCCCTACTCTACTCGCTATCCTTACACGACTCGCCACTTTTACTGCTCCTGCTAGGGCTTATATGGTACGGGTATTCCTGGGCCTTGGCTCGGGTAAATGCATAAGCCGTGGCCTAACTCCTTACTGTACGTTCGGTTTTTATCGTCTTTCTTTGAGCCACTGGAATTACCCTTGCTTCTAAACACTCGTACGCTTGCCGTTCTTTGTGTTTCCCTGATCTGATCGCCCGGTCTCGTACTTCTTTTATTGTTCGACGAATAAAAACAAAAAACCAAAAAGAAACTTCCGGCCGGCATCAATGGTTGAAAAAGGAAAAGAAGTTTCCGATTTCCATTCTTTTAGGCGGCTTGCGGCGTCCGGGGAGCACTTGTCAGCACCAGTAACGCACGCACATAAACTCTTCACTTTTTACCGCACAAAAAAATGCAATTATTTTCCACGCCGGTTGCTGAGCTAGCTAATAATGTTGTAATACCAGCGTAACGATTAAAAAAAAAACTGGTGATATCACGCGCTCGGGGAGATGAGAAAGAACAAATTTAAGGCTCCGATTTCATGGCGGGCCGTCTTCGGGACGTTCGGCATGTTACGCATGACCACGCACGCATGTACGGGAATTTTCTTCCCGTGGTAGGCAGACAAAAGCAAAAGTCCATCAAAATACAAAAATAAGGCGGTGCAGCCATGATGTATACGTACAAAAACAAACAGCGCTTTCGCGCGCGCGCGTTCGTTTCGTTCGTGGCACCACATGGTGCCACAATGCGAAGTGTTCATAAATGGCGATGAACGTGTTCGCCGAGAAAGAACTCGCATTCATTGTATTTACTTGAACGGAAAATCCGACCAGCCAACCGCCGTCGATCGCCGCCCTCTTTTGGCTGAAAAATCGGGTAAAAAATGGGTCTGCATCCGTTATATATATACTATATATTTATGCCGGGGCCGATTCCGCTGACTCCCTTTCGACTCCACCCACTCCCCATCCTCTCCTCTGGCCTACCCGTTTTTTTTTGCTAGACCTCTCTCTACATTTAGCAACGAGCTAAGGCGAGCGAGAAAGGTGTCGGGTGGGGGTCGGCGGGGACGAGGGGCGTGGGAGGGGGGGCGGCGGGCGGAAGGGCGACACAACAAAAAATACCGAGTAAAATGCCCTCACCTCGATGGGAAGGCGCACCCTGGGGAAACCTTCGACTAGCCTTGCTGATATTTCACTTCCGTTCACTCCAGGCGCTTGAGCCAGCGACACGCACTTTCGCGCACAGCTGCTGTTTGCGCTCCGACCTTGCTCGCCTGTTGCCCGGGAAGAACAACACAAAATAAAACAATTCAGCAGAGCAGCCGCAGCACTAGCAGCAGCGCACACGCAGCTAGTATGCACACCTGATATCACCACAGCGAAACAATCGGGAAGGCCGGGGGGGGGGCGGGGTGGGGGAGGGAGAGGGGGGGGGGGGTACTCATGTCATGCATCGCCGCAGTTGTATGACCATGGACCTTCGCATCCCTATAATGCCGGGACGGAGCACGTACGATACGTTTTCACCGACCAGCAGGGGAGGTACTCATATCATGCGTGGCGGTAGTCGTATGACCATGACAACACTTTATGCAGTTGTGTAGGAGGGGGGGGGGGGGGGGGGTGTACCTGGTACTCATTACCATGCATGGCCGTAGTCGTACGACCATGAACCTTCTCATCCCTGCAATGCCGGGACGGAGCATGTCGGGGTTTCACCGGCGAGGCAGACATCGCTAGCACCAAGCGCGAAGCGCCGTGGGATATTCGGCGAGTCGCATGAAGAGCAAGCTGCATCCTACCAAGAACCGCTACGATATAATAGCGAGGCGGGATGTCTTGCCTGTATAGGTGACAGCGTCGAAGCAATTGATCTGTTTTCCGGTGTCGCCACTACCAGAGACAGCAATGGGCTTTACTATATGTCTGCCTCGTGGGCGCCTTACCATATACGCACTACGTGATACGACCATTCCCCTTGTGCGGGGTGAAGGTTCTCCACCTTGCGCAGAAAATTATCTAACTCGACTGTCAGTTGTGGCGACCGCCAAAAAGAGGAAGGGGGGGGTGGAAAGAAGAGAGAGAGAAAAAAAAAATGGTTTGTACCCTGGTTGTTTTTAGAGTGCCGTTGCCAGCCGGCGCCAACCCAACCTCTATGTAACATAGAGGGACTTTAGTCTTGAACGGGGCGGGTTCTGTCTTAAACGGGGGATTTTTGTCTTAAACAGCGGAGTTTTGTCTCCGTCCTGGAGGCAGGGATGCCCCTACAAAAGTATGCCCACTTCAGATCGGCAACGGAAGAGGACTCTTTGGGGATATACTGCCTACCTCGGACACAGATCATATAGACCATTCCCAGTTCATGATCTAGACCTTTCAGGGGCAGATAGATAGATCCCTGATCTGTAATATTTAGCTCATTTTACCGAATGGCGAGCCGTCTACAAATTTGCATGACCTACTATATAGGACATGTTGCATGGCTTGGATACATATATATGTATATATATATATATATATTATACTTCGTATGTATGTACAACACAGATCCGGCACTCAACATCTCATTACGGCGGGTTACGATCTGTATGATCTATATTATCTATATTACCTATATGATCTAGATCGTGATAGGTCCGAGGTGGGGATAAAAATATATATACATATATATATACAATATATACATATATACAATATATACATATATATACATATACACAAGGTTCCCCTTCGGGATTGTGGTTGACTGCAAAATCCCGGGGGGGGTGTCGCAAGCTGAAAAAGGGAAGGGACACAGCAAGCGTTCGGCCCTCGTTACGTACCAAGGTATCTACTAAGCTACTTGTACGTAAACCACCGGGCAAGAACGGAGACCATAAAAACAACTTCCGGAAAGCTAAAAGAAAAAAGAATTACCGGGCAAGCAATACCGACCAATGTCGAAACGAATTTATAGTTAGTTATACACCAGCCATATGTCAAGCATTTTTGCGCTTGTTGTGAAGACTGCATGCTGCTGTAGGATACTGTTCGAAACGGCTTAGGTAGGCAGCAGCAACGGATGCCGACGGGGGAGTGGCCGATTTAAGAACGGCGGTCGTTTTTTTTTCTTAGTTGTCTTCTTCCCATCAAGCGTATCGATAGCAGGTACAACCGGCCGGGGGAAGGGGTTCCAGGTAAAACGGCATTTCATTTCTTCTTCTTCTCAATCAATTATCCGGCCGGGGTTACAGATAAAACTGCGGTATTTTCTTCTTCTCCTCAATCAGCCGACCGGGGTTTCACTTAGACTGGCGTTTTCCTTTTCTTATTATTTCTTCTTCTCAATCAAGCGTTGTACCGGTACTAACGTAATATAACAATTACACCGACCGACCGACGGACGGACGGGCGGACAGACCGACGGACCGACCGACGGACGGACGGACGGACCGACGAACTGACGGACCGACCGACCGACCGACCGACCGACCGACCGACCAACCCACTGACCGATCCACCGACCGACCCACCGACCGACCCACCGACTGACCTTCTCGATACACTTCTCGAGCTTATCCATGTCCGGCACGTGCCTTGCCTCGGCGCACTCCACCTTGTGCAGCCGCTGAGCCGACACCTGTAGCCAGTACTCGGCGTGACTCTTGTCCACGAGAACCTGTCCACGTAACGAACGGGCAACACAACGCAATAAGAAATGGTTTCCTTGTTTCAGGGGAATGTTTGTGCTCATGCCGTATAATCCATCTCCCAGAACAATTTACATATATATAAATGAATCTACTCTGTTATATACAGCCCATGTAGTTACTGTAGTATCGCCTCCTAGCACAAAACAAAACGAAGGAGCTTGGATTCAACTAGAAATATTTAGAAAAGAAAGGAAGAGTGATTGGCGTTGAAGCTCGTGCTGCACGTTGTTGGATGGTGCACACAATACTACAGTAAGATGTCCAGATAGTTGATGTTGGGTAAAATCGGCGGTCAATGTTGCACGAGGTACTTTTAAGCTCAACTCGTACTATACTAATAATAGTATACATCGGATTTTTTTATCCTTACGTAGCAGCATTCTGGGATAGCAATGACCGTTGTCACAACTGACTTAACTTCTGCCCCCTCGGTACTTGTTTAAGTTCAATATTCTTGTTTAAGTTTATTATTATTAATAGCATTACAGGAGTTTACTGTTGTAACATTGCGTCGTAGGTTAAATCGTATATAGTTTGGGATCAATGAGGCCTCCTGCTGCGATCAGCCGGAGACGCTCACCCAGGGTTACTACTCCCGCGTTGATTGCCTAGCAATCAACGCGGCACCTCGTCGCAGAGTCAATTCAACGTCAGGCGAAGGGTGGTGTAAGACTAACCAGCACTTTTTGATAAGGACAATGTGAGTTGCACATTCCGCCTGAACAGCGCTTTTTGATTGGGCGAGCACACATAGGAGAAAGCTGGTATAAGAATAACACCAGCGTTTTTGGAATAGTCGAGGTGTATACACATATGTATACATATATGTGCTGACGTGATCTTAACTACCGCAGACCGACGATGCGGTAGGGTCCAAAGGGATGGTGGGGCGCGGTTGCGGCATCATTTTCCCCGCCAGAGATTGGTCTCACTCTAAAACAACCCACGGTACCTTGGATGAGGGACGAAAATGTCAACCATGGAGATTCGGAGAGTGGGAGGGAGGAGGGGAGGGGGGAGGGGGGGAGGGGCGGAGGGTATCGGCCCGACTCGAAGCATTTCGCCTGTAGTATAATGTACAACCGCTGCAGGCCGTAATGGCAAGGTGAAAAAACGTATTCGCAGCCGAAATCACCTAGCGATCACGACGATAAGCCGTTTTTGAAACGATGAAACAACTCTGCCAGACTGCTTCCTCTCCTCCCTTCC
>MEHQ01003736.1:43654-65592 GCA_008828725.1 Saccharina japonica
GGCGAGGGAGGGGGGCGGGCGTACTCGTGTTTAGCTGACCTCAGGCTTTTGACTATTGACCATGGGTCCCGTTTCAGGCGGACGGACGAACGGACGGACGGACGGACAGACGGGGGGAGGGGGGTCTGTCGCGGTATCCGTACCATAGCATGTGTCGCCATAGACACTAGCCCCCCCTGCCCAACCGTGGAATGGCCTATACATAACCCATAAGGGCGCTATCTGTGATTGCACAATGCAAGAAAGAAAGAGCACCACCCGCCGCCCTGAACAAAAAAAACGAATATTATACAGCGACGAGTCGAACCTTCAGAAGTATCCAAGTGATCCCGAGGTCTCCGCGGAAGGACGACCAGTGAAGGGGCGTATTGGTGATCGGAGCGCTTGGCGTGGTAGGGGTCCGCCGGGAGTTGTGCTTGTGAGTCGCTCGCCCCTGTGGCATGCCATGCGCACACGCATGATCCGGAGATCGAAGGCTCAGCCCAGAGTTTCATCAGGTACACGGCGTTAGTGACGCGTTTTGTTTGTTTTGTTTTGAGCTGCATTCACGCTGGAGAAAAAGTGATAGGGATTCGTATTCGCGTGTATTGTTACTGCCGGACGGCTAACTACTACCAAGTATAACATATTTCTTACTTGCTACCTGGTAGCTTGTTACTACTGTTGGCTTGCTCACTGCTATTTATTAGCTCGTTATAATGAATTTGTTTTTCAATCCTCTCCCATGGATGGGTGCAGTATAGGTTCTGCTGTTTTCTTGTCCGCGGCCGATCGTACAATCGAAGCATCAACAAAACAACACCGGCTTAGTGCAAAGTCAGACATAGCCCATATTTCTGCCTTGCCTGTTGCGAAGTGCGAGCCCGCGAGTCAAGCCACGAGGGCCCGAAAAAAGCAGCAAGCTCTCCGTATTCTGTGCCTACCGTATCGTATCGATCACGGCTTTATCTACTGCAATGCTTTTGTACGGATTTGTTTTCCGCGTCGCCTCCTTCAGAGAAATCGACCTGCTCGTTTTTCGCGTGGCACTATACCATCGCACACTTCCTACAGTAAACGAATACTTCGCATGACGCTTGTAAACCATTTCGGGGACGGGGGGGGGGGGGGGTGGAGGGAGAGGAGGAAGCAATACTTATGTCATGCATGACCGTAGTCGTATGGTCATGAGGGGGGGGGGGGGGGGGCAGTCATGCCATGCATGGCCGTAGTCGAAATGACCAGGGGGGGGGGGGTGGAGATAAACTCTATGCCATTCTTCTGAGGCGCAATCATTGATAGCCAGTACAGGCCGACTTAACCCGACCGGGCAACACACCGGTATGTACGTATGAAAAGGAATGCGTGTTCCACAATTTCAGTTTCGGTACCAAACTTGGCCGCAAAGTTTCTCTTGTCAGCACCTGCAGGAGCGTTGCTGACGCCCTCTTGTATCCCCTGGCAGCGCCCGCCCGAACCAGCGCTCGGGTGAGCACTTGGTTGCCATTGTACACTGACCAGTGCAAGCAAGACCAGCCTGCGAGGGAGGGGGGAGGGCGTACTCATGTGTTGCTTGCCTTAGCCATTTGACCATTGGCTGCGTATGCCTTTGTCGAGACGGAGCACCGTTCGTACTCCTACAGTACTGTAATAGAGACTCCTCCAACATTTGGGCGCTCATTTACGTTGTTTTAATATAGTACGTGGGACCGTTTCGCTAGTCTTATCCAGGGAGGACGGGGAGAGGGGCATGGCGTGTGTTTTGTGGCTATGCGAAATGTTTGAGTTTGGTCCAAGCCATCAGCCAAGCGCACACAGCAGTACTACTGCTGCATCATGGGTTACCGTATCACGTAACACGTAGTCGGTTTCGTGCTGCGATTGAGAATAACAACCACTGCCGCTTTTCACGAGTGAGTCCAGATAATACAACACCGATTCCCGTATCATCGTCAGCCATTGCCGGAAGTCTAAGTTATAATTGTACGTTACTGCTGCCGTACTGCAGGTATCAATGGTAAGCTACTACTACTACTACTACTACTGCTGTTGTACGTACGTACGTAGCTGCCGCTCACCAGACTCCGCGTCGCAAAACCCGGGTGGGACGCCGTCGTCCAGAAGTTCTTGGGCCCGCTTATTGTCGTTCTCTTTGCACGCTGCCAGGAGGTCGGGGGCCAGCAGCTCCGGGTCCTCGCCCCCGTCGCCTCTCGTCGACCCACCTTTCTGGGGAAGGCGGCCTCCCTCGCCGCCGACATCCGCCTATGTACATGTACACCGTTAAGGGGCGTCGAGTTCGCGCGCACAGCGGTTGGGTGCAATCCTTTTTCTTTTTTTTTTGTTCAGCGCTCGATTTTTTTCCAGAACGGGAAGGTTATTACTCCATTCAGAACGGAAAAAAATGTCCCACACTAATTCCAAGTAGTTTGCCCCCAAATTCGTCGGACCAGTTCTTAAGGGGTTGATTAAGGTTGCCAATACCGAACCAAAGGGTGCTTTCGGAAATATCTGGCGGAGAGCCTTCCTTCCTTCCTGAAATGCAGTGTTGGGACTTTTTTTCAAGCACCCTCCCTTAGTGCGTACCGTTGTCGAGAAATCGAGCGCTGCGAGAAACGATCGCGCACCCCTGGGCGAATTCAACGCTCGTTCACGGTATTTATGTATGGTACAATATGTACGAGTATGCATGCATGGAGTTTTCGCCGAAGTTTTTTATTTTAATTTGGTACGTCGTACTCGTACTTGTAAAAAATAGGGCACTATTAATAGCCAAAAATAGGTACGCATTTTGAGCCATTTATAGGTACACGGCGCATTGCACCCGGGAGAAGGCTTCCTGGCCCCGCCTGATATTGGGCCGGCGCTCCATCGTACCTACAAATGGTTCTAAAGGCCAAGGTACACCTATTCTCAGCTATTCAACTTCCGCGTCACCTATGTTTGGCTTCAAGTGTACCTATAAATGGCTCGAACGATCACTTTTTGGCAACCGAAATATAGACAGACGGCCGCACCAGATGCCGGGACTGTCAACCAGCCGACCGTACTTGTCAACCAGCTAACCGTACTTGCCAACACAAACGCCCGAAAATACTGCCAAACAGCATGAACGCAGGTGACGCCGGAGACAACACAAGTCACCTAAAAAACTGAGGCGTGGCGGCGGTAGTAAAAGGCGTCAATCAATAAGAGGGCAATTCACAACTACACTCTTCTAGTATTATGCTGGTAGTACACGAGCGTGCCCCCACTACTACTGTACCTCTGTTAAGAACTGATGTAGGGCACCATAAGAACACGAGACAAGCTGAGCTTCACGAAGAAATATAAGAACATCGTATATATGGATTGGTATGAAATTCAGAAGGATGGGTTGTCTCCGGCGTCAAGTGCGTTCATACTGTTTGGCAGTTTTTTCGGGCGTTTGTGGCGACAGGTACGGTCAGCTGGTTGACAGGTACGATCGGCTGGTTGACAGTCCCGGCATCTGGTGTGGCCGTCTGTCTATATTTCAGTTGCCAAAAAGTGATCGTTCGAGCCATTTATAGGTACACTTGAAGCCAAACATAGGTGACGCGGAAGTTGAATAGCTGAGAATACGCGCAACTTGGTCCTTTGAGCCTTTTCTAGGTACGATGGAGCGCAGGCCCAATATCAGGCGGGGCCAGGAAGCCTTTTCCCGGGTGCAATACGCCGTGTACCTATAAATGGCTCAAAATGCGTAGGTATACCTACTTTTGGCTAGTGCTCTAAAACATACCTACGGTATATGGGAAGCGTGTTGGACGGCCGGTGGGTTGAATGAAGAGCCGGGTTGAGCTTAATTGCGAACGTGTTTTGTTGTTGCTGCTGCCACAGCTGCTGCTCACCCCATACTGTCGTGTGGTTAATCGTATCGCGCGACAGCTTCGAGCAATATGATAGCGCTGCAATATATGCCTCTAACTTTGAGCGCCATTAATAGCGTCTCCATTGACTTTCTCCAACCCCTTGTACTTGTAAGGCCTTTTCACGAGGGCCATACCCATGCTACTTACAGCTTTTCGTCTTTTCTTTTAGGGGGTTGAGTTCGACGTGTTTGTTGATCCACTGCAGCTCCGTCGTGTGCGCCTGGCACCACGCGCATGCATCATGCATGCTATCTTCTTGCCTATTACGGGCGTCCATAGTAAACAGCTGATACGGTACACACAAAATATTTGGTCCTGTTTATTAGGGCCCGTTTTAACGAAGAAGAAAAAAAAACAATTTTTGGACAAAAAAATATTCAAATCCGCTTTTCATTGGTCAACACACGCACCAGCACCAAATATTAGGATCTTGGGGCATAATATTTGGTGCTGGTGCGTGTGTTGACCAATGAAAAGCGAATTTGAATTTTATTTTTTCCAAATTGAATTTATTTTATACTCGTTAATTCGGGCTCCCCGTGTAATAACAGCTACTGGTACCAGGTATGTACATATGGTTCGTCTCTTCTCATCCCGGATCCTGGATACGACAAACTGGTACGTACGTAAGAGAAACGTCGTATGATAGCCGATCCCGGACCCTGAACGCACACACATATACATATATACCGGTACACAGCAGTAACACATGCTACGAGTATACAACGAGGTACTTGCTATTGTACTACGTACAGGGTACGTAGCGTGAGGTCGTTTAGGATGCGATGTTCGATGCGAATGCTGGGAATAAGGTGACGTGGAGGCCTGTCCCCTGTCCCTTGGTACGGTATGCGCCCGTATTGAGGCTGCGCACATAAAACAGCAGAACAAGTACGATACGTGTACTCTGTGTACATGTGTACAGAGTCAAGTATGTACGTGCCAGGTATACGAATAACACCGATATGTACCAGACCACCGTGTTGACCCTGTGATATCCTCCTACGAGCATCCAGGGCAGCCACCGCCTACTATTAGTAGTACACCCTTCCAGAGGAATGCGCATACAACACGCGGCGACCGGCGGATCACTTTACATACCGGTACATACAACGTAGCACGCTTCTCGCAGCTTGCAAAGCTAAAGCATCAGCCGATCGATGTACGGTTGTATGCACTGTAGTCGTACTCACACTAGAGCCGATGCTTATTTACTGTAGGTGTGTGTACGAGTAGTCGTATAACAGCAGCAGTATCAATCATAAGCGAGGGTTTAGGTCCGGATCGCACGCAGTACAAACACCAACCAGATTGCGGTACTCGTACATCCCTGGTTACGTAAATACGTGAGCGTATTTATTTGTTGATAAAATCACACAATCATGATCCAGCGATGATCAATACTTATAGCCACAGCCCCCCCTGTCACCTTATCTCCCAGGATCCGAGCCAAAGGATCTTCACCCATCACTACTACTGTAGAAGCTCTTCTGCCCTCCACACTCACAAGGGCGAAAGGTACGCACTGCTGCAGCGGACGTGTGTTTAGGTCCACAACAACCGCGGTTCCTTTGTTGCAAAATGCGGCGGAATCGATACCGTTTCGACGCGGGAATCGGCTGGTTTTTGACAGTTTCATCTTTCTGCTGCTGCGGGCTGGCGAAAGTCAGCCGCACTGCCCCTGTCTGTTAATATCTGTTCGATAGCTCGCGTTGTCGCACGTACATACATAGCACGTCACACGCCAGCACACGCCAGCACACGCCAGCACACGGAAGGGACAGCCAGGTGACTTGCAGCTCGCACAGCGCAACAATGGCGTCGAAGGTCACCCCAGAAGGCGCCCAGGTCATGCAGGTACGGTATCATATACTGTAGGTGTGCCCCTATGTAGAGGCTATAACATCAACAGCATCAAGCAAGCGCCCTTTCTTCGCTCCAGGTCCTCGTATCCTAAAAGTCTTCATGAACAAAGTGATTCCCGGATATCAGAACCGAAGCCGCCTGCTGTGTATATATATCTATCTACGTGAACCTGCCCTGTTGTTGTTCTTGTAGCTCGGGAGGGAGGAGTCGCTCACTATCGCCTTTACGACGCATGCATACATGACGACATTGCTACTCTACGCCCGCCAGCTGTTGTGCTCCTCAGACGACGCAGGTTCCAACAATCACGATGATGCCGAACAAATTTCTCGAACTCGCGCTTTTGTGTGTGCCGACGTAATCTTCGGACCATTTTGGGCATAAATGTAACAACCGTTTCTATATTAATTTTCAATATAAGCCGGTCCTTATATTTCCGTCCAAAGTGGTTATACCGGAACCTGTCGGAATTCCCGTTTATTTTTGTTGTTGTTTCATGATTAAAAAGAACACGAGCTGTGGATAGATGCAGATTCCCGCGTGTGATGCTCGCCGCCACAAAAAGAGCGTAACCGATCGTAGATATAGTAGCAGCAGCAGCAGCACGGCCACAGATTATGTTGCAGGCAGTGCGCGGCAAACAAGGTGCCACAAGGGACGTGCCTCGAGGTAATCCCCATTCTACGGCTGTCAGTGTACAGTATAGGTATCACTTGGGGGGGGGTGGTGCGATGCGATGCTCTCCCCAGCTAATAATGATGACGGTGATGATGATGATGATGATGTGTCGTCGACGACATCATCACGTCTTCGTGGCAAGATTTTCGCCCCTGCGATATCGATCACTGTGTTCCATACCAGTAATCGACTGCTGTAGAAACTACTACAGCTTAGTGCAGTACGAGGAGGTATAATACAAGAATGCATGTAGCCGTATATATTAGTGGGCTGTCAAATCTCGGCTGTTGCATACATTTATGCATACCTGGTATGAAAATAACATATACGAGTACGGGTATACTGCCGGTCATTGGAAACGTGTAACGGCAGCTCTCAATACTCAATCATGCTCGTATTGTATGATGCTCTACGTAGATGACAGTAAGTAGAAACGCAGTCGTATATATGCAGCTTATCTTCTACCGTTCTGAGATACTACCGTAACAACTATCCTTATTTCTCCCTTCTCGACGGTTCCTTCTTTTTTACAGCCCCCTTGACTAACCCTCGTCATTGCGTCTGTGTTTGTGTTGAGGTCTTAGTTCATTAGGCTACTGGAGAAAGGTTAACCAGTCGCCTACCCAAACTAAAAGCCTTATGACACTCTCCCCCCCCCTGGAACGGACCGGATAGTATACGGGCCGACGCGCGTCACCAACACGCGGTTTCAATTTCTGGGGATCCAAAAGCGTTGTTTGGATTCTTGGCACCATGAGGAAGTTCGCATTTCTTTGAAAAGCGTTTTCATAGGGAAAGCGTGAGATTCGAACTCACGACCACTACTGTAATATAACCCATGTCCTGCCGTCGACGCCATCGTTTGTTATAAGGCAACAGTCCGTTGGGCTACGTACTGGTAAAAAGGTTAACCTACGTACAGCCTACACAAAAGTAAGCCTTACGTACAACATTTGTGAGTGTACGATACAAGACCCGGTTTTCACCGCTCAATCGGCCATGGAACTAGCTATTCATACGAACATATTTATCGTCTCTAGGGATGGTTTGTTTCCCTAGGCTACGTACAGTACTTTGCAGCACTCCATCATCACTCTTACTTTTCAGCACTACCAAATCATTTGTCACGCGACAATGATGTGCAAGCATGTGAGTGTCACTACAGCAGTACGTACAGCAGTACAATTTGAAAAAAAGTATGACGAAATGAAACAAAACCCAATACGTATCGTATACCACACAGCACGACAGACAGAAGATAAGTAAGAAGTAAAAGGACAAAGGGAAATAAAGCGTGAAATTATGTTTCCAACATCCAAAAAGCTCTACAAATATACTCGTACCAATAATAGCAGAACATGCGGTTGTGTTGCCACATTTTTTTTGTACCGCGTGACACCTATACCATACCTCCCTTCTTCCTGCGCCTACCTATCAATACCATACATTACACGTCACAGGTGGTTGCCGTTCCGACGATCCAGCCAGCAACATTCAAATACCGGCATGTCATGAACAGGAAAAACAAGAACTCCGTCGAGGTGAGAGTTTTATTCTTTTCTTTTTTTTTTTCTCTTCTTTTTCTTTTCTTTTTCCTTTTTTCAATCTAAAAAAAAACGTAATTTTTACAAACATGGGATGAAAACGATCACACATTTTCTTCGGGATATTTTTATTAGACTCTCGATTTTTATGGTGGCAAGTATTCTACTTGTAGTAGTACGTGCTCGAGCGATTAAAAAAAGGGAATAGGGTTGGAAACCCCCAGAGGCATGCTACAGTAGGTAGAGGTGCACCATGATGTTTGTATTCTGAGAGTGATGGTCACTTGAGAGAAAGCTCTACAGCCAGTAGTACAGGACACATAATAACAAGAAACAGGCTAACAAGAAAGCCCGTAGGCTGAGATTTTAGAGGAAAATAAGAAACGTTATGTTCGTTCATCTTGAAATTATTTAGTGTAGAAAGCACCCTCTCTCAAATAAGAAATCCAGCCTGGACCAGATTTCTCCTGTTTCTTATAAGTATAGGTGTCCTGTACTGTATATACCTCGCCCAAAAACTGATTTTGGACGAAAATAAAAGTGCTACTGAGGATACGTACGTACCCGACTGGTGCTACGGTAGGGGGGGTAGCCTGATTTTCACTACCACGTTAACTCCACTCGGGCGAGTGGCCCTGTACCTCACTCCAAACTGGACGTAGGAATATGTTGTTGTCGCAGAGTAGCAAGCATACCACGGTGGTGCATATCTCGAAAACATAAAGCGTTAGGACTTGAAAAACCGCGAAGAAATAGGGTGGTCACTCGGCGAAGTGGCGCTCATCCCCTAAAAAAAACGGACTCAAAAGCGACCCCCCAACCGTAGCACCAGTCACCCCGATGAGCAATACCACCATGGCCTAAGTATACAATCAACATTAATACTGATATTGCAACATGAGAATGAGATTTCGACGATTATGGGTTCAGGAACCCCTTCCGTCATTCCGAAAACGTTTCAGCCAAAAAAAGGTATACCGTATAGAAAATACCTCTACATATCGTACCACGCGACCCTCATTGTGATTTCAAGCGCAGGTTCGTGATATGCCATTTATTGTTCAAGGTATTGTGTGAGGGTATTACCTGTACCTGCAACCTGCTGAGCTATAGGGGTAAAAGATCGATCGATTACCCAGCCGAGGGTAATCCTTATAACAATTGTTGGTCTGGTGGGGCTACTGCTGTGTGTGGTAAAAGGTTAACCGGTCATCTACCTAAATGACTAAGCCTTGCCGGGGTATTTTCATTCCCACCATCTGACAATGTGTACGACGTAGCACGATGAGCTTCAGCGTTGATCACAAAGAAGCACTTCGAAAAAAGAAAACGACGGAAACAAAAAAGAGCCCTCTCCTCTGCACAAGGTCTGCTTCCCTTATTCACCTACCTGGTACGTGTTACTGTCGGCATGAGCAATTTACCCATTCCATTTGCTGCCCTTTCTCTTTCCTTCTCATTACGACGCAGTCCTTGCTCTTTCCTTCTCATTACGACGCAGTTTTATTTTATTGCAACAAAAGTATACCGGCCAACACTATATATAGAGAAACCCCAGTGTCACCCAAAAGGTCTGCTTTCCTTATTCACCTACGTATTACAGTCGGCTTGAGCAATTTACCCATTCCATTTGCTGCCCTCGCTCCTTCCTTCTCATTACGACGCAGTCTTTTTATTGCAACAAAAGTATACCGGCCAACACTATACTTAGTATATATAGAGACCCCAGTGTCACCCACCGGGGAACACGCCAACTGTACGTACACACGAACATTTCTCGTATGGTTTTTTCCCCCCTTTTGCAAAATGAATCAAACCAACTTTGATCCACCCCCACAATATCTGCGCAAAAGCTCACGTTGTACATTGTATCACACACCACTGTATCATTACACCTAAACCCTCATCGATCAGACATCAACATCCAGAAGCTCCCGTTCTACACACACACCAAGAAATAAGGTGCGCACGTTTTTGTTGGGCACGTTTCTCATCCTGCCTGCCTGCCTGCCTGCCTGCCTGCCTGCCTGCCTGCCTGCCTGCCTGCCTGCCTGCCTGCCTGCCTGCCTGCCTGCCTGACTGCCTGCCTGCCTGCCCTGCCTGCCCCCAGATCCTTCACGATATCCCCAGAAGCAAGTGGGTGGACGGCTGCATCACGAAGTGTGTGAGATCGGTCTGCCCCTGTTGCTTCTGGTAAGCTTGAAGGACGCATGCTATTAACACTACGTACGGTATGATATAGAGGTTCACCATGTTTTATCTGAGCGCGGTCAGTCACTTGAGAAGCTCTAAACCTAACCCCCGAAAACTGATTTAGGAGGAAACTAAAAGAGTAATCCCACGGTAGGGGTACGTACCACTTTTAGGCTCAATATTTTTTCTGACCGGTTGTGCTCCTCACGTGAGTAACCACCGGATACTATTGGCATTTTACTGGTATATTTGTTTTTTGACTACAGTACTCGTACCACAATGGAAGGTTTGATCGGGTTGCGCGAGCGAATGTTTCCGAAGTCATGTTTCGGGTGAGATATTGAGCTCCTCATGTGAGGAGAGCTCAGAAAATTCTGCTGCGCCCCTACCGTGGAATGACTAAAAAGCGCTATAATATACCAGGGTGGTATGTATGTACCCGACGACTAACCTCACGGCCTACGTAAGAATAGCAGTACAATAAGGCAACACAACAAGAAGGAGGAAAGACCGACGAATTTGAGTTAAGGGTTCACCCATTCAGAACTGAAAAAAAATGTCCCACACTAATTCCAAGTACTTTGTCCCCAAAATTCGTGGGACCAGTTCTTAAGGGGTTCAGAAGTCCCCGCCATCCAGAAACCTTTTCAGCCAAAAAACGGTACAGTACCTCTACGAATATCGTAGCCTCCCCACAGTATTCGTGTACTCCCGTGTACTGTATGTGTGTCTATTTTGTACGTACTGCCTGGTAATGCTGTGCCCGTTAAGGTGCTAAGTCTGTCGTCGAAACATCATTGCTACGATATAGATGTTGTTATTAAAATGTCCATTCACACCTCGGAGCAGACCATGATCTAGATCATCTACAGATAGATCATGACCTAGATTATCTACAGATATATCATGATCTAGATTGCCTACAGATAGATCATGATCTAGATCATCTGCAGATATAACATGATCTAGATTGTCTACAGATAGATCACGATCTAGATTATCTACAGATAGATCATGATCTAGATAATCTATCTATAGATATATCATGATCTAGATAATCTGGTTCCTCTCGGCTGCCGTTGTGAGAAGTTGTTTGTGCAGGAACCGGAAAGTACAGATCCAATCCAGGGAACATGTGCTTGCAAATCATGTAGATATATACGGGTCCCACCCAGCAACATGAGCTAGATCATACAAATAATACAGATCATACATATCATACAGATCCATACAGATCATACATATCATACAGATCATACAGATCATACAGGTATACAGATCATACCAATCATACAGATCATACAGATCCTACAAATCATACAAATCATACAGATCATACAAATCATACAAATCATACAGATCATACAGACCATACAGATCATACAGATCAGGAACCTATCTGCCCTGAAAGGTCTAGATCACGAACTGGGAATGATCTATATGACCTGTATCGGAGGTGCGAAACGTTTGGCATCCGACAAATGTGCAAGCATGGTGAGCTGCAACGTTGGCCGCTCATAAACAATGCCAGAAGGAAAGAAGAAAGCCGAGGCAGAAAACAAAAAGGAAATACATCTACCGTATGCACGAAGTCCAACCCCTTTCTGTATACCTACGTACTGCCGGCTTTTAACTCGATCTACTCCAATCCACTTGATAAGTCCTTGCAAACCACTCTCCTTCTCATTTCGCCGTGGCTCTTCCACTTTCTACTGGTATATACTCGTACTCTTCTTGAACTTGTTATTTATAGTTTTTTCATTTTCATGTTCGCCGCCCGATAACGTTCAGCACAAAAGCTTTGACGCCGATGTTTATACAAGTTGGGGGACAGAGGAAGCCATAGATATAGTGTTCTCCCCTTTTGGCTAAATTAATTAATTACTTACCCATTACCCTATCCACTTATATATAAGTAATCTGACACAGAAAAGAGGCGAAGCCCGCAGGGCAGAACCCCTTTTCAGAAAAGCCTCTTTGTTGTACTGGGAGGCAGTGATTGAGTATCACTCCGTGAGCGATATCGCAGCTCTACAACAGCACGACAAAGTAGAAAGAGGCTAGGAGAAAAAAACAGAGGTTATAGCGACCGCAGCGAAAGCTGCGGTGGCGAAAGCGGAACGGGCTGAATGCAAAAAGAAAGGCGGACCTGGGCCGTAATAATCCGGGGTTGGTTATCGTACACGACTTTCCCACCGGACAACCAACGGTAGCAGAACCCATATGCAGCTAGGCTAGAAGTTTGGGGACAATAAGGAAGAGAAAGAACCCGCAGAAAGGATAAGAGTCAAACGAGCGACGTCACTGAGATAAGAGAAAGGTCAACAAGTATGGGTGTGATCTCATGCCGCAGCAGAGAGGCCTCATTGATCCCAAACTATATACGATTTAACCTACGACGCAATGTTACAACAGTAATCTGACACAGAAAAGAGGCGAAGCCCGCAGGGCAGAACCCCTTTTCAGAAAAGCCTCTTTGTTGTACTGGGAGGCAGTGATTGAGTATCACTCCGTGAGCGATATCGCAGCTCTACAACAGCACGACAAAGTAGAAAGAGGCTAGGAGAAAAAAACAGACCATCCCGCCCGCCCATCGTTGGTAGCGAGGTTGTACCGTCGACAACGACATCAGTTTTGTTAGTGTTTATTTTACCGGGGTACCTACTCTCTGCGACGAGGTGCCGCGTTGATTGCTAGGCAATCAACGCGGGAGTAGTAACCCTGGGTGAGCGTCTCCGGCTGATCGCAGCAGGAGGCCTCATTGATCCCAAACTATATACGATTTAACCTACGACGCAATGTTACAACAGTAATTCATTATCATCGTTTTAGCTGAAACCGATTTGGAAATTGTAAATAAAAAATCAAATTAACCCCGATAAAGAGTTGATGTTCTCCCCCCTTCGCTAAATTAATGAATTACCCATTACCCCATCCACTTACAGGTATATATACTGGTAAATATGTACGATAACGATGTATGACTGAAACAAATGGGTCTACGTAGTGAGTTGAGTTACGTGGTGTGAAAACAATGTCTTCAATAGTGTGGTTGCGTACAATCCATCAGACAACGTGCAGCATAAAATTCACAACGTCGATCAGTCAAATAACATTCCCAGAAACAGCAAGGGGAGAAAAGAAAAGAAAAAACGAAAGGGAAGGGAAGGGAAGCCGAAAAAAAAAGGGAAACCTTCATACTGTCGTACTACTGTATGCACGTACTATTATACTGTGGTCGGACTCTCTCCGTTATTTACCTAATTCCGACTGTTTAACATTGATCTACTCCAGTCCACTTGATATACATATACTTCGTATACCTGGTAGGTCCTTGCTCCGCCCTTCCTCCTCATTGCATGCTCGCCTACCTCCTCCTCTTCTTAAAAACAAACATAAGTCGCGTCCACGCTCCTTCCATCTCCGCACCATGGGTGTGGTGTGGACCTGTCATCCCTCCCCCCTATATAATATATATATACTCGAAGTATATAATATATACTCGAAGTATATATATATAGGTTGGGTTGGCGTCGGTTGGCGACGACGCCGTAAAACACGTCTCTCCCTGCGTGAGCTAGAACAACCAGGGTGCCGTTTGATTTTGTTTTATTTTCGGCGGTCACCACGGCTAGCGGTCGAGCAAGATCATTTGTGCGGGGTGGAGAACTTTAACCTTGACTCCGCACAAGGGGGATGGTTGTATCACGTAGTGTGTATATGGTAAGACACCCGCGAGGCAGATACATAGCACACCCATCCATTGCTTATCTCTGGAAGTGGCCACACCAGAAATAAAATCAATTCATTGGAGGCTGTCGTTCAAATGCAAGTCCGCTTCAACAGCGATTATTACGTCGTAGTAGGATACAGCTCACCCTTCATGCGATTTGCCCAACACCTCACGGCGCTTCGCGCTTGGTGTTAGCAATGTCTGCCTGGACGGTGAAAATCCGACATGCTCCGTCCCGACATTGTAGAGATGCGAGGGTCTATAGTCATACGACTACGGCCATGCATGAATATCGAGTACCCCCCCACCCCGCCCCTACGATGCTCGCTGCCAGCTGGTAAAGATGGAGTCACTAGCCTCTCGTACCCCGAGACGCGACCAATGCTTTCCCACCGTACAAGTGGCAAGTGGGAGAGGCTCCGTTCGTCGAAGGACACATACATGCATATTCTGGACGAGAGTAGAGTGTTAGACATGCTGTTACCCTTACCCACACGATATAAAATACTAATTCAAGACATATTATTGCAACTAATTTGATATGTTGCCCATAATAATTACACCTTGGCCTTATAGTGTAATTGCGTGGGGAGAGAGCTCGGTACCGGGTGTTGGACAAATCAACATGCAACAGAAAATGATAGGGCTGAGCGCTGGCTGACTCAGTCGGTAGCTAATACATTGTCGTCAAAACCAACCAGTATACTGGGTTTCAGCAGTATACGGCCTGCCCTCTCTCCTCTCTCCTCCCCGAAATACGTTGAGTGAGTTTCGTACTAGAATTTGGCGTGTTTCTTCGGCGTACGTAAGAAGATAGTATAGCTGTCGCTCGGAACTCGCGCAGCAGGATATTAGTAACTGTCGTCAACTTGCGTGCATTGGTGGAAAAAAAACACCAGGAAAAAACATGCTGTCTCGGCGGCAGCGTTCACAGCTGCGCGATGAAGAGCAATACACAGGAGCATGTGCAGATGGAATTCAATAGTCCTGTGTTTTATCAATACTGACGTCAACTTGTGTGCAGTGGTTAGAAAAAATACATAGAAAAGGCATGCTGTCTCGCTGGCAGCGTTTACAGCTACGTGATGAAAGTCAATACACAGGAGCATAAGCAGTTGAAAGTAAACATTCCTGTGTGTTATCAATACATCAGGTGTATGCATGTCGCATAATGGTACGTCGACTATATAAATAAAAACTGATCACACAAAAAAATGGTCGAGTAGAGAGACAGGTGGGACTAGGACGTATGAACACAACTGTCCCGGGTTCTAGACCGTGTACGGTTGCTAATTATTTTATTTTGTTAGATGACAACGTATTGGTACGTCGACTATATAAATAAAAACTGATCATGCAAAAAAAATGACCGAGTAGAGAGACAGGTGGGATTAGGACGTGTGAACACAAGAGCCCCGGGTTCGAGACCGTGTACGGTTCCTAATTCTGTTTTTTTTTGTTAGATGACAACGTATTGGTACGTCGACTATAGAAAAAAAAATCTGATCACTCAAACAAATTGGTCGAGTAGAGAGACAGGTGGCATTAGGACGTGTGAACACAAGAGTCCCGGGTTCGAGAACGTATGCGATTCCTTCTTCATCTTTTTATGATGAGTACAACGTAGTAGACAGATAAAATTATGATAATACGTTAGAGTACAACGTAGTAGACGGATACAATTCTGAGAAGTTTATGAAAAGTGCAGACAGAATCAGTTGTTCAATCAAGTAAAAAAACGGTCGAGGTAATCTCGCGAGGAGTCCCTATCACGAGAGACTTGGTCAACAATAGAGAACTCATAAAAAAAAACTACTGGCGAATATACTGGTCAGGTCAAACAGTAGGTTACTACAGCCAGTAGTACTGCCAGTACATGCTGTGCCAGTGCCCAACCCTAGAAAATGAAGACTACTACTACTGCGTGCATACGATAGTCTAATCGCCATCCGTCAATCGATATCCGTGCTCCCTTGTGTTTTTCTCTCAAAGATCGAGCCAGACCTCTATCGCGCTCAGACAGACACCCTCCCCCCCTCCCCTGCTGCGATGCCGACCGTGCTCGTTGTTTGTGTACGCCTGCTCGCATCGCATCGCATCGCATCGCATCGCATCGCATCACAGGAAGAGCACCTGCTGCGACCCTTGCCTGGTAAGCTTCGACGGAACAGAGCAGTGTTACTACTTCTACTGTAATCCGCACACATAATAGTGTGTGCATTTTCATACATTCCAGCCCAAAGGAAGGGAATTCCACCACCACCACCACCACCACCAACACTAACACCACCCTCATTTTGATGTTTTGCTGCTGCTGGTATGCAGTCTGCAGAGCTCTGTTTTAGCTCCTCTGTATGTATCGCAGTTGCCGCCGATTGGGGTGTGATTCCTCGAAGCTTTGAAGCATGCGTGCATGTAAAGCTTGTTATGATAGCCGCCGGCTCTCAGGTGACTAGGGAACAACAGTGATACCTAAAATCATCTGGCAGTAAGAATTAGTAGTGTATACGTCGTTGTATGTTGTAGGCACTCGTACAGGATGGAGTTACGAATACAGTACGCGCATATACATAATGTTTTTACTCTTTTCAGTAGTAGCTACAAAAATGATCTTAAAACGCCGAAAATCAAGTACCTACTAGCTGACTAACCAAACTATTATAGCGGTGGGCGGTGCATTGTACGGCTTTTCATATGATACGTTTTGGGGTTCGATTCCTTTGCTGCAGTGCTTACACAGTCCCCCAAGGTACCCCGCAAGGTAGCAAGGAAAAAAATACAACTCGAGCCCCGCAGAAACTTCCAGAGAGAGAGAGAGAGGACGTTTTTTTTCCCGTACATCCGTGTAGACCCCACGAATGAGAAGAAGAGAGCGAAAACCTTTTTCTTTTTAATGGGGGTATCAAGAAAATTGTGCTCATACAGCGGCAAGCGCTACAACACTAAATCCTATATAATAACCTACACATACATGCTCAATGGCTGCTAAAGGAAGGTGTGACACCCAGGCTCGATTCAATTCAAGCCTGTACACTATTTCGGGGGACCATAGTAAGCAGGACCAATTCCTGTCAGTAAAAATAGGGAATATTAGAGTTTTTTTTCGTGTAAACCGTACATAGGTCCTACTTATTTGCTGTGGTCCCTCGTATTAGTTCCTTTGCCGTGTGACAATGTGTACGTAGCTTGAGTGTCAATAGCCTTATTGTTGGCGGGCTCACACTGCTTTAGCGCAACCCCCCCCCCACGTACCCCATATCGCAAAAGTTTGCTGGGTTGTCCATATTTCGCGTAGCTGTACGTAGGTATGTGCAGGCACTTCCTGCGCTCGTACATACATGTATTTTGTGCTTGTAAGGGCACTTGTTTGCTCGACTTTCGGCCTTCGAACAATATGCGTGCTCACCAGAAAGAGCAGGCGTTGTTGCATACCAGGCGTGCATTCATATGCATGATATGCATGCTCGACGTGGTGGTGTTTACGTATGCTGCCAACGGTGCTCCGCCAGCTGTTTGCGTTTGCTTTTGAAATGATGTTTGGTCTCCGCATGCAGGCATACGTTTTGCTCTTGCCCCGTCTGTCCGTGCCCGTGCCCGTCCGTTTGCTCGTTGTTCATCGTGCATGCACGTTTGTTCGTGTCTAATAAATGCCTGCATGTCCCAGACCAAATGTTTTTTTTTAACCAAATATAAACAAAAAGTGTTGAATACAAGCCAGAGGTGATGTGCATAATACCGCCCGCATACGCTCGTTTACCGATAGTAGAGTTGGATACATCCTCTACTTCACAACTGACGCGTGTTTGTTTGTTTGTTTGTTTGTTCTTCCCTAATATAGAGCTCAGGCATGACTCTCGAGAAATTTAAAACACTAATCATACGATTAGTATCAGCATACTTAACATACAGATAACCCCGTGCGAACCCGAGTGCTGTGATTGCTCATGACTGTACGTTAAGGTTAGGTGATACATTCTTCCTTTCGGGATCCCATCCTTCCCGTGCTGTCATACAATACCCCGAGCGTAACAGCAGGGCCGGAAAACGTACTCGTACTCGAAGATGACGTTTTTCATTCTGTTTTCATTTACAAAACATTCTCGTGATCACGTCACATGGTGGTACCTTCGAGGGCACATCATACCACGTACCCCATATCGCAAAAGTTTGCTGGGTTGTCCATATTTCGCGTAGCTGTACGTAGGTATGTGCAGGCACTTCCTGCGCTCGTACATACATGTATTTTGTGCTTGTAAGGGCACTTGTTTGCTCGACTTTCGGCCTTCGAACAATATGCGTGCTCACCAGAAAGAGCAGGCGTTGTTGCATACCAGGCGTGCATTCATATGCATGATATGCATGCTCGACGCGGTGGTGTTTACGTATGCTGCCAACGGTGCTCCGCCAGCTGTTTGCGTTTGCTTTTGAAATGATGTTTGGTCTCCGCATGCAGGCATACGTTTTGCTCGTGCCCCGTCTGTCCGTGCCCGTGCCCGTCCGTTTGCTCGTTGTTCATCGTGCACGCACGTTTGTTCGTGTCTAATAAATGCCTGCATGTCCCAGACCAAATGTTTTTTTTTAACCAAATATAAACAAAAAGTGTTGAATACAAGCCAGAGGTGATGTGCATAATACCGCCCGCATACGCTCGTTTACCGATAGTAGAGTTGGATACATCCTCTACTTCACAACTGACGCGTGTTTGTTTGTTTGTTTGTTCTTCCCTAATATAGAGCTCAGGCATGACTCTCGAGAAATTTAAAACACTAATCATACGATTAGTATCAGCATACTTAACATACAGATAACCCCGTGCGAACCCGAGTGCTGTGATTGCTCATGACTGTACGTTAAGGTTAGCTGATACATTCTTCCTTTCGGGATCCCATCCTTCCCGTGCTGTCATACAATACCCCGAGCGTAACAGCAGGGCCGGAAAACCTACAACTGTGAAGCAAGGAAAGGAAAGGAAAGGAAAGGAAAGGAAAGGAAAGGAAAGGAAAGGAAAGGAAAGGAAAGGAATGGAAAGGAAAGGAAAGGAAAGGAATAGGATGGAAAGGAAAGGAAAGGAAAGGAAAGGAAAGGAAAGGAAAGGAAAGGAAAGGAAAGGAAAGGAAAGGAAAGGAAAGGAAAGGAAAGGAAAATAAATGAAATGCATGGTGGACAGCGTACGTCGGACATTTCAGGTGCAGCTCGAAGGGGGCTTTTTTAACTGGTTATGTATACAGCACTTTTTTATTTCTTCTTTTAGTTTATCTTCCACGCAGCTGGATTGCTAGCAGGGTAGGTCGTGCCTGTCGCATATGACATTGCATTGTCTGCGCTGCTTACTGCTGTATTGCAGCGTTGCAGCATAGTATCTCTGTGTCGTAGTTTTGTGACCACATAAATGGTATCTCTCTAGCATGAAGAATCGGCACGGACACTGGGTGTGCTGGGTGTCGACGGGTAGAAAGGACGGTTTCATGTTAAGAACACACACACGCACACTTACCCGCTGCTGGTCTACTTATTAAAGAGTGTTATTACCTTGACCAGCGGGTAGTGATATACACTCGTATTCCGGGGGGACATAGTATTCAGGACCAAGTAAGCTTAGTAAAAGCATTTGCAATGTACAAAAAAAATTGTGCATGTCAAGGGTCCTGATTACTACGTACGGTCGCCCGTAAATAAAATGAGTATACCAGGTGGTACATTAATCAAGAAAACATGTACGTATATACGTACGTACGTTGTGGGTTTCGTTGAGTCTCAAGATGCTGCGTTGTGATATCCGGGGCAATCCCCTCGCCGCGTTCTATTAATATTACATACACCTCGGACGGAACATGATCTAGATAATCTAGTTCCTCGATTAGATCATGATCTATCTATCTACAGATCATCTAGTTCCTAGGGAAGATCATGATATATCAATCTACAGATCATCTAGTTCCTCAGGCAGATCATTATCTATCTATCTACAGCTCATCTAGTTCCTCGGATAGATCATGATCTAAATAATCTAGTTCCTCGAGCAGATCATGATCTAAATCATCTAGGTCCTCGGGCAGAACATGATCTATCTACCTACAGATCATCTAGTTCCTCGGACAGATCATGATATATAGATCATCTGGTCCCTCGGGCAGATCATGATCTAGATCATCTTGTTCCTCGGACAGGACATTATTTAGATCATCTAGTTCCTCGGGCAGATCATGATCTATCTATCTACAGCTCATCTAGTTCCTAGGGCAGATCATGATCTATATATCTACAGATCATCTATTAATAGTTCCTCGGACATATCATGATCTATCTATCTACAGATCATCTAGGTCCTCATTTACTTGCCGTTGCGAGAGGTTGTTTGTTGTGCAGGATGTGTTTATTAACAGGATAGACCCAACCCTGGAAACATGTTGCTACTGCTGCTACAGCAATAATAGATGATGCGTTTTTTTATGTGTCCCACCCTGCAACATGGAATGGGCTATAGATCATACAAAAACGGGAATATATTTATCTGCCTTTTGAGGCGATATCTATATCATGATGTGGGCATGATCTATATGATATGTAGATGATCTGTAGATGATCTGTAGATGATCTGTCTGTCCGAGGTGTGGGCTAGTTAGTGCTAATAGTATAACCATTCAGAAACGTTTCAAGCGCGAACGCTCCAAAACAACCAATATTCATACGCAGGCCGCCGGGACGCCCCGTCCCCTCTTTTCTGTTTCAGATTACTGTCGACATTTTCGTGAAGAAGGGGAACACAAGTTGGATGTGTTCGTCACTTCGTTAGGTTTGATTTGACTGAAATAAACAACAAGTGAAGTATGTATACGTCGCCCTTTCAGATTTGACCGGTGGAAAAGTCGGCTACGTCTAGGAATCTCGGTAAAGAAAGGCATTCATAAGAGGGACTGCATTATGTTAATTCATTTTGTCAAGTATATTCAGGGATGATTTGATAAGTACATGTGAATGGTATGATTGAAATACCTAAGAGCTGCGCGTTATTTTCAGATGGCAAATGCAAATACAAATGAAAAAAAAAAAAAAACGGTCCTGTAAGCTTCCATATAACAAGGGCGGTAATATGCTGTATGTACGTACGGACGCGTGCTACGGTAGAGGTATCGCTTTTTGGCTGAATCGTTTTCTGAACGATCGGGCTCCTTAACCCAAATTCGTCGGACTTTCATTTTTGTCATTTTTGTGACGAATATTGTTTCAGAGTATACTTCGGTCAGGATATTTGTAATCCGGCAGCACTTTTATTTTCCTCCAAAATCGTTTTTTTCGGTGAGGTATGGTGCTCCTTGAGTGAGAAGCTCAGAAAAAAAAACATGGTGCACCTCTATCGTAGCATGTGTCTACGAAGTATATCACTATTCATATTAGACTATTACGGGCAAGGGCCATAGTAAACACTAGTAAATAGGACCTACGGTACACATAAAGACCTGTGTATTTCCGCATTATTTCCCTATTTTTTCTGTTTTTTATTTTATTTTGTTCATCCCATTTATTATCTTCGCCCTTCCGTCTTTCTCCCTCCCTAGTCGTAACTCAGATCCGGGGTCACAAAGTAGGCTCCTCTCCCTCCTCCCCCACTACGGTTCTTGCCTTGCATTTTTATCGCGAGAAGATTTCAGCACTTTCTTCCCTCGTCAACTCTCGTCGAATTTTGCTTACCCACGCTATAATATGCGCTCTCGACAGACAGTGTCGTTTGAGAATAAAAACCTCCATGATGGGGAGAATCGAACCCTCGACATCCGGGCCTACAGGCTTCGTGGCTACCAGTTAGACCACCGGGGCGACCGGATATGTTTACTATTAATAACAATATTTGGTCCTATTCACTACTGTAGTGTTTACTATGGTCTCCTCGTGATACTAGTAAGTACGTACGTAGGGATGTGTTGGTTGTGCACGCGGGTATCAATATCGCACGCAATTAATTGACGAAGAGATGGAAAAAAGAAAGACGCACACGACACACCCCGGACCGGTTTGACGCACGAAAGGCCTCCCAAAATGATTTGAACTTTTAACCCA
>MEHQ01000883.1:0-95055 GCA_008828725.1 Saccharina japonica
ACGGCGCACGCTTTCCTCTCTGCGTACGCGAGTATACATGTATTAAAAAAAACAAACAGCAACAACAACAACAACAGCTGTGAGCTCGGGGATCTCATAAATATTAAGTACCGGGCATATAATGATGTTGAGGTCGAGTGTGAGCGATCGACGAGTCATTTGTTTTAACCCGTTCAGAACGGAAAAAGGTTATCCCACACTAATTCCAAGTAGTTTGTCCCCCAAATACGTGGGACCAGTTTTTTTTAAGGGGTTAAGTGAAGAGGTATGTTTCGTGATGAAAAAGGCGTCCGATCGATCCGGCTCCTGAGACACAAATGTTGGCCATGACCTACCTACGTACGCTCTCTAACAACTATTTTAGACGCGATTTTCGAGCCACGTTTCGAGCTATTGCTATTACGTAGTGATTATAGCTCGCATTTGAGTTCACTAATCGATGCCCTGATATTTTCCTGTTCGTGCCTCACCTTTGCCCGGAAAAGCCAAAAGAGAAAACAGACGCCCCGAGACGCTACGTAACCACCGGGAAAAAATGACCCTCGGACGATAACTTTTTCGTTTTTTTTTATTTTTATCGATCTCACCGATACATGAGGCCCATGTCGTGCAGGTGCATCAGGGCCAGAGCGATTTCCGCCGTGTAGAACTTGGCCCTCAGCTCGTCCAGTCGCCCCTCCTCCGTTGCGTCGATCGCGTCCTGTGAGGCCGAAACGATCGTTACGGAGGGAGGACCATCATAAATAGGGGACCAAATACTGTTACGTATCAAGTATTAATAATAAAAACAGGTAAACTGTATAGGTTTTTGTGTGTACCATGGGTCCCTATTTACTATGATGATGGTCTCTCCTGTAATAATAGTAGGTGATTATCTTTTACTACTGACCATACTAATTCCAAGTAGTTGTTTTCCTCGTGACTTAAGCCTTTTAGAACTGCAGCCCCGTTTTGGGGACAAGCCAGTCTAATTATAAGTGATTTGTCCCCAAAACGGGACTCCAGTCCTAGAAGGGTTAAGCCGATATGCCTGGTCTTATCTATACGATGGTCTTATCTCTACTATGGTCTTATCTCTACTATGGTCTTATCTATACTATGGTCTTAAACCGGATGGGTACACCAATGTAGTAGTAAAAAAAGGTAAACACATGTTGTTTTTTTTAGTGTACCGTAGGTGCCCTACCCGGTATTTACTAAGGGCTCCCCGAAATATTACATGGTACCAGGTGGGGGTCGGTAGCGGTGGTGTCACCTGGTTATCCTTCCTTTTTTTTTCGACGTACGTACGGATGGAAATCCAATGAAAAACGCGTGTTACAGCGAGCGACTACAAAAAAAAAACGGCTGCCTGGAAAAAAAAAACAAAAAAGAGCGGCGGGGTGAGAACAAAAACTACTCGCGTCGTTCGCTCGTAAATATTTTTATTGCGACATTATTGTTGTTGTTGTTGTTGTTGTTGTTTGGCGTCCGACAAAAAGATATCCCCCGTTTGACAACAATACAAAGACAAAGACAAAAAAAAACAAAACTAATTCATTCATATTATATCGTACGTACGTAGGAATTCAAGACATTTATTAATATTACAGTAGTTTCCACCCTTACTATGCCACTCGACAACTATTACGGGAGGCCATAGTAAACACTAGTAAATCGGGGACCAAATATTACTAGTAAAAATAGGTAAACATATACCAGTAAGAACCTATATATATAGTAAATCGGGGACCAAATAATATTAGTAAAAATACTTCGTAGGTAAACATATACCAGTAGATTTTTGTATTTACCATACGTAGGTCCCTATTTACTAGTATTACTAGTATTACTAGTATTTACTATGGTCCCCCGTAACAGCACGAGCCTCAACGTTGACCACTCACAGACATTTCCTCCCCTCGGACAGATCATCTACAGATCATATAGACCATCTAGATAATCTTTTGATAATCTATTCTCATCTACATCATCTAGATCATCTAGGTCCCAACCTGCCGTTATGATAGGTGCTGCGGTTGAGGGGGTACATACTATATACCCCCTGTATATACTGTAGACTGGTGCTGCGGTTGAGGGGGTATATCATATATACCCCCTGTATATACTGTATACCCCCTCCCCCTTTGGTGCTCCGTCTCGAAAGGGATGCGTGGTCAATGGTCAAATGACTAAGGCAAGCAACACATGAGTACGCTCCCCCCCCCCCCCCCCCATACATACATACATACGGATGCATCAAGTATAGGCATATATAGGGTGGGTGAACTTCATTGACTAAACAGCAGGGTTCATTCATTGACTCGTGTTTGTTTTTGTTTTAGGAGGCGAAACAACAACAAAATCTATTCGGGGAAAATAACACAAAACACTGCTACGTAGAAGAATTGGAACTGAACAAACTACTA
Source organism: Saccharina japonica (assembly GCA_008828725.1). Classification (NCBI taxonomy): domain Eukaryota; class Phaeophyceae; order Laminariales; family Laminariaceae; genus Saccharina; species Saccharina japonica. The sequence continues at coordinate 2,409 of MEHQ01000883.1, forward strand.
CTGTAGATAGGTTGAAAAGACCGTAACGATACAAAGGACATTAAAGAACCAAACAAAACAAAAACACCACCGTTTCGGTTTCGTGATAGCAAGAAACTTCGCGGGGTCAGTGCACATATGATACCAGTAATATATCATACTATATATCCCGACGGTCCATCCAGAGTTTTTTTTAACATTATTACATTCATAATATACCGTAGTGTCTTCATACTACAGTAGTATTCACCAGGGCTGTTCACAGGTCAGGTCAGAAACCTCGCGGGTCGGGTCGGGCCGGGTCGGGTCAGGGTGACCCGGTCCGACCCGTTAGAGTTCTATAACCTCCTGAACCGACCCGACCCGACCCGACCCGACCCGACCCGACCCGACCCGACCCGTCCGACCCGGTCCGACCCGACCAGACCCGGTCCGACCCGGTCCGACCCAGTCCGACCCGGTCCGACCTGGTCCGACCCAGTCCGAACCGACCCGACCCGGTCCGGTCCGACCCGGTCCGACCCGACGCGACCCGACGCGACCCGACCCGAACCGACCCGACCCGACCCAGTCCCACCCGGTCCGACCCGACTCGTCCCGACCCGACCCGGTCCGACCCGAATCGACCCGACCCGGTCCGACCCGGTCCGACCCGACCCGACCCGGTCCGACCCGACCTGACCCGACCCGACCCGGTCCAACCCGACCCGGTCCGACCCGACCTGGTCCGACCCGACCCGGTCCGACCCGACCCGGTCCGACCCGACCCGGTCCAACCCAACCCGGTCCAACCCGACCCGACCCGACCCGCGGGTATTATGATCTTATGACCCGCGAAGCGGCCTGGTATGTACCAGGTATACATACCCCAACGCTCCTATAATGCCATTTCCGCCCATACTCGTAGTGGTAAGGAACGTTTATTCACCGTTCATAAGACGCGGTTATCAGTTATGAGTGTCTTCATACGACACCAGCTTAAAAGCTGCTTTGCTCTGCTCTTAAGCCACTCGGGTGTACATACCCCGCGGCTTTGTAGGGATGCGAGGATCTACATACGGTCATATGTACGACTACGGCCATGCATGGCATGAGTACCCCCCCCCCCCGGGCTTTGTAGGGATGCGAGGATCTACACACGGTCATATGTACGACTACGGCCATGCACGGCATGAGTACGACTACGGCCATGCACGGCATGAGTACCCCCCGGGCTTTGTATGGATGCGAGGGTCTACATACGGTCATATGTACGACTGCGGCCATGCACGGCATGAGTAACCCCCCCCCCCCCCCCCGCGCGCGCGCGCTCCCTTTGCCAAACCTTCTCGTTGTCGAGCTTGGAAGGGTTGCTCGCGAAGCTCCGGAGCAGCTCCTTCTTGTACTGTATCTTCATGGCGTAGTGCCGCCCCGTCGTTCTCTTCACCACGTGTACCTGCCGCCGACGCCACATATCACACGTATGTATACGTATTATATATATCATACAGCAGTTGAGAACTATATTATTTTTGGCTCGGAAGGCTCGCGGCTTACGTTGAGCATAGGCTCTAAAAGGCTACTGTATATACGTATGGATACCAGGTATTATATACCAGGTAGCGTTAAGAGTCGCTTTTCCTACGTAGCTGTAAATTCTTTAAAAACAAAAACGAAAAGAAAACTCTCAGCCTGGTATTCTTCAATCCCAAATATTCTTCGCGTATACGTGTTGCGTACTGTATCATACGCGAACGGCAGCCAGTCCGACCGTTTCATGTTTGTCGGCAGTTCGTAGAGCCGCTCTGTGCAGATATTTCGTGGAAAGTTCAAAAGAGTACGCACGCGGAACGCTCGCAGCGGAAGTCCGTAGAAAACGTTCGTCACAGCAGTCCGGTCGTTTCGTGAGACATTTCGTGGAACGTTCGAGGAAAGTCCGCGGAACGTTCGCAAGTTCGTGGATTGTTGGAGGAACCTTGGTGAAAATTTCGCGGAATATTCGCGGAACATTCATGGAACGTTAACGGCCGTCTGAGCCCGGTGCAAACTTCAAACAAAATTCTTCTTAGGAGATGTAGATATAAAAAGCTAGTTCATTTATTTCGTAGTAAACGGGTTTGTTAGCAATACGCGGGGCGTTTTTGTTTTTTTTTAGGGGGCGCTTACCACTTTTCCGAACGCCCCCTCCCCCAGCTTTTCCATGTAGTCAAAGTCGTTCACCGTTATCCGGTTGAACTTCTCCGCTCTGTCGTCCACGTAGGTGCTGTACCTGAGCAACACCACAGCAGATAGAGTGATAACCCAGCACACAGACGACGGCAAGCAAGCAAGCAAAGCGAGAAAAAAGCAAGCAAAGTAAGCCAAAAGCAAGCAAGCGTAGTATATAGGCGAAAATCAAGCAAAGAAAGCAAGCAAGAGCAAGCAGGCAAGCAGGCAAGCAGGCAAGCACACCAGGCCAACCAAGCAAACACCGCAAAACAAGCAAAGCGAGCAAACAATACAAGCCAGAAGCAAGCAGCGTAAAACAAGTAAGAGCAAGCAAAATGAGTAAAAGGGTAAGCAAAGCAAGTAAAGCAAGCAAAGCAAGCAAAGCAAGCAAAGCAAGCAAAGCAAGCAAAGCAAGCAAAGCAAGCAAAGCAAGCAAAGCAAGCAAAGCAAGCAAAGCAAGCANAGCTCCGGAGCAGCTCCTTCTTGTACTGGATTTTCATGGCGTAGTGCCGCCCCGTCGTTCTCTTCACCACGTGTACCTGCCGCCGACGCCACATATCATACGTATGTATACGTATTATATATATATCATACAGCAGTTAATGAATATACTATTTTTGGCTAGGAAGGCTCGCGGCTTACGTTGAGCATATGCTCTAAAAGGCTACTGTATAGACGTATGGATACCAGGTATTATATACCAGGTAGCGTCAAGAGTCGCTTTTTCTACGTAGCTGTAAATTCTTTAAAAATAAAAACGAGAAGAAAACTCTCAGCCTGGTATTCTTCAATCCCAAATATTCTTAGCACATACGTGTCGTGTACTGTATCATACGCGAATGGCAGCCAGTCCGACCGTTTCATGTTTGTCGGCAGTTCGTAGAGCCGCTCTGTGCAGAAATTTCGTGGAAAGTTCAAAAGAGTACGCACGCGGAACGCTCGCGGCGGAAGTCCGTAGAAAACGTTCGTCACAGCAGTCCGTTCGTTTCGTGAGACATTTCGTGGAACGTTCGAGGAAAGTCCGCGGAACGTTCGCAAGTTCGTGGATTGTTGGAGGAACCTTGGTGGAAATTTCGCGGAATATTCGCGGAACGTTCATGGAACGTTAACGGCCGTCTGAGCCCGGTGCAAACTTCAAACACAATTCTTAGAAGCTGTAGATATAAAAAGCTCGTTCATTTATTTCGTAGTGAAAGGGTTTGTTAGCAATATGCGGGGCGTTTCTGTTTTTTTTTGGGGGGGCGCTTACCACTTTTCCGAACGCCCCCTCCCCCAGCTTCTCCATGTAGTCAAAGTCGTTCACCGTTATCCGGTTGAACTTCTCCGCTCTGTCGTCCACGTAGGTGCTGTATCTGAGCAACACCACAGCGGATAGGGTGAGAACCCAGCACACAGACGACGGCAAGCAAGCAAGCAAGCGAGCAAGCAAAGCGAGAAAAAAGCAAGCAAGCAAAGTAAGCCAAAAGCAAGCAAGCGTAGTATATAGGCGAAAAGCAAGCAAACAAAGCAAGCAAGAGCAAGCAGGCAAGCAGGCAAGCACACCAGGCAAACCAAGCAAACACGGCAAAACAAGCAAAGCGAGCAAAAAATACAAGCCAGAAGCAAGCAGCGCTAAACCAGTAAGAGCAAGAAACATAAGTACAAGAGCAAGCAAAGCAAGCAAAGCGAGGAAAGCAAGCAACGCTAAACAAGTAAGAGCAAGCAACAAAAGTAAGACCAAGCAAAGCAAGCAAATCAAGCAAAAGCAAGCAAAGCAAGCAACGCAAGCAAAGCAAGCAAATCAAGCAAAAGCAAGCAAATCAAGCAACGCAAGCAAAGCAAGCAAAAGCAAGCAAAGCAAGCAAAAGCAAGCAAAGCAAGCAAAGCAAGTAAAGCAAGCAACGCAAGCAAAACAAGTAAAGCAAGCAAAATCAAGCAAAGCAAGAAAAAAACAAGCAAAAGCAAGCAAAAGCAAGCAAAAGCGAGCAACAGCAAGCAAAATCAAGCAAAAGCAAGCAAAAGCAAGCAAAAAGCAAGCAAAAGCAAGCAAAGCGAGCAACACGACCGGTCCTTTAGGTTACGTCAAGGCTTCTTCCGACCCTAACACTATACTCGTAGCTATACGTAGCGTGATACAGCAGTGTTATTTAAGGAGTCAAATCGCGTTCTCCTGCTCGTAAAACACCCCAGCTTCATCATCGGAAAGGACGATCTTAATGCCGAAATCCCGCCGTTGGTGTAAAAGAGGGATGCCTGTATACCATAGGAAAACCGGCCCTTTTGGGCGCGTCAACGCCTCTTTGGTTTTGAAACGCGAGTGCAGTGTAATGGGGGTGGTCTTTTAAGGGATCTCCTACTCGTATACTATACTAGCACAGCATCTTCGCTCTCATCCTATACAGGAGAGGCCGAACCACAGTACACAGTGCCAAAACCCCGCTGTCCTGAAGTAAAGACGCCTACGTACAATAGGAAATCCTCTCTTTTTGGGCGCGTCAAGGCCTCGTTTGGCCTTAACATGCTAGTTTTAGCGTACATGGGGGGGGGGGCAGGGGCGTACGTACTAATCTGTTGTTCGCCTTGAGTGATCTGACCGTTGACGACGATGCATCTGTTGTGAAGACGGAGAGTACCGTTCCAATGCTCCTAACAGAGACACCCCCAACATTTGGGCGCTCATATATCGTCCCCCCCCCCCCATATATATTCAATTCTTATTTTTTTTCTTATCTTATCCCCTTCCTGTTTCACTTTTCGCTGCCACCATCTTATTTATTCTCTACTATTTAATAGAAACATCGATCGTTTTCTCGCTGTAGTATCTAGTAGTGTACAAACAAACCTTTTCATGACACATTCGTCTATTATCATCATCTCTCCCTCCAACACATCCCGTTTAGTACATAGGGCCGGGGGGGGGGGTCATTCAAGAGGCCACACCGACGCATGCTACGATAGAGATGCACCATGTTTTTTCTGAGCTGCTCACTTGAGGAGCGCCATACCTCACCGAAAAAAAATATTTTGGAGGAAAATAAAAGTGCTGCCGGATGAGAAATATCATTACCGTAGTATACTCTGAAACATATTTCGTCACAAAAACGGAACTCCGACGAATATGGGTTAAGGAGCCCGATCGTTCAGAAAACAATTCAGCCAAAAATTGCTACCCCTACCGTAGCACGCGTCCACCACTGTCTCCTACTCTACAACATCATACCTGGTAACTGTATAGCATATTATGGTTAAACGCCGGGGTTTCCCAGTGATAATCAGGGGGTAACCCGTGTAGGGGCTCATGGGGGGGACTTGCACAAAACCATGCGCAACACAGGATGATTGCTTATGGGGTCTATATATTCCGACGGGTTCCTATTGACACGGCTACGTACTTACGACTGGTACTGGACCCCAAACTTTCAACAGGTCTTAATACATCGGGGCACGATGCTAAAACGACCCCTCTCCTCGGCGTTATCTTTCGACTGCACCGAAACCGTTTTTTTTTCCCACCGCATTCCCAGATGTTGGGGGGGGGACAACAAAAAAAAAAAACAATTCGACTTACTATTATAGCACCTCTAAGAAAGGGTTACAGCTATTTTTATAGCACAATAGTGAGCGCCCCGAGTCAAGAAGAGCGGCCCCACGCTAATAACATCCTGGAGTGAAGAACGGTAAAAAAAAAAAACGGCTTTTGTCCTACCTACCTTTTATACCAAAAAAAAAAACAAAAATATCGCCCACTCGTACGTACACTAAAGAGCAATACTTGATACACCTATTAACGGGGACCATAGTAAATAGGACCAACTATTGTGAGTAAAAATAGGGAAATAATGTCGTTTTTTTTTATGTATACCATAGGTCCTATATATAAATAGGACCAAATATTGTGAGTAAAAATAGGTAAATGCGTACCTGGTATTTTTTTTTTAATGTACCTGTAATAGTATACTTCGAAGTATATATTTGTATGTAGGTGAGAGCTCGAGTTTCCGCTCTTGTCACGGGGCTGCTCATAACACGGGGTGCGTACCCCCTAACCCCCCCCCCCCCGCCTGCCCGCCAGTGCCTGGTGGTGAAAGCAACGTGCTCCGTCCGGCATTGTAGGGAATGAACACGGAGGTCTATAGTCATACGACTACCGCGCCGTGCCGACATGAGTACAGCCCCCCCCCCCCCGCGCGCGCCGCTCCGTCTCGAAGGTATGCGTTGCGTGGTCAGTACGTCAAAATGACAAAAAAAAAAAAAGGCACGCACTCTGTACTGCTGCTGTAAATCAACGCTCACCGCTCGGCGTGGTCCGTCTTGAGCTTCATGAAGGTCTCGTCGAAAATCTGGCGGAAGCAGGCCTTCTGAACCTCCAGAAATAGATCGAGCCCCAGGATGGCCTTGTCGTCTCTCGCCTGCTCTATGCACTCGTGCATGTCGTTGATCAGCTGCTCGGGGATGAAATCCAGCTGCGTCGGACCGCTCTTGAGGTATTTTCCGAAAAGCTGGCGTTTTTGTTTGGGGGGGGCAACAATTATTGTGATGAGGTGCTCTCGGGGCTTAGAATGGTTGGGAGATACTCGTACGTACAGGTTCAAAGCGTTGTGCCAACCTAAGATTATTCTCGCGTATTGAAAAAAATCTTTGGAGATCAGGCAGGCAGTAGCATCGAGGCCTCGTAAAGCCCACAATACTGTTCTGAGCATCATAATATTCTTCAACGGGCCCCTCTTCGTTAAAAAACTAAAGTCCTTGAGTCTTGAACAACAAATTTCGTCTTTTTGTACAGCAGCAATACTATTTCTGGTACTCCTTACGGAACACGGCATAACTTCAGTTCTAATAATGCCCAGACCTGCCCGACCAACCTCAAACAGTTTATTTAACCTGTTTAGGCATTAAGAGCTGCAGCCAATATTTACTTGCAATTGCAGTCAAATTTCGATATCTGCAGTACTATTAGGGTTCGAGTCGCCTGAAATGCTTTCAGCCGATTACCCGCAACAACGAAAAACAACAACAACACCACCACCACCCGATAGATATCCAGGTATACCAGGAAATATGAAGAAACGAAAACAAAAACAAAAAAACGAAGTTTGGTGATGTGAGAGCGAATTTTTCCTGAAAGTTCATATTTGCAAGCTTGGTGTCATACCAGTACGTCGTAGTCATACTGGTGATACTTACCAATCCCATCGCGCGCTCTCTACGGGGCTTGTAAGTGTATACGCCAGCTAGGGGCGGATGAAATTCATCGCTTAATGACTTGAATTAACTGCGGTACAGAGTAGTAGTGATAGTGTGGATTCATTGTCTTTGCGAAAAAGAGGCATACGGAATGTTTTTCTTCGTTCCTCAATGGGAGTGTTCCACGCTATCAGTAATATTTTATCAAGACCCCCCTCGGGCTCCTTACCGCTACGTATACACATACCTGATAGGGATGACAACCTGCATCTTGTCGGAGAAGTCTCACTTGAGTACGTCTATACCCTGCTGCGTCTATATATCTCGCCAACATAAAACTGGCTTTTGATATCAAAATCCACATTGAGCCCTACGTAGTTGCCTGCAGTCAGGTCAAGGTAACGAGCACGACTGTAAAATCAACCCACCCGCGACGCTGAGCACCTTCCGCTGTTGAAAAACCCGGGAAGGTAAAAAAAAGTTATACGATGCTATATATATGCCCCGATCGTATAAATACGTATAGAACGCGTCTTATTTTCCCGGAAATATCGGGCCGAGTTTCTTCCCGCGGGCCTTTTTTTTTTTTTTTTTTTGTGAGAGAAACATGGGGGTGGCGGCGGTGGTTGGTACATCTTTAGCCCGTGTGTATAGTCCGGGGTGTTCACCCGTGCGCCCACGAAGCTCAAACCCAACCTTTTAACCCATTCAGAACTGAAAAAAAAAAATCCCACTCTAATTCCAAGTAGTTTCTCCCCAAATTCGTGGGACCATTTCTTAAGGGGTTAAGTTCTGCCTCCGATTTTGTTTCGTGTTTCTTCGGCTTGTGCGTTCAGAGCGAGCCCTTTTTTTTTTTTAACATCATACAAAGTACGAATACATTACTTGGGACCATAGTATTCAGGTTCAACCACATACACAAAAAAAACTATATATTCCAGTATATTTACTACTGTAGTAACAAGCACTTATTACTACGAGTATGTACTCCCTTGATAGGGTCTGTTACACACTTCTTACGAGAGCAAAAACAAAAGGTCGACGAGCACGCCTAACGGCAGCAAGCAGACTCGCGCCCGAAGCCTCTGGACGAAACGTGTGGAGGAGTTAGACAGCCTCTTTCACCCCTTGACAAAGAAGGACAGCAAGCGTTTGCCAACTTGACACGCCTTCATTGACGGACACCATAACTATTCATACTACACATACACACTCGTACGTATACACCTGGAACCAGGTAGCTCTAAGCGCGGCAAACTCGGCCGTATACGTATATAAGACCCTTGACAGCGCACGTATTGCCCTTAATTAGACGCATGCTGCGGTTGCCTGCATGCAGGTGCACCATGTTTATCCTTCTGAGGGTGGTGACCTGAATTATAGTGTAGGAGCCTTTATACCTGCAGTAGTCGACACACTGATTTGGGAGGGGGGAAAAAAAGTCCTCGTAATATTGTATCATACCCGATGAGCCACCCCCACGGCCTGTAAGTATGTAACGACGACAAAAAACCGCATCTCACAGAAATGAAAATTCCGACGGACGGTTTGGGGTTTAAGGCAATGCGCCCCCCCCCCCCCCCCCCCCCCCCCCGTCACATTCAGAAAACGATTCCGGAAAAAAAGTGCTTTTTAATGTATACCTCTATCGTATACAGCACGCGTCCTTTTTTGGCTTGACACCCCCCCCCCCCCTTCACAGCGAGCACGTTTTCCGCCCTGCTTGACATGTCTCTTGGCGTCTTTCCTCTGGACTACGTACGGTAGTACTACTGGGCACCACAGTAAACAGGACCTACGGGACACACTAAAACCTATATATTTCCCTATTTTTGCTAACAATATTTGGTCCTATTTACTATGGTCCTCCGTAAATAGCACTATCAATAGTACTAATCAGAACCAAAATATGGTGTTTACCCATCAGGGGGGATGTAAGATTTTTCGGGCCCATCGTGGGTTTTTATTACTGCGATAGACCCCCTGATTACTATCTTACTGCGATAGCCCACCCGGATTACTCTTGCTACTACACTAGCACGTTCCACCACAATGCCACGAGACGAGCGGACACTCTCCGTCAACACGGCGGCGGTGTTAACTCGCCTGTTTGGCCTTGGTGTAGCGGTAATCGTCCGTTGGGATCGCCCGGAACTCCTGGATGTCGCTCCACGAGAAGAGCACGTGTTGCGTGCCGATCTCCGCCGAGAACCTTCCCAGAAAGTTCTGGCCATCTGAAAATTGAAAAAACGTTCCCCACCGGTCGGTGTTGTTTTTATCGCGTGCGCGTGCGGGAAGGGGCGGCGGAGGTTTCGTGCGCGAAGGCGGGCAACTACGATGGCGACGCAAAATGGGGAGTTTTTGTTTGTTTGTTCGTTTGTTTGTTTGTTTGTTTGTTAGTCACAGGGTTAATCAAACTGCGGTCTCGTATGTACGAGTAGCATGACTGGTGCGCATTGTGTTGTCACGTGGCACCAATGCTATTAATAGTAGCATTTGAAGCTGACCACCAGACTACCGGGGGGGGGCAACCGGCGATGTAGGGGGGAAAGAACACAGTCCCACGTTGAGGGTGCGGGTTGTGCAGCAGTGCAGCTCCAAAAGGGACTTTTGTTTCAGGTAACCTCTGTCTCTCGTGCAAGAAAATTCGGTACGCAACACTCCCCCCTGATGCATGCTACGGTAGCCTGCATGCAGGTGCACCATGCTTTTTTGTTTTTGAGGGTGGTTGGTCACTTGAGGATCTCTATACTAATACTAAGTCAAAAATGATTTTGGATGAAAAACAAAAGGGTTGCCCGTCCGATGAGCACAACCCCCTGGCACACAAAAACATATTGCAGCACAAAAAAGAGAGGAATTCTGACGATTTTGGGGGTTGAGAAGGTCCTTCCTCCAGAAAAACGTTTTCAGCCAAAAATGTGCTAATCGTACTCGTACTCGTACCTCGATCGTAGTTTTTGGGGGTTAAGTTTATAAGCTCCTTCCTTCGGAAAACGTTTTCAGCCAAAAAAAGGTATACCTCTATCGTAGTAGCAAGCGTCCCTCGGGCTACCCAAGACAGTGGTGCGGTTACATTTATTTGGTGTGAATTTTTTGACCGTGGGATAGTGTCTCGACAGGATGATGGGTTTTGAGGAATGCGAGGGGTCTACGGTCTTTACGAACTACAGCCATGCATGAAAAAAGAAGTACACCCCCATCATGACCTGTCTACAGATAGATCATCCGGATCATCTAGATCCTAGCCTGCTGTTATGAGATGTTGTACGGGATCTGTACAGTACAGATCCAACTCAGGAAGCATCATGTCCTACAGCAGTAGTGGATCATGCCCCCCCCCCCCCCCCCCCCCCCCCCCCCCCCCCCCCCCCGAAACCCTTGATGGACCTCGACCCCTTTTTCACCCTGCCACTGTTTGTAAAAGAAAGCACGTTACTCACTGGGGCTGTCGAGCATGGACAGGAGCTCGACGTATTCGGTGATATCGTCCCGATCGTCGGGTAACACCGCGCTCTTGGTGTAGTCCTCGTGGTACCCTTCCTTGTGCCACACCGTCTTCTGATCTCGCATCGTCTCACTATCGTGGTCACTGTCAAAATACGGAAACGGAAAGGCAACGCATACGTGGGAGGAGGAATGTGGGAGGAGGGGGGGGGGGGGGGTGGGGGGGGGGGGGGGGGGGGGGGGTTGGCGTGTCACTATCGCCATGAAGCGGGTTTCGCAAAGCAATCGGGAAGGCCCACAAGGGGGGAGGGGGCGTACTCATTTGTCGCTTGACTTAATCATTTGACCATTAACCACGCATCCCTTTCGAGACGGAGCACCCGTTCCTACTCCTAATAGAGACATCTCCAACATTTGGGCGCTCATTACGTTGTTTCCCATATTTTACAAACTGTTTTTTTGCTGATCCTCGTATCCCTTTCCTGTTTCGCCTGGGGGGGGGGGGGTTGGCGTGTCACTACCGCCATGAAGAGGGTTTCGAAAAGCAATCGGGAAGGCCCACAAGGGGGGTGGGTAACGAGTCACTATCATCGCCGTCAAGCGGGTTTCACAAAGCAATCGGGAAGGCACGCGAGAGGGGGGGGTGGGGGGTGTGGCGTGTCTCTTAGTCGCCGTTACGCAAGTTTCACGAAGCAATCGGGAAGGCACACAAGGGGGGACGGGGGGGGGGGGGGTACTCATATCGTGCACGACCGTAGTCGTATGACCATAGACGGGGGGGGGTTGGTGTGTCACTATCACTGTCAACAGAACACGGGGGCATCGGCGTGTCACTATTGCCGCCAGGGCGGATGCCAATGCACGCCAGGGTGCATTGGTGTGTGACTCTTTCCGTCATGCGGATTTTCAGAAAGCGTACGTGAAGGCACGGGCGGCGGGGGGAGGGTGGGGGGGGGGTACTCATTTGTTGCCTGCCTTAGTGGTTTGACCATTGACCACGCATCCTTTTCGAGACGAAGGATAGGCATGTCGTGAGTTACTGCGCTCAGGTGGGTTTTTTCACAGTGGACGGCATACTTACGGGGGCGGGGTGATTGATTAACACTGCTTATTTTAGCCAACATCACGCTGGCTGGGAGGGGGCCGGCGCGCGCGGAGGCTTGCAAAGGTGTTCAACACCAGGTGCTGCTTAGTAGGGGAGGTTGACTCTGGGGCTGTTGCTGGGTGCCTATCCGAGAATGAAAGTATAAATAAGGAATGCATGTATATATCTATACGTAGAACACGTGCGCACGGTCTGCCACACACCTTGTGCAACTGAGTATCATCTGCTACACACATCGTACGTCGAATTCACAAACGCCATACCAGGTACTATAAATGGAGCATATAACAAGCGCGCCTGATGCACCGCGCAGCTCGGAAAGCTGAGAGTCAACCACTCCATCGATCAAACTCACAGCTGACGCGCATTTGTGTTAATTCTATAAAAAAACTTCGGGAGTACCCGGATAGTACCCCATCCCCCCCCCCCGCTGAGCAGGATGAAAACAACCAGCTTTAGTTAGAATTCACGTGTACCCCGGAGAGTATATTTGGTACAAGCATGCATATGTCATGGTATTCATGATATCCCCGTTTCCCCTCTATTGTTGTGGAGGCGTTACTATTTATCTATTCCTCCAAGAAGAGGAATACTTGCCCCTCCTGCTCAGAACTTCTGGAGAGGCAAGGAACCGCTAATAATATGAACCAAACACGTGTGAGTGCGAGAGATTGAGAGTAACCAGAGTGAACCTGCACAGTAGTCGGGCTTGCCCCATACTGCATACACTGAGTGCATGATGCCGCGGCCGTGAGGCTGTGGCTTATCTTCACAAATGGCGTCGTAAACATGACCATGGGTGGCTTTCACATAGTACCTAAACAGCCCTCGCCGCCTGCCTTCGCCACTGCAGCCGCGATATCCTCCTACTTAAGTATGTATATACGGGTTTCCATACGCGTATCTACTCTATACGGGCACTATAGCAGGCTCGCAGCACCCCAGCACGCATGCCCCTTAGAGACGATAGGAGCATGCCTCACTTGAAAAAATTCTGACCCACTATTATAATCCGGGGGGCCATAGTTATTAGGACCAAATATTATTCGTAAAAATAGGTAAATATATAGGTTTTTGTGTACACCGTAGGTTCCATATACTATGGCCCCACGTAACACTGTGCTCCTTAACCCAAGTTCGTTGGAATACGACAAAAAACTATTTCTACAGCAGTAGTGCTTTTCGAAAATATTAGTGATATATACATATACCTACGAACAGCAGAAGTAGTCATAGGATTACACCTGCAGATTTTCTCAAGGTCCGTTTTGACTCACGAATAGTATAAAGATCCTAAGCTATGATATACGTACTCGGCACAATAATTTGCCCCACAGGGGTGGCGCCTAAATAAAGTCGCAGAAGATTGAAGGCGCTGTATACCCCTGTAGACTTAGGCGCTATGTACCCCTGTAGCGCAAGCATGCATCAACTACTCGTACGCGTACTGCTGTTTCGTACGTATGCGCAATTAGTACGCATGTACGCGCGATCGAAGTATCATTGCCTACGTACAAACACACGCCGATTGCAGAGGTTGGGTTTAACGACGAAACCCTCGATGTCACAGCTGATGTTTGCAAAAATAAAAATGAACAACAATACATATTAATAGTAGACAGCCCCCTGTTTAAGGGACGTTGCGATAAGGGAAAACACTATATAAGGGACCCCAGAGTTCTGCCCACCAGGGCATTAATCAGTTGTTCGGCGTCTGTTGGCGAAACAAAATGCGATCTATGCGCGAATATACGCCTCAAAACTAAGTAAAAAGCCTTTTCATTTATTTTTGGCTACGGCGAATAGAAAAAAAGTGCCTAAAACAAAATAAGAGCCTACGCAAGGCCTACGGCGAATAGCAAAAGGTGCCTAATTTTTGTTTTCGACTATTGTTTTCGACTATGACGAATAGGACAAGGGGCCTAAAAGATGTTCAATTACGGCTGATTACTAAGAAAAAAAGATCTGTCTAGCCTCGGGCGAGATATAAACGCGTAACAAAAACAATTACCTGCGGCCAAAAATGTTGCGCGCCCAAAAACGCGTGGTGCGCTTGCGCGCAACCGGCCTCGCGGCGACTGTTGCGCAAAACGGTTATTTTTGACCAAATGTTCCGCCAGCGCAACAGCGCAACACCTAATTAATGCCCTGCTGCCCACCACCTTTTCCCCCCCACTTATCAACTTTGACAAGGAACGTTGGTATATAAGGCACCTCCAATCCCGAAGGCACTAATAATAGGGTCCCTATTTGCAGCATGCAGGCTGCAAAAAAAAAACACAGCTCGAAAAAATATACCAGGTACTCGTTACTTCCCTTCTTCCCCTCGCTGCCTCGGCAAAGTTTTTGCTTTGGCATGGCCGGGGGTCTTTCTAGCGAGCAAGGCTAGGCTCACCCTCAAGCGGACCGATACCTTCTTGCTGCTGCGCACCCGCCGCGAAGCGTGTGCAGCGGTAGAGTTGGATCGGCACTGGTGCGTTAGGCGCAAAAGTTCAGATGCACGGGCCTTTTTGGCCGTCGGTGTAGACAACAATGTCCATCTCACTTTTGTGCGCGGAGGCAGACGCCATCAGAAAGGTGGACGGACACTATGTACACGGCCCTAGGTGTGTTTGCTAGAGGGAGCTGTACTGTCTCAGTAACCTGGCTTCGCCATCAAAGGAGGAGGGAGCGTGTGGCGACGAGCTGTTGTTGGACTGGTCAATCCCTTCAGCGCGAGAATTTTTATTTTCCAGACCAAGCACCCTGAGTGCAACGAGGGAGAAAGCGAGGAGCCGACTGGGAAGGACAACAACGAGAGCGAGTACGGACGGAGCAGGTCGAGTGTGGTCGTGCTAGGACTGGCCAAGTGGCACCGGAGCGGCGCGCCGGATCACAGCAGCACGCCGCAGCAGCAGCACAGCAGCGCGGAGCAGCCATCCGGAGCACGGACGACATCGACCCGTGACGAACGGACAATCATTTTTGTTTTTTTTTCGTTTTTTCCCCTGAATTTCGTTGTTGGGTCTGGGCTATATCTATTACTGCTTGCCACTCTGAACCGAAATATAAGGACCATTTCGACTGAATATTAACATACAAACGGTCAGAGTGGGTTCACGGCTGGTTGGGCTCGGCCGATGCTTGCGGTTGGAGAGCAGAAATATGCACGCCGACGCTACGCTACTACTGCTGTAGGCTACTGCTGAAGGCTACTGCTCCAGACTGGCATCTGAGTGCCGCTGGAAGCGATCGTACTGCTGCTGCTGCTTCTGTCACGTTTCTGTGACGCCTGGATTTCAGCCTTATTATGTGCCCTGTACACGTGTATAAAGGCTGGGCAGCTTGCAGTAGTTAGGTCTGCTTTTTGTATCTACTAGAAGAAGGGGCTGTTTCCCTGACATCTGCCTACGCAGACCCACAAGGGTCCATTTGACCCTAACCCTGGGTGTAAGATAGGAGCACCTTCCTCCAACTCAAACCAAATGCATGTTGCTGTATGGTGCTGTGTACAGAAGCTTTCACGCGTCCGACAGATAGATCATCTACAGATAGATTATTCACAGGTAGATTATCTGCATATACGAAGTATAGACATATTTACAGATATTTGATCTATATGTAGATCATATTCAGATACATCACCTACAGATAGATTATCTACAGATAGATCATCTGTAGATACATCATCTACAGATATATCATCTACAGATAGATCATCTACAGATCGATCATCTACTAATACAGGTAGCTCATCCACAGATAGCCCATCTACAGATAGCTCATCTACAGTTAGCTCACCTACATATAGCTCATATACAGATAGCTCATCTACAGATAGCTCGTCTATAGACAGCTCATCTGCAGATAGGGCATCTAGATAATCTAGATAATCTAGATCCTAGACTGCCGTTATGATGAGCTGTGCAGATTCTGTACAAAGTACAGATCCAACCCACGGAAACTGCATCTTAAATCATGCAGGGTACACGACTCCCCACCCGAATACTGATAGATAGATCATCATGCAGATCAGGCAGATCAGGAGCATATCTGCCCCGAAATATCCGTACCTCGTGAGGTAGGAGTCGATGATCTAACAGCCAGCCGGGTTTCCTAATTAAGGGTCGCGTTTGCGATGGTACCGTTTATGACAACCGAAAGGAAAAAAATCGTCTGTTGTCAGGCCGAGGAGCGAAATGTCTCGACGACCCTGCTACGGCACGCCATCGTCGACCGTGAAACGTCTACTAATAATGCCGTCGGCCGTATTGCCGACGTATTAATAACGCCTCCTTACGTCGAAAATGATCAAGGCCGCACACGAGGCTATTGTACTCGTAATTACACTCGTAATTGGTATAATATTCTTCTCCCTCTTTCGCTAAATTAATTAATCCCCACTAGCTCAAGCAGTTAATTAATTCATTAATTTCATCTACCCTCATCCACACTGAGTTGGCTGAGGGCGGCGGAGCCGTTGCTCTTATGGTAGCACTATTGTCAAGTTATGCAGCTCTACCCGAACACGCGCCACTTTCCTCGTACCGTTCAGAGAGGGAAGTAATATATTGCTTGAATACACGGGGAAAAAAAAAACATTAACGCGTAGTTCTGTCGAGACCAGAGACAGAACAAACCTTTCTACTCGTAAGGCTTGTTGTGTTCCCAAGTATATACCGCACCGTATCACACTACACGGGTGATACTACTGTTATTAATAGTATATTTATAAAGTAAAAAAAAACAAAAAACAGCTGTGAGGTCGAGGGCTTCGTCGAAACTCCTATTTGCTACGTAGCCGAGTGTGGTACTTCCATCGCGCGTACGTACCGGGTTTTATTACATGTCCTCATCATGCAGGATGAGGACATCCCGTATATATGACGAGAAGAAACGTAATCTGAGGCTAGGCTGTAAAATTCGGCAGGGAGCGTGTGTCTATCTGTGAACCAAAAAAAAAAACTATTAGTGAGAACCCCCCCCCCCCCCCCCCCCCCTCTTCCACCCCCCTCTTTTCGGACGGATATATGGTGGCCACAGGGGCGGCGAAACAGGAAGAGAATAATACTAGCAAACAGTTTCTTTGTAATATATGGAAACAACGTGATGAGCGCCCAATTGTTGCTGGAGGAGGTGTCTCTGTTAAGAGTAGGAACGGCCGTGCTCCGTCTCGAAAGGGATGCGCGGTCAATGGTCAAATGACTAAGGCAAGCAAACAAATGAGTACGCTCCCCTAACGCATCTCACCCCCCCCATCCTCTCGGACGAATTTCGAATCTCCAAGCTGATTTCCTGTACACGAGAGGGGAAGCAGCAAACACCGAGCGATTTGATGCATCCCGGTGGTCTGGCAGGTATCGCCCCGGTGGTCCAGCAGGTAACGACAAGTACCGCTAAGGTTGAAGTCAGGGGTTCGAGTCTCCGTACATACGTATGGAGATTTGTTTCTTCTCAAATGACACCAACTGCTGTCGAGTGCGCTTATCGTAGCGTGGGTAGGCACAATTTGGCGACAGTCGGCGAGGGAAGAAAGTGCTGAAATATCCTCGCGCTAAACGTGCAAGGCACGTACTGTAGTGGGGGAGGAGGGAGAAAGAGCCTACTTAGTGACCGCCGATGTGAGTTACGACTAAAAAGGGAAAAAATAAAAAGAAGGGCGAAGGTAATGAATGGGATGGGAAAAAAAAAGAAAGTATTAGAAATCTTTCCACAAAGCCACTATTAATATATTTGTTGCGTCCCCCCCCCCCCCCCCCCCCCCCCCCCCCCCCCCCCCCCCCACCCCCCCGCAACCCCCCCCCCCCCCGGCACCCTGGGCTTGGACAAAACTGTCTCGGAAATCATCTTATTAATACGGGGGACCAAAATAAATAGGAGCTACCGTACACACAAAATCCTATGGATTGCCGGATTTTTTGTACAAAATCCTATGGATTTCCGTATTTTTTGTACAAAATCCTATGGATTGCCGTATTTTTTGTACAAAATCCTATGGATTGCCGTATTTTTTGTACAAAATCCTATGGATTGCCGTATTTTTTGTGCAAAATCCTATGGATTGCCATATTTTTACTAAGCATGTTAGGTCCTACCTGGTATTTAGTACGCCCCTCCCGTAGTAATAATATACTACGACGCAGCAGTATGACCCGT
Organism: Saccharina japonica; assembly: GCA_008828725.1. NCBI lineage: Eukaryota > Phaeophyceae > Laminariales > Laminariaceae > Saccharina > Saccharina japonica. Next base: position 20,425 of record MEHQ01000883.1, read on the forward strand.
GTGACACTCGGTATTTTCGGGGGAATGCACTGTACATTCAGTAGTAATCATCAACTAGGGGTATACACGGTTTTTGGGTCCGTTGTGGCTTTATGTACTATGAATGGCCCCCTCGTGCATACCGACCAAACAAAAAACAGCGACGAGTCCTCACGTGTTATGAAGAAGTGCAGGCAGTGCAAGCGTATCGCCATGCCTGTGCGCGCAGTGCCGCACGGGCCCTTTCGTTGCAATTCGTCGGTACAAACTCCCTACACCAGAAACGCCTAACCTGGGCAAGGCTTCGAACTTTAGCCTGCACACAAGCCGGGCAGACATATCATCTACAGATAGATCAGATATATCACCTACAGACAGATCATCTGCAGGCAGATCATCTACAGACATATCATCTCCAGATAGATCATCTACAGATATATCATCTACAGATACACCATCTACAGATAGATCATCTACAGATATACCATCTACAGATATATCATCTACAGATATACCGTCTTCATATAGATCATGGATATCATCTAGGTCATCTAGGTCCTAACCCGCGGTTCTGAGGAGCTGTGCAGGATCTGTGTATAGTACAGATCCAACCCAGGGAACATGTCCTATATGAATCGATCATGCAGATTATTTGGGCCCCACACGGCATCATCAGCTAGATCACACAGATCATGCAAGATCGGGAATATATCTGCCCAGAATGATCTAGATCATCGAAAAGTGGGAGTTACCTATCTGATGATCCTTGGATGATCTATATCATCTGCCTGTCCGGGCCCCAGCCGTCACCAACCATCGAGCTTAGGCTACCACTGTATACCCGTACCTGGTAGGAGTTTTTTAGGTGTAGCGCTTGCTGCTGGGCCCAATTTCTCAAGCCCATTTTTTTTTATGTAGCGTTCCTCAAAGAGCGACCGTTTTTACGTTTTTGTTAGGTTCGCTCTTTTTTTTAGAGACCTATGCAGCAAGTATGCGACACCGAAATAAGTAAATTTCTTGCTTTGGGCCACGTAGGCTCGAGCCCTTTCTTAAGTACTCGCAAGGCACGTTGTTTCCTGTAGTCTAATGTCATTATGCAGATAAATGGCCACATTCTGATGTTCGTCCAAAAATCCAGCCTTAATTCATACCACTCTGTCCCGAAATATAAGCAACTTTTACACATTAATATTAAATATAAACGGTGCTTATATTTCGGTACAGAGTGGTACAGGTATATATGATCGGTCGGTCGCCCCGATGGTCTATTCAGAGTTTGGTACCCTCGAATGCTACTATTAATACAAGTTGTTTCTGGACTTCAAACCTAAAGTGGATCGGATTTTTTTAGTTTATTTGCGAAAAAACAAAAAAAACGGAATCAACTGCTGAGAGCGCCTAGTAGATAGAGTGTGTAGGCGCAATTTCGATGCGAGTCGACGAGGGAAGAAAGTAAGGCCGAACACTTGTCGCGATAAAAATGCAAGGCATGAACCGTAGTGGGGGGGGGAAGAGGGAGAAGTAAGAGCCTACTTTTGTGACCCCCGGATCTGAGCTACGACTACTAATATATAGGAAGGAGAGAGAAAATAAGGGCGAGGATAATAAAGGAGATGCGAAACAAAGAAACAAAGAAAACAAACCGTACGAGTAGCTCCTTTTTTTTGGCCCTCTTAGAACCGCACCCACGTTCTTGGGGACAAAGCACTTGGATTTAGTGTAGTATACTATTTCCAGCAGTAAAAGGGTTAGACCGCTACTCTGCCCGGGAATACGAGGACTGTTTATATACTATTAGGGGGGACCATAGTAAACACTAGTAAGTAGGACCAAATATTGTTGGTAAAAGTAGGTGTATACTCGTACACATTTTTGATGTGTACCATAGGTCCCTATTCACTATGGTCCCCCGACGTACTATTGAATACAAACGGTCCCTATATTGCGGGAGCCCGAGCTACTTCGCGTCGCCCCTGAAGGTACCCATCGACGTTTGCTCGTGTTATGACTATCACTATCCTTGCCATCCGACAATGTGTAAGCATGCATGTAGGTAGCATGACCTTCAACATTGATCACTCATACAACACTCCACTCCGAGAGAAGAAGATCACGTTTCATCCACAGCCCAGGAAACATGTGCTATTACGCGGGGCCATGGTAAATAGGACCAAAGTTGTTCGTAAAAATAGAGAAATATATAGGCTTTTGGGTGTACCGTAGGTTGTATTTACTATGCCCCCCCCCCCGTAAACTATGATGCAGATAGCGCGGGTCCCAACCGGCAACATGAGCAATTAATACTACTCGTAGATCATACCATATCGGGAACAGCGGGAATGTTTTGATCTATCTGATCTATCTGATCTATCCGATCTATCTGATCGGTCTGGTCTATCTGACCTATCTGATCTATTTGATCTGTCTGATCTGTCTGATCTGTCTGATCTGTCTGATCTGTCTGATCTGTCTGATCTGTCTGATTTATCTGATCTGTCTGATCTGTCTGATCTGTTTGACCTATCTGATCTATCTGATCTATCTGATCTATCTGATCTATCTGATCTATCTGATCTATCTGTATATGATTTGTAGATGATCTGTAGACGATCTGTCCGAGGCGGGCACGTTTGCTATTGTTACTGTTATTATTGCGTTGGCCATCCAACAATGTGCATCGATCTGTAGATGATCTGTAGAGGATCTGTAGATGATCTGTAGATTATCTGTAGATGATCTGTAGATGATCTATCCGAGGCGTGCACGTTTGCTATTGTTGTTGTTCTTGTTGTTATTGCGTTTGCCATCCGATAATGCGCATCATGAAAGATCTTCAACGTTGATAACCCAGGAACATTTCCCGAACCCCCCCCCTCCCTCCAAGGGAACCAAAAACAAAACGGCGGTCGGTATGCTTCTTTGATAAAAAAGGAAACCCCGCGTATACGGTCTATACGCGCCACGGAGTCTACGACGTATTCATAACTCCTTTCTGTATATACATCCTTGTTAACCTCTATCTACAGCCGGCTGTACTTCAATAGCTCTCCTTTACACACGCTCCTATATACGTACGTATGGTATTTTCGTTTAGTTTTTTTGGAGTCCATAAAAGCAGGGTTATGCTCTTCAAGCACGTTCTACTTCTGTACTGAAGTTTCAGTACAACTTCCGACAGAGGGAAAAGGTGACCAAACTCGAACAGCAAACGAACGAACAGCATGCTCGGCCCAGAATCCTTTGATAGGGGGATGGTGAGGCTTATTACTGTGTGAAGTGAACAGCATCGGGCCCGGAATTCTGCTTGTAGGGGGTGGCGAGGCTTACATTCTGCAGATAATGCCCAACTCACACACACTGCACAATGCAAGGGTTTGTACTTACACGAGGTACGAATATACGCTCGCCCAGCACTATACAGGCACTATACAGCACTACGTAGAGTATGCTGTAATCAAGATGATACTATTACACGCACCCGTTGTACGAATGGACACTTACAGTGAGTCTCACGTCTTAAGTAAGATGGTTTCCTCGACAACGGCGAGAGCGTAAACGCCAAAAGCGGTATTATATCTACACGCCTACGGAAAGGTCTCGACGAAATCTTTCCAAAGCCGTCCTCATGGCTGCATATCTTTCCTCGTTACGGAGAACACCTGCTCGTAACATAATATCATGAGAACATCGTCCCAGTATGTGTGTTACCTGGTATCTTACTTGCAGCAGTGGTATCACCCGGGTGATAGGGTGTACGGCACGTACGTACGAGTACATGTGCTGCGCGGCCGCAGTACAGTAAGTACAGCAGTGCGTTGTACCTAAATATAAATAACGTTTGTACGTATTTGTTTTTTTATGTAAAAACAGTACTGTAGTACTTATGTTTAGGGACATAGTGGCATACAATACCAGGTACCAGGTACCAGTTACTGCACAGGTATATACATGCATGCAAGACGGGCGGTACGTAGTATTGACACGGGCGTGAAGCTGTGGAACATACACGAGTACGAGTACCCACCTTGTGTTGCCTACTGCTGTCTGTAACACCTGAACTACTACGTACGCACAACTCGTACAACTCGTACAAGAGTTGGTCGTCACAACTCTTTCCACACCAGGAAGCTTTCCTCGCGCGACCGTGAGAAACGGGAACCTTTCCTGTACGCATGATGGCGCTTGGAGGAGGATACGAAGTATACACCAGCAACATGATAGCAACATACGAGTGTTAGCAGAGTACGAGTACGCAGCCTCAACCGCGACACGATCACTTCTTCTGCACTACAGCACGAGCGTATCACTGCTCAACACCAACCTTACCACAGATCAATTCGTACTCGTAGCCAGTCGACTCACTGCGAAAGATGAACCTTGCTCGTTCCAGCGCCCATCTCCTTCAAGCAGCTTCGCTTCCACGCCCGGACTCCGAGTCGCTACCGGCAGCAGCAGCAGCAGCAGCAGCAGCAGCAGCAGCAGCAGCAGCAGCAGCAGCAGCTCTCCTCCTTCACAAATCTGCCGTCGTCTACCGCCCTCCCCCGCCCTCCGCCGTGCCGACCACACCACCGCCAAGCTGTGTCGCTCGCAGCAGCCCCTTCTCCCCGCACGTTCCTAGGACACAGCCGTCCCTCTCCTTCGAGTGCGGTCAGTCCTGACTACAGCACCTGCAGCAGCAGTGACTTTGTTTCTCCCTCCGCTCTTTTCCTTCAGCCCCCTGCTACGATAGAAGCCTGCTCCTTATTATCTTCGTCGGGCTTTGAGGGCGACCCACACCAATAATTGGATGTCAATCCCCGATCAGATCACGCCCGGCTCCCGGCAAGACTCTCTCCTATCAGGTGGCTAGGCTAGCCAGCCCTTGCCAATAGTAGTGCCGAAAGTGGTCCTCGTCCGGGAAACGCGGCAGATTTAAAGTTTGCTGCTCGTCCTGCCGCCGCTGCTGCTCAACAACAACAATACTAATAGTAGTGCCGAACGCAGCCTCTTCTTCTTCTTCTGCGCCCAAGAAACTCGGCACGTTTGCTCGTACTCGTAGTGATGAGAGGCGATCGAAGCACAACATGGCGGCGCCCACACACAAAGAGCCGCCGGGACCCTTTGTATCTGGCAGCGCTGACTGGCAGCAACCAGCTCGGGGCTCCTCTGGGGCTGGGGAGGCTGGCCGCAGGTCGGCCTACGGTCGCCGCGAGCAAGGACAGAGAGGACGCGGGCGCTCCATGCCTCGTGTGGTTTGTCGAGCAGCGGACGACGACGAGATTCGTCGTTCGCGATTGTGACGTTACGAATCGGCGAATAGTTAAATCAGCGTTGAACGTTGGACTGGCGAACCGGCACAAGTTTCCCCGCATTTTGTTCGTCGTTGTTTCGTATTTTGTTCTTGTTCGTGTTTGAACTTTCTGTCCTGCTTTTTCTTCGAGTCCATCCGCCCGCGATTATTGAGAGCGTTTGCTGTGTTAACCTTCAGCTCAGGAGGGCGTATATGGGTACGTGCTGGATATATTGCATGGCGGCGAAGCCGTGGGAGAGCGCAAGCGATCGTCTTTTTTCTGAAACCTAAACATCATCAGTGAGTGACCACCTGTGGCAACGTGGCAACCTGTGGTGATGCTTCTGTGATGGCGCAATTCCAACTGCACCAAGAAAGGTGAGATGGCTAAAGCGCTACGCGTACGTATGCACGAATCACCCCCGGCTCGTGTATCATATCAAACCCCTGGTACGAGTATGTACATACTGCTGTAGTACCTGTACCGGTATGTTATGTGGCCCAACTGGTTCTGCGCATGATATCCGTGTGTTCTCGGTAGCCTTACGAGTACTGCACTACTGCTGCTGCCTGTGAGTGGTACATGCACAGTACCGAAACGTAAGCGCGACAGCTGTTGTCAAGATTTAGGAAACAACATAATACACACTCGCATATGCCGGCGAAAACCAGTGAGCGCGTGCGGTCCTACCAGTCCCATGTGAGCTGGGAGAGGGAGCACCACGTAACAAAGTCAACGATACCCACACTCGCATATGCCGGCGAAAACTAGTGAGCGCGTGCGGTCCTACCAGTCCCATGTGAGCTGGGAGAGGGGGCACCACGTAACAAAGTCAACGATACCCACACTACGAATATTAATAGTTTTATTTTTGAGACACACAGACATAGGTACAGGACACCTGCTAAGAAAACGAGAGATAAAAGAAACAGGCTGAGATTTGCAGGGGATTCGTAAACCCGGGAGTCATTCACCTATTATATGCCGACCCCGGGGGGTGAGATTAACAATGCTTGGATTCCTTTGGGAGGTCGCATGGGATGTATCTTCCGTGGGATACCATACCACTTTCAACGGGACGATATCCCATAGGAATACCAACGATCCCATGGGAATATTTATCGCCTTGGACATTCTCACCCCATCATGAGACACCCTATCGTGAGACACCATGGGACCAATGATGTATCCCGTTCGATATATCCCATGGGGTCGTGGGTCATGTCCTGTGTAAGGATCTCCTATGGGATATATCCCATGCGGGATACCCGATTCCCACTCCTAGGATGTCCAATGGGAAATCTATACGTATACTATTAATAATCCCACGAGGTACCCAATGGGGAGGCTGAACATTGGAAAATGGTCAAAGGGGGGTATACCCCCGACCTTTTCAGCCAAACGGGGTATCATCGTACAGGGATAACAAGCTCGCGGCAGGTGCCTGCTTGGGCCCAAGTCTGCTTCAAATTAAATTCTGAAGACGTGTGCAGCCCATGCCGTCGAGCACGCACACCTTCTGTGTGTGTGTGTGTGTTTTTTTTACTTGCACGTTGTTGGGGCTGACGGCATCGTGGCGCAGGAGGTCGCGCAAGGATCCCCCCTTTTAAGTATATGTTTTGTTTGGGGAGGGTGGGGGGTATGCCCCCGCAATTAAACTACATTTAAGTACGAGTATCACTTCCTCCTGTTGATTAGGATTTACCCCCATTTGACATAAAAACTACCCCTTTTTGACCACTCCCGACAACTAACTAGCTTCGTAGTTCCACCGTGGATCTGTTTTTTTTTTTAACAGACCCGATAACAGACCCATAGGGCGGAATATCGGCCGATGTTCCGCCGTGGGTCTCTGCAGAACAGACTCACGGCGTAACTTCGATGCTGCAGAAAATGGTCAAATAGGGGTATGTATATTTTGAGTCAAATCGGGGGACATTCTAAACGGGGGGGTACTGCATGAATATATATATTTGAATTACTGGGGCGTACCCCCCCAAACTGTAGTCAACAGCGGGGATCCTTGTGCGGCCTCCTGCGCCACGGTGTCGCTATATCCAACAACGTGCCGGAAAATAAAATGGAAAATGTGTGCGTGCTCAGCATAGGCTGCAGGTGTCTTGCAAGCTCGTTGTGATTGAATTTGAGGCAGGGTGGTGGGCGTGCGGGCACCTACCGCGGGCCTGTTTTCCCTATACCCCCGTTTGACTGAAAAGTACGGGCCACCTTTGAACACTACCTGGTACATTTTTTTTCCAGGTTGATTCCCATTCTATTGTGGGACATTCCATGGATTTCTATGTGGTCGTGAGTTATCCCGTGGAGGAACACTTGGGATTAATCCCATCATGATGTCGTGCATCTCGTTGGATTCCATGTGGTCGAGGTTTATCCCATATAGCATATTCCACAGGGTATCCCTTGGAATTCCACGGGGGCGTGAGGGTTTCCGTGGAGTATCCCATAGGGTATCCCATCGGATTGTGGGACGTCCCATATCATACCTCATGAGACCCCTCATGGGATCTCATAGGGTCATCAATGTTTCCGTGTGGGTTAGCTCATGGGGTTTTCCACGCGATTGTGGGTCATCCTGTGGAGGGTTTTCCCAGGATATTGTGGGACACTCCATGGCATATATCATTGGTGACCCCACGGGGTCGTGGATGGTTCCGTGGGGTATCTCATGGGGCACCCCAGGAGATTCTTTGGGGTTGTGGGCTATCTCATGGGATATTCTACGAGATTGCGGGACATCCCGAATGTTTTACGAGACATTCCATGGGACTCCACGGGGTTTGTGTGTTACCCTGTGCCGTATTCCATGGGACACTTAATGGGATCCCCCATGGAGTCGTGAAAAATCCCATGAGGTATCCCATCGGATATCCCATATGGGGTCGTGAGTTTTCTTTATATTCTTGTCATCCGATAATGTGTAGCATGGGTGAGCTTCAACGTTGATCACTCATAAACACTCCGAAATAAAAATACCATGAGATCGTGAGTGATTTCATGGAATTGTGGGAGACCCCATGGAGATACATGGGGTCGTGCGTTATCGCATGGAATAGCCCATGGGACATCCCACGGAACGTCCCATGATATCTCATGGAGTGTGTTTTGGGGTTTCGTGAGGCCGTGCGTTATCCCCATTGGAGATCTCATGGGACATCCCATGCAACTTTGTATTACTGTAGACATCCCACAGGATAGCCCATGGGGAGGAAACTCCTGTGATAAATTTAATTTATCGGATTTCCCATAATACATTCCATGAAAAAGTATCATGGGATGTCCCGTGGATTCCTATGTGTGGTACTTCCCATGGAATTTCCATCCCATGATTTATTCAGTGCGAAACTCCATGGGAAAAGATATCCCCTGGACACTCACATGGGATATCGATGGGAAACATGACATCACAAGATGTTCTAGGTTCTAGAAATGGAAGTCGTGCCATGGGGCGCCTTCCGTGATATAAAACCCGCGCCGGTGACCACAATAAAAACAATACACCTCGCCGCGACTTCGTACGGACATGCCAAGAGATCGCTACGTACTCGTTGAAAGTATAGTGACCGGGCTTGACCCTCTCTCCGGCGTTCGTCGCTATCCTGTATAGCTGCAGACGGAATTGAGCCGTCTGTTGGATTTTGCGATACAGTACAGTAGTGCAGTCCGAGGAATGTATCCTTTGTGGTGATGTGGTCACTCTTTCGCACACCATCGTTACAACTGTAGGGCATACAGCACTCTGTAGTACTGCTGTACCAGGCAGAGTATAGTACAGTAGTACCAGGAATGCTGTACCGGTACCGGCCCTGCAATAAAGAACCTGGATATAGTCGCCCAAGCTACTGTAGTTGTTTTTAGAGAATTAATGAGTGCGCTCTGATATATATAAAACCGCTCCCGGAATTTTCAACCTGAGTTTCTGAGCTCAGTCGCCGACGGCGTGGTGTCAGGTTATCAACAGCAGGGTTTCCAACCGCTAGCACGAGATGATGCAGATGTAACAAGCAACTCTCTAGGCATCCATTCGTAATTCAGAGTCAACACGTAGGATAATACTGCTGTGCTCTGTTGTTGTAGTATCCAAAGGGGGATCCAATATCCAAAGATCCAAAACACTTGTCCTGTGTGATGACGGTTACAACGCCGTGAAACGTTACTGAGAAACGGCGGAACGCCTTTTTATCTATACGTCTGCTTCTGCTATTTTGAGTGGCCCAGAAGACACGACACCTTGCGCACTCTCCCTCTCCCTGCTACAAGCTGTGTGAATCTGCGACAACTTTTGAGCCCCTCGCGCTGGGTAGGTGGGCTGCCTTGCCAGTCTATGCTTCGTGGGACGTGCGGTCTAGAGCCCCTAGGAAGGTTGAAGCGGCGCAGGTGGAGACACTTGCACAGTCTTCCTCATGACTTGAAGAATCAGACATCTAGAGAGAAACTGGTGGTCATCTACTAAATAGAAAAACAGCGCGCATGGGATAGCAGGTGGGTAACCGAGCCCACCTTCCGGCCCATATTGCCCAGGGATCCGATAGATACCGCAGAGCTTCCGAGGCTTCTTGTCTCGGGACCAGAGCTGCAGCGCTGCGAGTAGCAAGCAGCCTTCGCCTACAACAGTAGTCGCAGCGAGGCTGAGACCAAGAGCGACAATCGACCCCCCTGGGATTTGTCGAGGTGGGCGGTGCAACCTTCGTTCAGTCAGGTGAGGGGGATCAGTGGTGCCCTTGCTCGAAAGCGTATACCATACCAGGTATACTGTACGTCGTGCTAGAACGAGATCCTTCGACTGCAACAAAGGGGTTTGGCTTTTTGAACTCGATTCGTCACGGCTAGCTGTGTGCGTTTGCGGCCGCAGATCACTATTTTCGATGCGTCCGGGATGGTCCCAATTCCGCCGTTTCGTAGCGGGAAATACCCAGCGTGGAGATCGTTGGTGGTGTAGCGTTGCAACTGGCTCTCAAGGCACTGCAGCCACTAAAGCGAGGCCTGGGCGGTGCAGGCACTATTTTGTCCATCGAAGAGTTTACAGAGAGTGACGCTGCTGTGCCAGAAGCAAACTACTGCTGTAGTGAGCATCGACAATGCTCCCGAGACAAAGCCCAGCCCCGTTTACTCTCATGGTGGATTGGGGGGGTTATTGTGTGTGTTCAGTACTACAGTAGTACGGGGCTTACGTACGAGTAATCATAACCCGCAACATTCACACAACCTACGTATATATTCCAGTATTTTTACTAAGCATACGTAGTCCTGATTACTATGTTACCCCCCAACAACACTGTACGAGTTGAGGGATCAATGACGATGAGGTCTACAGCATAATTCTGGCCGCAGTAGTGCGAGCACGGGACTACGTGGGCGATACTACTGTAGACTTCGAGGAGGTATACTGTCACGCACCGTGTATGCCCAATTGCATTCTTGGTTGTCGGCAGGAGTACACCAAAGAAGCCAGGAAGCAAGGGATACATTGGAATGCGAAGCCAGGCCTCCAATGGTCGCCAAAACAAAGGCTGGTCCCCAGCGTATGAATGCTATGACCTACCAAGCTGTCTGTGACCGTAAGGATCGCCTGGGTATCAGTCTGGATATTTAAACGGTCCTGACATTTACGCACATATTGGTATTGGCTACAAGTGTACTCGTACGAGGTCCAGGTATCCTAGATATGACACACAATCACTTGCAGGCTCAACAGGGAAAAACGCTAAGGTTGCAGACACGCAGCAATCCAGTGCGCTGGTGCCCTGATTTTACGTAAAACGCACTGAAAGGGGCTGGCGACACCGGGCGCCAACCGATCGCAGGGGCGCGGTGCTGTGGGTGCGGGATGTTTTAATATGTTGGGCGGGGCTGGCAGTAGCGGAAATTCACGAGCTTAGCGCCCTCGACAGACACAGGTGAAGTGTTGTTTGTCAATATGCACGTGGGTAGCTTATTGACATCGTGTCATTGGCTGGCCGATACTTACTGTAGTACGACCTCATCTTGTATGCTGGGGGTGTCTGTGGCCTTACTGGCGTTGAACCTCCGGAAGATGAGCGTGCAATGATAACGTTTTAGGCTCAAAAATGCAAGCTCTACCGCCGTAGCACGGCTCCAAAGTTGACACGGTATCCTCCGAGACCACGTGACACCACCTTATTATAACGTGGCGAGAACCCCCGCCCAATTCGTTGGAATTTGTGTTCGGTGCTTTGATAGAAACACAACAACATCTATCCGACTGCATACGAGCCTGACCATACTTGCAGCACAAGGTGAGTGGTGCACGCCGACCCGGGGCACCAGATGGTGTCAGCGCCACCCACTGGAACGTAGTTGTTGGGGCCCGTATACACTAGCAGTATGAGCAGGACGCTATGCAGCACTGGGTTTCCTGGCACGTCTAGCTCGTGCACACCGCCGGGGGGCCTGTTGACCGGTGTCGTTTTGGTAAACGATACCGCTCTGCGCTGAAATGCAAGGACCGCTTGTACAAAATTCATAGGATTGTTTGCCTAATTTGCTTACATTGCGGGACAGCGTGGTATATAGAATATATGTTGAATCGATACCACCGTCCAGTCAATACCATCGTTAGGTCGGCCTCCCTGGAAAAAAATACCTCATAACACGGAAGAAAACACACCCCGGTGATAACATTTTGGCATTTAAAAATATTTTCACCGGGTGTGCTGTTGTGGAGGGATGTGCTATCTAACGCGTCCAAGGTGATAAACGCCACGCGCGAGAGCTGTGCAACTAGGGGGTGTGGTAACGAGGGCGTGTGACAGTGAGGGTGTGTGCTAACGGCAATATTGGCTGATAAGGAGAGTTAACAGACCCCGACCAGATTCAGGGGGTGTGGTGATGAGAGGGTGTGATAACGGTATATCAATGATTGCTATGGAGTGAGTGTGAACAGACCCCGGCCAGAATGCAGGGGGTATGTTAGCAAGGGGTGTGCTAACGCAGGACAAGCTTGGTCTAAAACCAATTTGTTTTTCTGTTTTCACGTATTGCCGGTGATGGTAAGGCAAACGCTTGAAACCCGGGGATAACAACAAAAATCCCCGCCTTGCTACGATACCGCAAAACGGTTACCAGTACCGGTGCCATACAGGTACGTATTGATGAAACCCCGAGGGTCGCACCGCAAGTGCTGGAGGTGCTTCGCCGGCACCGGTATCAGTACCAGTAGCCGGAGCTTGGTACACGGCGGGCGTGAGAGACGTGCTAACGTTAATGCCAGTACCGGTAAGCGCGCTCGTACCAGAGAAAAACGACATGATCGTCGCCCGAGGCGCGGCAGCAGCAGCTACAGGTGGGGTCGAAGCCGCAGACTCGTTCGGCCTACTGTGAGGGGCCGCAGCAGTTGCCTCATGCTGGTGTCCATACCGGTGCGGGTTGATTGTGAATTGTGAATGATATCCATCCACCAGGTGGTGTGATAATTGTGGAGTTTGACACTGTGCTTAGGCGTACACACGTAGGGGGGGTACTATCTAACGTACCCCCGGTGATAAAGTGACGGTAATAAAACGAAGTAAATATATATCACCCGGTGTGCTTATTTGGGGGTGTGCGTTATCTAAGGGGGGTGTGCTTTCTTCCGTGTTATACGGTAGTGCTCGCTGATGGAGGGGTCGAGCCGTGTTGCTACCGAAGGGGTTGCACTTGATTACAGTATAGCCCAATAGTTTTTCACTGACTGGGCTCCTGAACTCTCAAATTACTGTACCCGCTATAAATAGCCAGTATCCGTGGATCCGATATGTACTATTACTGTAGGGTACAAGTATCGTTCGTTGGGTACATACTGTTGTACTCACAATGCACTAACCCATGGAAATGCGTATCGGGCTTAGCTCACGCTTTTCCTTTCCCTCAAAGTCGGTTGTTGGGCATAGGGAAGTATTGAGCTCTTAGCGTGAAGAGCCTCCTAAAAGTTGGATACTGTTCCTAACGCATAGCAAGCCGCGGTCGTATGGCCGGTGTCGCTGCTGTATTTATTTGATGTTTACGAAATTCGTTATCCGACTGATGGTGATAGTCGAGTGACCTGCTCCTCGGCATAATTTCAGTAGCGGGTGTGAGCTCCATCAAGCGAGTCAAATAGTCGTGTGGTTGGCCATACCGCAGCATCTGGCGTTCGAGGAATGCCGCCTAATTTCAGTAGCGTGGGTGCCACGACGTGTGCGAGACACTCCAATTCCATCTGAAATACACCCTAAGGGTAAATGCCGTGTTTTGTCGAGCGGAGGTTCATATCGGAACACGCAAGGTACCAGGTGCGTCTTTTCCTCCACCTTAGTGCTGAGCTTCTGTAGCTGTCCGCGCTGCAACGCTTGGTGTCTGGGGAATGCCCGAGACGCCAAATGGTGCAGAGTGGCCGGCTACACGATCCCAGTAAAACATGCGGCAGAAAAGACACGCCTTACCTGCGTGTTCCGGTATGTAAATCCGCTCAATATCATGGCATTCGCCCTCGGGACATATATCATTTGGAAGGTGTTTCACGCACATCGTGGTGTTCTTGCTACCGAATTTCGGCGGCTTATTCCAAACACCGAATAAAAGCTGAGTTGTGGCCGGTCACACGATTCATTGGATCGGCTGGTTGAGCTCACACCCAAAGATGAAATTCTCCAGCGAAGCAAGCGGACCATTCGACTCCTTCCATCGGCTGGCTGACTTAATTCCCGAATGCCATATGTCCGAGTCGCAGCGATGCCTGCCGTACGATCACTTGGGCAGGTTAGCTGGGAAATAAAAACTGAAGACCATCTGCTAAAGGGCGGTCGGCCCAACAACATTGTTGACTTGACTGTTGGTTGCATCAGTACACATGTAATGCATTGTTTCCCGTATGCGCAACTGCGGCTACCAAATCCTTGTTGACTCCCTTCCCTGAGCCGCGCCTCCGTCAGTGCAGAAGCCACCCGAACCTAGTAGAAGTACGGCCAGTGACAGGTGACAGATACCCCTCTGAAACATTTGACGTTTGACGCAAACTTCAACCAGCCAATCTCGGGGCGTGTGTGTATAACCCATGTGCCATGCCTGAGACCGAATTTATTTATCTCACTTACTGGTCTCCTCATCTGAGCGCCTAACCAATACCAGGTGTGTAGCAGATGCTTTATTTATTTCGAATGTTAGACCCGTGCTACGATAAGCTTTGAGGCATAGTTAGGCCAGCAAATGTCTGCTATGCCTCTACCCTCGTCGTGGCAGAGGGATGGACATTTTGACATTATTTGTCCTCTTCGTGACACTGTCCGCGACACGTCGCGGCAGTGCCCGTGGCATGTCGCGGAACGACTGCCACGGCAAGACCTACGGCATGCTTCACGGCAACCCTAATCCCATCCCTAACGCTAAAGCCAACCCGTGGGCCTTGCCGTGGTATGCCTCGGCATGGCACAGCGCGTGTCGCGGCGCATGTCGCGGCATGTCAGGGATTTACAATATTTGACGTTTTCGTGGCACTACCCATCGACATGCCGCGAAAGATGCCACGGCATGTCGCGTCAGTGCCCATGGCATGTCGCGGCATGTCGCGTCAGTGCCCATGGCATGTCGCGGCATGTCGCGGGCAGTGCCACCATAAAAGCCAATTAATGTATATCCCCGACACCCCTTCGGACTGAGTGAGTGCCTCAAGCTGATGGTCTCCAGGACGGAGAGGGTTCGCATGACGAGCGATGTGTATATGCAAAGAGTTCGACGATAGCTTCCCATCGACGGCGTTTCTGTTGCGTTTGCCCTCCATGATTCGGATAAACTATGTGCTCATCTCGGAAAACCGTCCCAGGGGGTGCGTTGCCTTGATTAAAGTATACGGAGTCCAAAACGTCGCGTGGTCTGCTTCGTTGGAGAGTTTGAGGTTTGGGCATGTTTTCAACTAGCCACTCGGCATGGTCGAATGATGGCCTCGCTGCTACCCGTGGCGTCAGGAGAATACGCCGATCCACAGCCGATCAAGGCTCTCTCGCACCTGTCCTTGCCGGGGTCCACCACGTTATTTCACTTTTTGTGTTTACTTCCATGAAAGTACTTGTTTACTTCCATGGAAGTAAATATTTCTTCCATGGTAGTAAAAATTACTTTTATGGAAACTTCCACGGAAGTAAAGAGTTTTCACTTCCATGGAAGAACATTTCCGTTGGAAGAGGGCCTTCGGCCACTAGACAGATCTACGAGGTAATGTGGTTCCTCGCGTTAACGGTTTTTAATATCTCAGTTGAAATTAGTCCACGTTTTGGTTTTCGGGATGGGCCCACTTTGAATGGGACGGTGTACCAAGTGGGATCAGGGGGTGAACTCAGGGAAGCTTCCCTCGCTTCCATGGTTTACTTCCATGGGAGTAAGAATGTTGGAAGTAAGAAACAATCCATGGAAGTTGAATTTACTTTCATGGAAGTAATAAATACTGCCATGGAGGAAAAATCGGAACTAAAACACCTGGAAGTAAAATTCACTTCCAATGTACGTCCATGGAAGTGAAAAACACTTACATGTACTCGTAAATTGAATTTACTTCCATGCAAGTAAAAAGCACTGTCATGGAAACTTCCATGGAAGTAAACTCGAAATATCAATACTGTGGGAGATCACCTTGTTGTGAAAAATATATAGCATTTGATCAATTATTTCACGTATGTATACACACAAGCGGGGGCCACGTATATACTGTAAATGTAGCTCTGACGTTTGAAAGTATGCTGCATAGCCGGCCGCACATTTTTTTTCGATTGGTTGGTTGCGTCCCATTTAACGAGTGGAACGCGGCAGTATAGCTGGCTGGTGAGGCCCTTTAAGTGTATGTGGGATAGACGTGGCGCCCTAACGTTAAATGTCGCAGCGAGACCGCGCACCACGCGGTTTCGTCGATATTCTCGCCAAACGTTGCCCCGAGTTACATGTACTCAGGGTCGGCCACACTGTACCTTCCATGAGTTGATTAAAGTGAGCCTGAACCGGCACGCGGTAGAGCGGGACCCACCATTTGTTAATGAGTGGTCGACCCCTCTCTACCTCGCGACGTTTCAGGGTCATTTTGACCAGCCGATGCATGAAACAGCGTGGCCGACCCTGAGTATAGCTAGTTCGAGGCAACGTTCAACGAGACTGTCGGCAAGACCGGGTTGGGCCGTCTCTCTGCCAATTTCAACGTGCGGGCGGCATTTCTAACCGACAAACACTTGCAGGGTCTTAGTGGCCGGCTACGCTGCAGCATTCAACCCGCGGGGTGGGCTTTAGGCAAGCTATCGAGGACACCGTGTGACCGGCTATGCTGAAGCGGTTCGAAGTCAGGTCTAACTGATGTTTATAAGTAGTGCACCAGCGCGGGCATATGTTTTAAATGCTTGATTTTGTTTACGCTTCTCGGGAGATGTTGCCGAACGATTGTCTACTGTAACGCTCCTATATGATGCCACAGTTACCGCGACGGGCTATGTCTGCTCCTGTGCAAACACGTCCACTGGGGTAAATGCCATGGTATTGAGCGGACTTTGATACCGGAACACGTAAGGCAGGTACGCCTTTTTTTTGTCGATTTCTCGCTGGAGTCTTGTAGCCTGTCAACCCGTAGCTTTTGGCGTCTGGGGAGTGCCTCAAACGCCAAAATGCTACAGCGTGGCCGGCCACACGATTCCTGCAAAATTACGACACGAAAGGCGTGCCTGCCTTACGTATTCCTGTATTGAGTACGCCCGATAAAATTGTATTTTTCCCCGGGATGTAGCTCAGATGGAAGCGAAGTCGTCCGTACTGTACGTCGTGGTGTCCGTGCTACTGAATTCAGGCGACAGTGTCCAAACATCAAATTCTACATTGTGGCCGACCACAGGATTCCTTGATTGGTTCGTTAAACTTTCGTCCAAAGGTCAAATGCTTCAGTGAAGCAGGACCCCTCGAATCCGTCTATCGGTCGACTGAAGATTTTCCCCAGACGTTAAAAGCAGCATTGACACCAGCTATAACGGTTTCAAGGTTGATTGGAATCAACACCGAGCACGAACTTCTCTCGAGAGTAACTGGCCAAACGATGTTATGGACCGGACGGTGGGATACACATACGCCATTTCCTGCAACGCTTCCGGCTGCCATACCCTTTTTTCACATCCAAGCCTCACCTTCCTCAACGCAGAAGCCGCCTGCACCCAGCAGCGGTGTACAGTAGCTGCGGCTACACTGACGTAGTTGGCGTTTGGCGAAAGTTTTGTGCGTGTCTCCAGAGGCGCTAAAACACGGGGATACAAGTGATAGAGGCTCGGATTAACTAACACTTGTGGGGTATCCTTAACCCATACATCGAAACATGCGATTACATATATATGAGCAAATGTGGGTAGACATACACGGAGTTAAAGCGTCGATAATCCGCTCAGGAGATCCCACATAAGAGCAACATACTATAAACGATTCGACGAGTCGAAGCATCTCCTCATATCGTCAGGGGTGTTTCGGGTACCGTCTCCGTCAGCAAGAGTATGCTTCTGAAGCTGCCCGCAGCTCGGCCATGGGGAGGTAGTGCCCCTGTAGACCGTTCGTGGATTTTCCCATGATTGTGGGCCACAGAAACAACGCTGGCGGTTATTGGACGAGGTGTCTGCGGTATGAACAATGTTTTCAGGATGTCGCTAACGGCGATGGCGCTCTGAATGTTCTGTCAGCAGTGGGGAACTGTCCGATACTTGGTATGTTTTCTTCACGTGGAAAGCCACTCACCGTTGTGATCTTTTTCGGTGCAGTCATGACGGCTTCAAAAAGCTGCGAGGCACAAGTCAAAAGTCCTGCTACGGTAGGGAGGGGGTCTGCTTCGCTTTCATGCATGGCCGTAGCGTAGTCGTATGACCATAGACCCTCGCATCCCTACAATGCCGGGACGGAGCATGTCGGGTTTTCCCCGACCAGGCAGACATTGCTAGCACCAAGCGCGAAGCACCGTGAGGTATTGGGCGAGTCGCATGAAGGGTGAGCTGCATCCTACTAAGAACCGCTTGTGAGGCGGACTTTTATATGGATGACAGCTTCAATGCGTCAGTTTAATTTCTGGTGTGGTTGGGGGGGTGGGGGGGGTGGGGAGGGGTACTCATTTGTTTCTCGCCTTAGGACGCATGCAACGATAGCCTGAATGCAGGTGCACCATGTATATTTCTGCCTTATAAGGGTGGTCACTTAAGGGGCTCTATACCTCACCCCCAGAACCAGGTTGTGATGAAGGGGATAAACGCTCTACTATTGTAGCCGGTGAACAATCCCATGGCCGAAGTGTACAACGAATTATATTGCACCACAAGAATGAAATTCCGCCAGTTTTGGGTTAAGGGCCCGAATTAACGAGTATTAAATAAATTCAAGTTGGAAAAAATAAAATTCAAAATTCGCTTTTCATTGGTCAACACACGCACCATCACCAACTATTATGCCCCAAGATCCTAATCTTTGGTGCTGGTGCGTGTGTTGACCAATGAAAAGCGGATTTGAATATATATTTTTTCCAAATTGTTTTTTTTCTTCTTCGTTAAAACGGCCCTTAAGGAGCTCCGTCATGCCGAAATCGTTTCAGCCAAACGCATCTTAGTCATTTGGCCATTGACCACGCACCCCTTTCGAGACGGAGCACAGTTCCCACTCCTAATAGAAGACACCTCAAGAGTGAGGCGCTTGTTTTCCCAGTGAATACCTTGACTGTATGGTGCTTCAAGGGAGTTTGAACTACACGTTTGATACCGCACGCTATAATATGTATCTGAGCTATGTGCCTAGACTAGCGTAATATCAAAACCATCACACAGCCGATCAAGAACCTATAAGAGCAGACAAAACTCAAGCACGTTTACAATGAGCTTGCTCTACACGATTCATTGTATTGGTTTGAACTACTGCAGGCCAAGACAACATGGCTGGTACCAGATATATGTGTATCTGCGTGTGTGTAGGGTATTGGGCTGGGTATGTCTGAGGGCTGACTGATGCTAGGCCGTTTGGACGTGGGCGCGCACAGGGAATCATCGGCCGCTGGTTAGGACTAGTACAATTGCAAGGGGTATGACAGGTATACACTTCGTATTGTACACGGTTGTTTGACTTATACTGAAGTGGGCATGTTCTTTTCGTTGGTGTCTCGACGGACGAGGACAGGTTCAAACTATACATAACCGTATACTACACTAAAACCATAGGACGAGAAGTAACACGTACATTCCACACATTGAGCTACGCTGCACTCCGTGATACGCGCGATTTCGCGTGGTCTACTCATGTGTGTATCATAATCCATTGAGCCCACACAATGAACTGTCACGGCGGTGCCCTCGAAAAAATCATACCTCCAATGGGGCATACCAACTGTAGTGAAACCCGATAGACGGAAGCGTCCATTCCAAACGTATTACCAATGTTTGACAATCTACGTATCACTGGACTTGGCTCATTACATCGACAGCTACCAACGTGCCGTCTACGAGGGATATAGGTGGGCTGAGATACGTTGTAAGCACATTGGGAGTTCCTTGGATAGGTCACGGTTGCCGTGTGGAGAACGTTTGCCGCATGAAGGACTAGGTCAATGAAATACATGGTCGTTTCCATGAGGATATATAACGTCTCGAGCGAGGGCATATTCGGTCGTCTCCACGAGTACGGAGCACTTCACAATATGAAATACAGTATCGGAGATGGAAAGTGCGCCGAGTCCATCCACGCTTGGTTGTGGCAGCACCGGCACAGCCCTTACGGGATTGCCACACTCAACAGATAACCCTTGAAGCTTGAACTGTTTAGCGGGTTCGTATTGAAATTGACACCGACCGATCCATGATGATAGTCCAAGCCCAGCTGACACACTAACCGTCTACCAGTCAACCATCCGACGCGTTTTCACCAAACGCCAAATCAATTCAACTCCAACAAAGTGACCAAACCAGCATTCACGCATCAATCAAAATCACATAGGCAGCATGCACATGTCGTCCAACGGAGCACTCGGAAGGGAGCCGGCAACAGACGACGGGCCGATTCACGTGCAGGAGTTATCGTCAAATCTAGACATGTATCCGTTAAAAATATCTGTGCTCGAAACTTGTTTACTAACACAAATCGGACTCGGTTGAAATCCATCTAACCATATTCCTCAGAGCCGCACAATGCTCCAGAGAGACGATGCGTGTACGAGTAGCCAGATATATGATCGGTCCTACACCATGCATACGTAGTGTTGCAGCTGTCTTCATATCTCGTGCCGTACAAGCGTCAGAAGAAGTCGTACTCGAGATGCCACCTCCAAAATTGAAAGGTCATCGTGCCGTCCTTGTCGTCTTCAGACAGGTGCCAGCTAGTGCTTGCCTCCTGTGCAGTCAAATTGTATGATAGGCAGCATGGTGGTCAGCAAGTCAAAGGCACTCCGACGTCTCTTGTTGGGGAGAGCCTTCAAACATATTTGTTTTCTTCCTACATATGGGAATCGGCTGGGTATGTACCTCGAACGATAGTCGCATCAAGCGGTTTGGTAGCTTGCAACTATGCGTAGCGTATTGTTCATTTTAACGTCTGTCTTTCAATCGGCCTTCCACCCCGAGGGGACCTGAATGCCGGAGCCACAATCGATTTATCACCGTAGTCTATTGATCTGAGTTTATGCTAAGGCTTGCTAGACACACTCCCTTACCAATGGACGTGTAAATGCACATGTAAATGTGTCTATGAAGTTTTGCCACAATGATGACCTTGACGATGGGGTCCATTTCGCAATTTCGAAACCACGTATTGGAAGTCGGCGGTTGTGACGCTTCCGTGGTGGCCCGGCCTAGAGGTCAGCCAACCAGCATAGTAAGGAGTATACATATTGCGGTCATATTCGTCGCAGTTTAGCACGGCCATTTGAAAAGCGCCAGAACAGTGATTACCTCACAGCATGGTGACCATAGAACGTTCCTATATATAACGCAGAAAAGCACGGTCCTCCCATACAGATCGGAGTATTCCTTAGGTACATGCAGCAGACCAGACCGCCTCCGACTACGAGTTAAGCTACTCACCGAACTTGCAGCACAATTTGTCGGTGCACCCAGAGGTAGGGCACAGGATGTGCTCGGCGCTATACACCGGAACGTAGTTGGTGGGGCATGCGTACAACGAGCAGAATGCTTCGCAGCACTGGGACACCTCGCAAGTGCCGTTGTTGCACTCCACCTCATCGGCATTCTCGATCGCCATGTAGGCGCCAGAGCAGCGGATGGAGTTGCAGTATGTTCTGTGTGGTAAAACTGACTGCCAAATTCGCCTGCGCGTTTTAATTCCGCGAGGCGTAGTCTATCCAAGATATCTACAGCAGTAGTAGCTCTCCGCGGATATCCAGTTCGAAGATATGTGTGCACTCCACACTGTACGCCACCTGGAAACGGGGCAATGGCATATGCCCAGTGGCCAGTAGGCGATCATATCGACTACTCGGCGCTCGAGGACTAACTTGTGTTGTGGTTGACAATCGAGTATCTTTCAGTGTTGTTGCGGGACCAGTCACCTTGCCCGCGCCATGTTGTGGTATCGAGGGTAGTTCTATGTCTGGCGTACATTGTATATAGCAGTGCGCAATCGCCCGGACGTTGGTAAAAACCGGTTTGATTTTTGATTTTCGGTTCACACGAATTTACCAAATTCTCCAAGTCGAAAAGGTCCCCATCTTGTGCCCCTGTAACCCTCTTGATGGCGACGAAAAACGCCACCGGAACATCATACCGTGCGCCTCTCTTGGTACGCAAAACACAAACACGCTGACGGCAGAGCACTGTAGTTGCACCGATGACCGTCGTCGGGCGGAAACTCTGTCCAACACACACAGATATTCCGAGGGGCACGCTCGTGCAGGAGGTGCGTGCGCCCTTGCCTGTCGGATATGTCGCGTCTACATATAGCTGAACCATCAGGAAACGTCTTGCCGATAAAGCATACCGAACTCTTGTGCTACACGATAGAGGTAGCACGTTTTGACTGTTTTGTTTTTTTTTCTGAGTGACGTGGGCTCCTTAATCCAAAATTGGCGGAACTTTTATTTTTTTCTTGCATTGTTTTTTTTTTGTTTACTTCTTCAAAGACCATGCGACTGTTCATCGGGTAACACTTTTATTTCCCTCCAAAGAAAAAAAAAAACAGTTTTTTGGGTGACTTCGTGTTAGTATAGACCAGTTGCTGCTAGTATAGATGCTCCTCAAGCGAGGAGAGCCCCCCATAAAAAACAACATGGCACACCTCTACCGTAGCATGCGTCCGAATGAAAAGTGCACGGTGTGTAGCGATAGTCGTTCCTACCTACAGTAGTTTGCACACATAGGGCATGTGTTTGGTCGTCATCATACCTTATACGAAGACGTGTGCGCCTCTCGCGGAGACCCGGCACGGCTTTCTCAGGGGCGTCTGCAAGGCGCACGGCGTGCGTGAGTAGCGAAAGGGGGGGAGGTGACTGGAAGCAGTGCAGTATTGATTTCCACAGGCACTGTGGGAGGGTGACCGGATGTAGCAGAGCGTCTACCAAGGCAGGCAGTTGCGGGGAGATGCTGTTCGTTGAGCGATGGACCCGGTGGAAGGTATACTCCAGCTTCCTAGGATGTCGAAGTAGATATTTCTTTGTCGAGGGGATTGGGTGGTTCTCTCCAGCACTTCACTCGCCGTTAAAGCAGTGAATGCTCCTCATTAACCATCTCTTCGTTCGATGTGTGCTGCGATTGGCACCTACCCTTGAAACCACACGTTTTGGAAGCATCAGGCCAGACATAACCAATTCCTGGGTATCAGATCGGCGTTAAAAGTCGTTATTTTGCACTCGCTGATAGGACTCAAGTTGAAGCCCCGACGCAGGTGCCAGGTGGCCCACATCGTTCCCCAAGGCAGCGACAATCGAGTAGAATAACCAGAGGCGTGCATACATGTTAAGTGTCGAATGTGTTCACTTCGACAATGCAGGTTTCACCTCGATTAACGCCATGGTCAAGTCACCGCATCGATTGTGCGGCGCAATGGAGGGTATAACCAACCATACTCAAATCCGCTATTCACCACAAATCACCACATCCGACACTCGCTGCTGGTATGTTTCCTTATATCCTTGTCTTCGGTGGCACTATGGAGCGTGTATGTAGGGCCGTCAGCTCCTTGCCACGTGGGTGATGCAAACATCAATATATTCTCGCCCTTGGACGACGGGACGTGGGCACCAGACGTGAAGCCGATAATCACCGAAGCCTTGACGAAGGGAACACACCGAACCATTCTGTTTGCACCTTCTGCTGATTGCTCGTCTATAGACAAAAGCTTCGTACGAACAGGGCATCATCGACAGAGGTAAAACTGATGCGAGGACACACCAAAACGTGTTGTACGCATATCGACAGCTGTGTGTGAGTTGTGTTGACAGTCGATGTCGCCAGGGCCCGAGCTGGCTTACACGCAAACCACCTCGGAGACACCCTCGGTATGGGACGTCATCTGGCAATGATCTTGGCCTGATTGAATGTGTCTGAGCACAGGCGCGACCGTGATGTGTGATTCTCATCGCCTGATGGGAATTGTCACGTGGAGTGGTTGAATATGGGGTCACATTATCGACGTTTGGTTGTTCTATACGGTCTGTACGACCAGTACTGTGCTTTTCAGACATGCTAAAGGGAACATCTAAATTTAAACGGAAAGAGTAGTAGTAGGAGATATTTGCTTTGTACAAAGGACCGCCTATCACGACATTGCCGTGAAACAAGACGCATGCTACCATAGAGGTATAAGGTATACCGTTTTTTGGCTGAAGTAGTTTCTGAATGACGGTGTTGCTCCTTAACCCAGAATCGCCGGGATTTTTTTTTTTTTTTTTTTGTGTCGCACTATTTTGTCATTTTATGCTTACAGTACAGCAGTAGGCCATGATATTGTTCATCGGCTATATAGCACTTTTATTCCCGTCCACACCAGTTTTCAGGTGGTGTACAGAGCTCCTCAAGCAAACACCCTTCGAAAACAAAAAGGGTGCACCTCTACCGTAACATGCGTCACAACTCATTGCTGTCCTTGTGACATCGGTTGACTCAGGCACGACAAATGCCTCCTTATCGGTCTACCGCATGACCGCCCGCGTATGAAAAACAAAACCCAGCAACGACGAGGTTGGGCGCTGCATATACTGCTTGTAGGGTGCGTTGTCGATGTTTTTGTTCATCATCGTTCGTGGGGCACGGCGTGGAAAACAGATCATACGGTGGCAATGAAGATAGCTGTGTAATATACCACGACATGCTGAGTCTCTGACTATCCCATCTCCTGCTACAGATTTTATCGCGTATATACTGTAGTTTATCGACCGGTGCCTTCAGTAGCACCAAGCATGAAGCTGGACGTGGTACCTCAACATAACTGTCCTTCGCCTGCTCGAGCCATGCACACATGCTTGCGGTAAAGCGACGGCGTCTGCTAGGTTGCCTTATCTACGATACCTGGGTCGTCGACAACACCAGGACCGCAGGTATCCTCAAGCCTCTGTCGACGTGTTTCTACGCGATACTGACATTTTTCATTTTTTGGTGTCAAGGGTGCGCCCACAACGAATGCACGAACGTACACAAGCACACACGGATATCAAACACCACCATACCTCCCTAACACCCCCGTAAAGTATACTACTTGCCAGAATACCACGCGTTGTGCTACTACAGAACACTGTTACGGAGCTTATCCTCACCGATGAAGAGCTCTGGTGCAGAACGAGAAGAGGAAGGGTGGTTCTAGGTGACACGGTCGACCAGCTTCCAAGTGCACACCCCCTCGCATGCGTTATTCCACCAGACATAAAATACTATTCGCGCGGAATACTCTATGCGTCCTTTAGCCGCCTAAACATATGTTCGGTGTGAGTCACGATAGCCGCTGCGGGCATTAGGACGGTGCACGGGCCATACATTATAATTGTAGCCTATTGTGGGTATACCGCCACGACGGTGGAAAATCGCCGTATTCGAATCGAGGCGTTCACATTCGAACTCAGCAAACCGTACAGCGTTTTCGCGCATCCCACGGCTTACTGTCATCCTCCGTGATTGGGGTAGCCTTGTTGTGTCGAGACCGTGTCTTTGTTACTTCTATAAGCGTGTGTCACAGCTTCAGGAACGATCGTACCACTGCTGTGCCATGGTGTGTTTCTTCGTTTGTGTAGATCGTAGAAATATAGCCTACCCTCATTTTTAGAAAGGCTCCTGCACTTTCTGTAGTTCTACTGCTGTAGAATGGTTCCAAGTCGCATCGGGGTGTTGCTCTATCAACAGAGTTGTTGCACCCGTTATCTGCACGTTCAAACCGCACCATCTGTTGGTTCCCCCCTCTAGTACGATAAGTCACGACAGCTTCAACAAGCGGAGCAGCGCAACTAAATATGCTGTGAATGTCGGCGAAACTTAGGCGATAAATTAATCCATTCAACAAGTGAGTCACTTCTGGCACTACCGACGCCTACCATAACAAGTTGGATGTGATGCTGCTCTTCATCGGGTAACACTTTTATTTCCCTCCAAAGAAAAAAAAAAACAGTTTTTTGGGTGACTTCGTATTAGTATAGATCACTTACTGTTAGTATAGAGCTCCTCAAGCGAGGGGAGCCCCCATAAAAAACAACATGGCACACCTCTACCGTAGCATGCGTCCGAATGAAAAGTGCACGGTGTGTAGCGATAGTCGTTCCTACCTACAGTAGTTTGCACACATAGGGCATGTGTTTGGTCGTCATCATACCTTATACGAAGACGTGTGCGCCTCTCGCGGAGACCCGGCACGGCTTTCTCAGGGGCGTCTGCAAGGCGCACGGCGTGTGTGAGTAGCGAAAGGGGGGGAGGTGACTGGAAACAGTGCAGTATTGATTTCCACAGGCACTGTGGGAGGGTGACCGGATGTAGCAGAAGCGTCTACCAAGGCAGGCAGTTGCGGGGAGATGCTGTTCGTTGAGCGATGGACCCGGTGGAAGGTATACTCCAGCTTCCTAGGATGTCGAAGTAGATATTTCTTTGCCGAGGGGATTGGGTGGTTCTCTCCAACACTTCATTCGCCGTTAAAGCGGTAAATGCTCCTCATTAACCATCGCTTCGTTCGATGTGTGCTGCGATTAGCATCTACCCTTGAAACCACACGTTTTGGAAACATCAGGCCAGACGGAACCCATTCCTGGGTATCAGATCGGCGTTAGAAGTCGCTCTTGTGTACTCGCTGATAGGACTCAAGTCGAAGCCCCGACGCAGGTGCCAGGTGGCCCACATCTTTTCCCAAGGCAGCGACAATCGAGTAGAATAACCAGAGGCGTGCATACATGTTAAGTGTCGAATGTGTTCACTTCGACAATGCAGGTTTCACCTCGGTTAACGCCATGGTCACGTCACCGCATCGATTGTGCGGCGCAATTGAGGGTATAACCAACCATACGCAAATCAGCTATTCACCACAAATCACGACATCCGACACTCGCTGCTGGTATGTTTCCTGATGTCCTTGTCTTCGGTGGCACTATGGGGCGTGTATGCAGGGCCGTCAGCTCCTTGCCACGTGGGTGATGCAAACATCAATATATTCTCACCCTTGGACGACGGGACGTGGGCACCAGACGTGGAGCCGATAATCACCGAAGCCATGACGAAGGGAACACACGGAACCATCCTGTTCGCACCTTCTGCTGATTGCTCGTCTATAGACAAAAGCTTCGTACGAACAGAGCATCATCGACAGAGGTAAAACTGATGCGAGGACACACCAAAATGTTCTGTACGCATATCGACAGCTGTGTGTGAGTTGTGCTGACAGTCGATGTCGCCAGGGCCCGAGCTGGCTTACACGCAAACCATCTCGGAGACACCCTCGGTATGGGACGTCATCTGGCAATGATCTTGGCCTGATTGAATGTGTCTGAGCACAGGCGCGACCGTGATGTGTGATTATCATCGCCTGATGGGAATTGTCATGTGGAGTGGTTGAAAATGGGGTCACATTATCGACGTTTGGTTGTTCTATACGGTCTGTACGACCAGTACTGTGCTTTTCAGACATGCTAAAGGGAACATCTAAATTTAAACGGAAAGAGTAGTAGTAGGAGATATTTGCTTTGTACAAAGGACCGCCTATCACGACATCGCCGTGAAACAAGACACGTGCTACCATAGAGGTATAAGGTACACCGTTTTTTGGCTGAAGTAGTTTCTGAATGACGGTGTTGCTCCTTAACCCAGAATCGCCGGGATTTTGTTTTTTTGTTTTTTGTGTCGCACTATTTTGTCATTTTATGCTTACAGTACAGCAGTAGGCCATGATATTGTTCATCGGCTATATAGCACTTTTATTCCCGTCCACACCAGTTTTCAGGTGGTGTACAGAGCTCCTCAAGCAAACACCCTTCGAAAACAAAAAGGGTGCACCTCTACCGTAACATGCGTCACAACTCATTGCTGTCCTTGTGACATCGGTTGACTCAGGCACGACAAATGCCTCCTTATCGGTCTACCGCATGACCGCCCGCGTATGAAAAACAAAACCCAGCAACGACGAGGTTGGGCGCTGCATATACTGCTTGTAGGGTGCGTTGTCGATGTTTTTGTTCATCATCGTTCGTGGGGCACGGCGTGGAAAACAGATCATACGGTGGCAATGAAGATAGCTGTGTAATATACCACGACATGCTGAGTCTCTGACTATCCGATCTCCTGCTACAGATTTTATCGCGTATATAGTGTATCGACCGGTGCGTTCAGTAGCACCAAGCATGAAGCTGGACGTGGTACCTCAACATAACTGTCCTTTGCCTGCTCGAGCCATGTACACATGCTTGCGGTAAAACGACGGCATCTGCTAGGTTGCCTTATCTACGATACCTGGGTCGTCGACAACACCAGGACCGCAGGTATCCTCAAGCCTTTGTCGACGTGTTTCTACGCGATACTGACATTTTTCATTTTTTGGTGTCAAGGGTGCGCCCACAATGAATGCACGAACGTACCCAAGCACACACCGATTTCAAACACCACCATACCTCCCTAACACCCCCGTAAATATACTACTTGGCATAATACCACGCGTTGTACTACTATAGAACACTGTTACGGAGTTTATCCTCACCGATGAAGAGCTCTGGTGCAGAACGAGAAGATGAAGGGTGGTTCTAGGCGACACGGTCGACCAGCTTCCAAATGCACACCCCCTCGCATGCGTTATTCCACCAGACATAAATGCTAATCGCGCGGAATACTCTATGCGTCCTTTAGCCGCCTAAACGTATGTTCGGTGTGAGTCACGATAGCCGCTGCGGGCATTAGGACGGTGCACGGGCCACACATTAGAATTGTAGCCTATTGTGGGTATACCACCACGACGGTGTAACATCGCCGTATTCGAATCGAGGCGTTCATATTCGAATTAAGCAAACCGTACAGTGTTTTCGCGCATCACACGGCTTACTGCATCCTCCGTGATTAGTGTAGTCTTGTCGTGCCGAGAACGTGTCGTTGTTTCTTCTATAAGCGTGGGTCACAGCTTCAGGAACGATCGTACCACTGCTATGCCATGGTGTGTTTCTTCGTTTGTGTAGATCGTAGAAATATAGCCTACCCTCATTTTTAGAAAGGCTCCTGCACTTTCTGTAGTTCTACTGCTGTAGAATGGTTCCAAGTCGCATCGGGGTGTTGCTCTATCAACAGAGTTGTTGCACCCGTTATCTGCACGTTCAAACCGCACCATCTGTTGGTTCCCCCCTCTAGTACGATAAGTCACGACAGCTTCAACAAGCGGAGCAGCGCAACTAAATATGCTGTGAATGTCGGCGAAACTTGGGCGATAAATTAATCCATTCAACAAGTAAGTCACTTCTGGCACTACCGACGCCTACCATAACAAGTTGGATGTGATGCGCTCAATGCGCTTGGCATGCCATACCGTTAGTTTAGCATCAGGAAATTACCGTTTCCAAGTTCTGAACGAACCCGTGTGTTTGGGTTGCCTTTTTGTTCCGACTGACTTCAACTGGGCCACCGCCGCCCGCATGGCCCACGTTGCGGAAATTTGATCTACGTTTTGAGAATTCATGGTTCGGGGGCATCAGAAACAAGTCCAATCATAAGAAGACTGTACTGTAGAGCTGTAATACATGGATATAATGATCAAGAGGAGGAACATTGCTTCAAATAATAATAAGCAATTTGTTCGCCCGTCCCCAACACCCATACTCCAAAGCGTGAACTAGCCAACCTTTGAGGGTGACTGATGGGTCTGTATCAAACGCAAGGGAACTAACTACCCGTACTTTTACCTCGGTACACATTCTCGCCAAACACAAACCATTGCGCCTACTTATACACACGCTGCGCTGGTGCCTGATGGTTTGCTTGTATGGGAAGCAGGTGCATACCTGACCACGCCGCCGTCAACCCCCACAAACCGACGAGGAATCTCATAGTTTGCTTGTGTGCGAGCTGATAGTGTGTTTGGTAGTTTGTGATCACAAGGTCCAACTCGCGACAAGGACATGCGATAGATAACCTTACAGCAGTATTTGAATCATCCGTACGTCATCGCATTGCACATTAATATGAGTATACCAAGTACAGTAGAGGACACTTACTAAGAAACAGGCTAGTAATAAATCCAGGCTGCTATTTTAGGGGAAAACAAGAAATTCGTGAGACCTTATCTTGAAATTAGTGTAGAAAGCGCTTTCTTTCATCTAAGAAGTCCATCCTGGACCAGATTTCCTGTTTCTTACTAGGTATCCTGTACTGTACTGTATCTTATACTCTCTGGGCGTTGAAGTACGAACCAAAAAGGTACGTAGAGAACGTCAGTTATCGCTCGGCGTCCCCTGCTTCCCAAAAAAGCATGCCAACCACCAACATTAGCTTCTTACTGTGCTTTAACGCATTTAGGACTGAACTCCCGTTTCGGGCACGAATTACTTGGAAATAGACTGCGATACATGTGTATGTGCAGTGCAAGTTCTAACAGGGGAAACGCCAACGTCGTCCAGACAATTGACTCTCTCACTCCTGAACACCTTGTCAAACCTTTCCACGACATCTTCGCTTGTGCACGGATATTTTCTTTAGTGCGACGGCCTGGCAACGCTTCTTCAAGATAAGCGTGTACCGGCAATAGCTTTAAACGAAGGCAAATATCCCAAAGTGGGTACGCCGGCTCCGTTCGGAGTAAAAAACGGGTATCGACTAGAATTTAGCCAACCACTCCCCACGGGTCATCACAGGATTGGTTGGCCAAAAACACATCTTTCCCGTTTCTGAGAAATAGTGACCCACAGATGCACGTGCCGGCGGCTAATTGTAGACTTCGACGTATGTGTACGAGTATGCAGGTTCAGTTTGGAGGGCTCAGGTCCGGGTGGGATTGGGTCTGGGTGGCATCTGGGTGTCAAGCGGGAGCAGGGTGGACGTAGAACTATGGTAGCAAGCGTGTTTTTGTCTTGGTGTCAGGGTGTATCTGTTTGATAACCTAGAATGTTAGTACATCAGTCGTATATATGTGATATCCATATCGTGTGTTTGAAGATAAAAGCTAATCAAATACCAGGTTTATTCATGCGCAGATTATTGAGCGAGGGATGTTTGCAGCCTGGCGGATCCTGGGCCTTAGGGACGCGAGAGCCCGTAGTGGTTCGTCGGCTGCTGGTCAACGGTAGTCTGGTTTCAAGGCGCATGCATGATACGCGGTTGTTGTGTTGAACATATAATGGAGTCGGCCTGCCCTCGGCTTTGCCGCCTCGACGAAGATGGGTTCAATCTGTACACAACCGCACACTATACCTACATTATATGGCTAAGTAGAACATGCATTCCGCGCACTGGGATACATACCAAGAACACTTCATATTCCGTGCGAATGTGTTTGGGCTATTCATGTGTGTATCAACATCCGTCGAGCCAACCCGACGGATGCCACAGTAGTACAGTCGAAAACAGCACATTTCTAACGGCGTGCAGCGAGCGCCTGACATACGAAACCGTCAGCTCACTAAGGTTGACCAATGCTCGACGAGCTACTGCCGGCTTTGATCCATCGCATCGACAGCTACCACGGTTGTTCTTTACAAGTATAGTGCAGGCGGACTGGAGATCAAACAGCATAACGGTTTTCTCGAGTCAGAGAAGAGGCCGTCCATTTCGCGGTTGCGGTTAATGTAAATCATTTCCGTTGTTTGATGTTTGCATGCGGACACACAGCATCTCAAACAAGGACATACTCGATCACCTCCACGAGTGCGGGTCATGTTGATACCCGGTCGGAAGACATTGGGGAATCCATCCACGCTTGGTTGCAGCATTCATACATAAGACACACGGGAGTATCACACTTGACCGATGACCCATGGAAGTTGAGTTCTTTAATGGGTTCGTGTATTTAGACTGAAACCGACCGGCCCATGATGGCAGAGAAAGTTCAACCAACTAACCAAATCTACCAGCAAACCACCGGACGCATCTTCCACCAGAATCCAAGCCAAATTTACCACATAAAACGAACCAACACTATACCCGGCCAAGCAACGACACCAACATGGGCAGCTGTCGTCCAACGAAGCGCCCAGCAAGGAGTCGGCAACATACAACGGGCTGGTTCGTATGCGGCACACTCTCTCCAAATCTACGGTAGACATGTACCAATACATAATTATCGTGTTCGAAAAAACACCAGTCCAGGACACGGGGGATGTCGATCTACCAGTAGTCAATACGAGAGCCGCGCAATGCTCCAGAGAGGCGATTCGTGTCGCCAATAGTATGGTCGCCTACCCTCAAACACTAGACCACGCCCCACCAGGCACGCTTGATGTCGCGGCTGTCTTCACACAACCCGTGCCGTACAGGAGTTGGGGCGACTTCGTACTCGGGATGCCACCTTGTACCTTGAGAGGTCATCGTGCAGTCCTTGCCGACGTGAAGAGGCCGATTAGTGGTGGCGACCTGTGCAGTCAGAGGGTAGGCAACATGGTGGTTAGCAGGTCCACAACATATACCCCAGGTCCCATTTGGGTGCGTTTTCAAACGTGTTTGTTTACTTGCTACGTCGAGGAAGCGGCTGGTAGCCGCGTCTATGGATCGTGGACGAAGGGCGCACATGTAAAACCTTTGGTAGCTTCACCACTACTGTGCGTCTGTCATTAGCAGAGTAAATTCGATCTTCCACCCGGCATCTCGAGGACCGGAGCCTCATTCAAATATCACCCTAGCCTATTGATTTGAGCTGCTGCAAATGTTTCGCCAGACACATAGGCTTTGCCGATCGATGTATACGCCCGAATGTAAATGTTTTACTATATTTGTGCGGCACTGGCGACGTTCAGCGAGTGATTTGTTTCGGAATTTCGTCACAGCACGCTGGATGATGGCCGGTGTGATCGCGTGGCGGCCCGGCCATGATTTCAGCTCACCAGCATGTGGAGTCCTACCCATACCTCGGTCAGATTCGTCGCAGTTTGTCACGTCAATTTATGAAACCCCCAAAAAGTGTTCACCTCACAGCGTGATGGCGGTAACACGTATTTATAGCGGCCACATAAATACAATACACCCTCATACTGGTCGGAACATTCCTTAAGGCACACGGCATCAAACATACCAAACGCTCTCCGACTAGGAGTGAATCTCACCGTCTTCGCAGCACAGGTAGTCCGTGCACCCGGAGTCGGGGCACTGGATGTGCGCAGCGCCGTCCACCGGGACGAAGTTGTTGGGGCACGGGTGGTACGAGCAGAACGCTTCGCAGCACTGGGACACTTCGCACGGCTCGTCGTAGCACTCGACCTTGTTGGCGTTCTTGATCGGAGTGTAGCCGTCGGGGCAGCCGATGGAGTTGCAGAACAGATCGCAGCACTGGGACACCTCGCACTTGTTGTTGTTGCACTTCACATTCTTGGCGTCGTAGATGGGAGCGTAGCCGTTGGGGCAGCCGATGAAGTTGCAGTACCGCACCTGCAGAGGGGCCAATGGGTCATACGCAGGGCCGGTTGGCGATCCTGCCGATTACTGGACGCCCCGAGAATGCCTGTGTTCGCTGTTCGACAATCGGTTCTGTCTGTATGTGTTTACGTGGAGCCGATTGCCTCGCTCTAGCTCCTTCGATGTTCTGCGGATGGTTCTCGTACGTTCTACGTTCTACGTTCCATGTTTGCTTTAGAGAAGTGTGCCATTGGCTGGGCGTTGATAGTCGGTGAGGGCGTGTACACTGGTTTACGTGGCTTGAAAATCATGTTATTACCAGCCGACAGTGAATTTTGACCCCGTGACCAAACAATACCCGAAAGCACAACGATGCAGCATCGTGCAGTGGGCAAGTCATTGGTTGCTGTTAAGCATACTCTACAGTAGCTCGACGATATTCCCACGCCTTATCACTAAGTCATGCTGAATGAAAGTGCATGCAGTGTTATAATCGGGTCAGTGTATGCTAACGCGATATATATTAAGCCTAATTCCGCGTACATAAGTATGGATTACGCAATCATACCGGCTCTTTGTACGAAGAAGCGCGCCTCCCGTGGATCTCCTGCTCGGCGTTGTCAGCGTTGACTGTGCAAGGGGCACAATGTTAGGGCGCAGAAAAAATGCAGCAGAATATTCGAAAAAAGTTGGGTTTTGGTTTCCACAGGAATCGTCGGAGAACGACCGGACACGGTAGTTACGAATGCGACAGGCAGTTAGTGGGGGGATATTTGTTATAAGGCGTTGGATAATACACCCTCGTGGGAGTTGTGTCCAGCTAACCAGGACGTTCGTGTAGGAATTACTATGGCGAGGACTTTCGGTTGTCCACTATACTTCACACTCTCTTGTATTTAGAATACACCATGTGCCGCGGTCGGTATTCCCCACCTAAAACGACACGTTTACAATGCATTGGGCCCGACGAAACCAATTTCTGGATAACATATCGGCGTTTGTGTTTCCTTACAATGCCCACGGTCGGACCTAGTTCGTCCACACCGCCCGCCCAGGTCAGAACGATCGTTCACCAACACAAGGGCGACGAGAACATACCATGCGTCATACATCGAACGAATTCAGGATACAAGAGGCTGAAGTTCGCCGCCCGAAATAAGCCACGGATGCAATCGGAGGGAGTAGTATGTGACCCACCCCGAGATAGGGGGTTGCCCTTAATTGGCTCAAGAGTTTCTGACCGGTTAGTAGCATGCTACTTTCAATAGTGTAGTGTATTTCAGGACTAGCGCATAGAAAGACGCGACGCGTGCTACGATAGAGGTTGCACTTTTCGCTGATTTTGTTTTTGAATGATCGGGCTGCTCCTTAACTCAAATTCGTCGGACTTTCATTCTTGTGTTGCCATATATTCCATAGCATACCTAGCGCATGGGATTGTTGGTCGGGTAGCACTTTTGGTTTCTTGCTAAATCGTTTTTCGGGTGAAGTATGGGGCTCCTCAAGTGAGGAGCTCAGAAAAATCACGGTGCACCCCTATCGTAGCATTCGTCACGCGTGCTACGATAGAGGTACGAAGCACTTTTTTGTTTTTGCAGAAAGGTTTTCGGAATGACCGGAACTCTCTGTCTCCTCCTTATGACCAGAATCCGTCGGAATTCCATTTTTGTGCCTTATTGCCATACGGGACGCATGCTACGATAGAGGTGCGCCTTGTTTTTTTCTGAGCTCCTCACTTAAGGGCGTGTCATACCTCACCGAAAAAAAGGATTTTTGAGGAAAATAAAAGTTCTGCCGGATGCGAAATCTCATGACCACAGTTGTACTTAAAAAAAGCATTATTCGTCACAAAAATGAAAGTCCGACGAATTTGGGTTAAGGAGCCCGATCGTTCAGAAAACAATTCAGCCAAAAAGTGCTACCTCTACCGTAGCACGCGTCATTGGTTTCGTTGTATAGTTATTGTAGGCCATAGGATTTTTCACCGGGTAGCCTTTATTTGTGTTTTTCTCGAACATCAGGTTTTTGGGTGGGGGTATTGAGCTTCTCAAGTGACTACTACCCTCGGAACGCGAATGGTGCACCTGTGTACAGTACCATGGCTCAGAAAATCCTGTTCAGGCTACCCGAACAAGCCTCTTCGAAGGTCCTGTTTCCGGCGGGATGTTAAGATGATCTCTTGCGAGGGCAACCGGAACAACAGTGCTTGTTCGACATCTCACGCCAAAAATGGTCACAATATTGGAAAACAAACCTGAACGCTGCTATCACAGGACGACTCAGGAGGAGGCTGGGACAGGGGGGGGGCTCTCTGAAACCAAGTGATCCACTATTAATGGAAAAATAAGAAAAGCAAAAAACTTTTGGTTTCTACTACATCGTTCTGTGATTACAGCGCTGCGGTTTGTTGCCCATCCTGACCTTTTTTCATGTGAGGTGTCGAACAAATACCCTTCCGGTCACCCCGTTATGAGAAGCGCTCATACGTTTCGACACCGCCTCTGCCGTGGTATTACTGTTGTACCCCGTCACCGATCTATATCCAACCGCCAACCCTCCTTCCCGCTTGCGGTTCAGACATGAACATCTACTCACCTTTCTCGAAAGATCGGACGTGGGCACCAGACGTGACGCCGAGAGTTACCAGAGCCATGACGAAGGGAACCAATCGCACCATGTTGTGTGTTGAGGCTTGTCTTTTAAATGTGGCACTGCTGCAGTATTTTCTTCGTGGGGGGGGGGGGGGGGGGGAGGGAGCAACGTAGCAAAAAACAAAGCAAGCCGTAGAGCAAGGGAAAATGGAGGCACAGGTTAAAACTTTAGACTATCGGCACCGCTCGAACGGCGATATACCCTCGTCGGACCCAAGGTATCTTCTACTGTGATTGGTTAGACTATGGATTGAGTGAAACCAATTAATTAGTTAATGACGTGAGTTCGTGCGACTTAATTATGGTATTTCGTTCGAGTGAAGATTCGTTAAGAACGAAAAGTCAAAATTATGAATACACGTTAAGACCGAATAGTCAAAATTGTTAAGATACGTCAGGAACGAAGAGTCAACACTACTGTGATAGAGCCATGAGGGGCGAGCTGGCGTATGAGCATCTCCGGTTTGGGGAAGACTGCCGCCATGGGACGTCGTCTAGCAATCGTCAAGGCCTGATTGGAATGGTTGGGCGGAAGGGTCAGGCGAATGTGTTCGTTTGGGTCTGGCGGGAATTACCACGCGGTCGGTTAAATACGTGTCAGAGTATTGTGTATTTTCAGGCAGCTTGGAGCATCAAACTGCAGGAGGTATCTACAGTACGTAGGTAGGCACTTGGTCGAGAATGCTAAGTAGGCGTTGCGTCGGATGAGCGACGGCCGGCCAAGACACAGCCGGAGAAAGCGCTTAAAGCGCTGTCGGTGTGACAGCAGTCGAATTTGGCATATTGACGATGTTGACACATCGATCCACCGCGCACAAGCGACCAGGTGTCGAGGAGGAACCGAATGTTTCGCGAAATACTGTTTCGCCGATATTTTGTATCCACATACATATTGCGTGTGGTGTATAAGTTGGAGATGACGAGACCACGATGCGGATATATATATGTATACGACGACATTTCACGCTCTAACTATCCGACGCCCTATAAACAAGTTATATCGCATACGGTCAGTGTCGATCGACGCCAAACGTGCAACTGCACCCAAGAACCTTCTTCAGAATAGATTTTTTGTTGCTGCGCAAGCTGCAGACACACTAATATAAAATATCGCCACGATATCTGCTACTACTGATGTGTTACGTTGTGTGCAACACCTATTCGGTCGCTCATCGACAGCACCAGGGCCGCAGGTAGTCTTAGACCTTTGTCGACGCATCACGACTGTAAATCTACATGATACTGACATTAGTGTTTTGTTTTTTTTTAAGCTGGGCAATATTCACCACCGACACACCGAGGTATGCACGTACCCGCCGATGTCAAGCAATAGTAGAATTGAACGTAAAGAGTGCATATTGGGAAGAAGGAGGGAGCAAGGACAACACATGGAGTATTGTGGATACATCTTGGCGGGAAGCAGACATAGAAGGGTGTTAGACTATACGCATAGGTTTCCTTGGTTTCCGTGGTTTTCTGCTTTTGGGAATTTTATGAGTGATCGAAGCTGAAGATCATGCTGCACATTGTCGGATGGCAAATATAATAATAAATAGTATCATACCCTCCAAAACACGCCGTAAAAGCGACAGTACTGCGTACCAGAACGCTACGCATTCTACTATGTACTGCAAATTCTCCTACAATAGTGCATATGCTCACCGATGAAGGGGTCTGGCGCAGAAGGAGAAGATGAAGAGTGATTCAAGGTGGCACGGTCGCCCGGCTTCAGGTGCAAGCCCTCCTCGCAGGCGTTACTCCACCGGATAGAAGCAAAAAAAAATACTGAAATATACATACTTTATTTTTACTTGAGCGGGCGTAACATTTGTCCGATGTGGGCCACGATGGACTTCTACCGGAACAGGAGGACGCTCGGGCCATACCTTGAAACAGGGGGCCAATTGTGGGTTTACAGCCACGGGAGTACACGCGACATACTGTGTTTTCGCCGCGTGTCACACGGCTCATTGTGCCGACCGTGACTATTTGACCACCCTCTATACCAAGACCATAACCTTTGTTTTTACTGCACAAGCTGTGCGTCACAAAAATATCGAATAAAGTAACCATCGTGCCACCGCTGTGCCGACATGAACTTTCTTCAGCATCGTAAGTCGCGGAATCATAGCGTGCACTCCTTTTCCCATATTATTCTAGAAATATGTTCCAAGTCGCGTGGGGGTGTTGCTCTGCCAGCAGCACGGAATTTCCACGCGCCGCGCGCTTTCTGCACGTTCAAAAACCGCGTCACCTATCGATTATGTTCCCCTGGAGCACGAACAGCCACGATGGCTCCAACAAACCGAGCGGCGTAATTAATTCGGCGGTGAATATCGGCGAGACTTACAGGATGTCCTCCTCCCTTCGCTGTTGAAGTTCGGCGTTGCTGATGCATACAAAAATAACTAGATGGGTGTACCGCGGGCAATGCGCTTGGCATGCCATAACGTTTGTTCAGCACCAGTATCTACTGCCGTTTTCAATTTCCGAATCAACCAGTACGTTTAGGTTGACACTTTGTCGACACCGACTTTAACTGAACCACCACCGCCGCACGCATTGCCCACGTTCCACCATGTAGATGGGATTTTACGTTTAGAGAAATCATGGTTCGGGGGCGTTAGAGTCAACTTCAAGGACGATAACGTCACCACTACAGCAGTATAGCTGTAATAGCAGATAACGCATTCAAGAGGAGGAACATCGCTTCACAGAACCGCAAATAATTTATTCGCCCGAACCCAACCAACGCCCACACTCCAAAGCGTGACGCAGCCAGGCTCAGAGAACGGCTGCGTGTGTCTGCATCATCAAAGGCAAGTTATATATACTTCGTATATATACTGTACCTCGGTACAAATGCAAGCCAACCACGAACGAAAATGCTTCGCGAGTGCCTGATGGTTTGCTGGTTTGGGGAACACGTCCACGCCAGACCATCGCCCCCCCCCCCCCCCCCCCCCCAACAGACCCCGCAATTCGAACCATTCCACGATACAGCTGGTTGATTGTACTCTCGCGTGCTTATATTTGTTTGGCACCTTTTTCGATCGCAACGCAGAATTCGCGACAACAATAATATGTGATAGTACACAGCATGTGTGTTGGAAACACAAGCACGTCGTTGCATTGGAACTTAACGTGGGATACAAACGTGTCAAAGTCGGTCGCCCCGATGTGGTGGGGAGTAGTGGCGCCCTCGAACGCTTCTAAGAGCTTGTTTCCGGGGATCGAGCCTCAAGTGGGTCGAATGTTTGAGTTTTTTTGCAACGATAAATAGAAAACGGGATTCACTGCTGAGAGCGCCTGCAGTAGTAGCGTGGGTAGAAACAATTCGATGAAAGTCGACGAGGGAAGAAAGGGCTGACGTCTTCTCGCCATAAAAATGCAAGGCAAGAACCGTAGTGGGGGAGGAGGGAGAGGAGCCTACTTTGTGACCCCAGATCCGAGTCACGACTAGGAAGGAGAGAGAAAGGAAGGGCGAGGATAATAAAAGGGACGAAAAAACAAACAAAAACATTCCTGGCTGTGAAAATGAGAAGGATCACAGGATTGACATATATTCCGTGATCGCTTCACAGGTGGCATATATACTCACCCTTTGCGCAATGCGAGCGTAACACGTCCACGTGGAGACATCTGATAATGCAACAAAACCCCATAAGAAGCATAATAAGGTGTCGAGAAACTCTGAATTCGGCACGCCTAAATGATGTGCTATTGCGGGACGCCATAGTAAACACTAGTAAATAAGACCTACGTTAGACACAAAAAACAACGTTTCCCCCTATTTTTAGCCACAGTATTTGGTCTCATTTCCTATGCCCCCCCGTAATTACGTACATTGTCCAATGTCTCCACAATGGTATTTTCACGTCCACATTGTGCAAGGCGGGGGCGGGGGAGGGTTCTCGGCCACCTCTGTGTTATTTGTTTTTCCCCTGCCTCCTGCCAGGTACATACATACATACATGCCAATCGAAACATATTCGGATTGTACTGTAAGACTGAAATGTCAACGTGCTCCCGACGATGTACTACAGTAGTCTTTTTGCGGACGCCCATGCCAAACTCTTCGACCCCCCCCTCCGCTTTGTCGCGCGTGTTTTAAAACATTTCGACGGTGAGATGGAGCCTTGTCAAGGTCTCTAAAGCACGTACCGGAAACAGTTACCAGGTACCATTCATATTGGAGAGGGGCTAGTGGGGCAAGGCTACCTGATACCGCAGTGTGTAGGCCGTGTGCGTTTGAAGAACTCACCACAACAACGTGCAGCGAAATCCGCCGCAAATCGCAACCCACCGCCCGAATCAATGTATAGGCATGTCGGGCAACCAATAAGGCCACGGAGGATCTTATCCACCCCTCATCTCCGGGCTTCATGTTGCCTGTAGCCTCTAGATGGGTTTTTGGTATTGTAAATGCTGCCGTTGTTTGTCAGGCTGCGTCTAGACCTTATGCGTGTTCGTTCCTTAGCAGAGAGTGGGTGCAACAACTTACTTTGTGTTTCGTCCACCGCAGCCTATCTACGGTCCTCTTCAGACTGGTCGTTGTCGTCCCCTCAACAGAGGCCTAAACATACATGGACTTTGGGGTGCCTCAGTGATCGAAGTTGGTCGAAAATGTGGGCTATACAAAATAAAAAGAAAGATACAACAACAAAAAAAAAAATACTTGCACTTCCCTTGCGGACAGCTCCGCAGCTCTTTGCAAGCAATCACACCTCGTCCGCGCGACCGAGGAACGCTCCAGATGGGGTCTTGTGAGAGAGCGTCGGGTGATCAAGGCGGCAGTCGTACGTAGCCGCCAGGAACGACTCACGGGGTGCTTTCGTGAACACTCGAAGCTGCGAGTCTAAAGAACAAAACTGTCGCAAACTACAGTAGTAGTACTCACAGCCAAATGTAATATTTCGTTTCATGCGGGGGGACCAACTATTACTGCTGTAGTACCTAGGCCAACATCATCGATGAAAAACACCGTGTTTTGACCAATTGTTTGATGGTCTCCAAGCGGATCGTTTGAACTAATAAAATTGACGTACCGCAAAAAAAAGTACGGACAGGGAAAATACGTTCCCATGAGAGGTACGAGGGAACGTGTTTGGGACCCAAAAAAGGGCAAACCACGCAAAACAAACGGCCTGGATTCTTACCGTATCATATTTGTTTGCACAGCGTTTGTCTGGAACTTAGAAACACGGGCGTTGTACGTATGCATATCCACTGGTCTCTTTCCAAGGTGCTTTTTGTTTTTTTTGCGAGGCGCCTACGCGCGCCTACCCGACTATAGTTTCCAGAGAGGTTCTATCTCCGTGCCCATACAAATACACAAACAAGCTCATCCAGCTCATTTCGTACCCGAGATTCGCACGTACCAGGAACCAGGTGGGTAGTATTTCAAGAAAGTTTGCCGAGGTATTTATCCTGTACTCTGAATTTTGAATATAGGAGAGCCGGACCGCTTGATTTACAAGAAGAGTGTCTGATCACAATGCGAAGATGAGGGGCATGGTTGACTGCGGATACATCAAGGACGGCGGTACTATGGGCTATGACCCTCCAAAAAAACTTTTTCTTGGAGAGTCACAGCCCATAGCGGCGGCATCCCCGAGAATAATGCTGTCCTACGTTTCCACCAGGCCACATGATGAGCATACGTAACATAACAAAGGTTGGTATATATTGTTTCGGTACGTATTATAGCATGGTTGGCTGTCCTAATTGTCTTAATTGTTCACCTGGCCACATACTGTAACCATCCTTCGCATAACTCAAGAGTGATCATTTTTGTTCCTCCGGGGTAACATGTGACAGTTCGGTGCTTCAAGGGGTTGGACTATAGGTTTGATTTGTTGTTGTTGTTGTCTTCACATTAAACCCGTTCTTTCTACTCAACCACATCAGTACACCCAGTGCCTGTCCTGATTCCCAATCCTAGAGAGATACAAATTCTGTGGTCACAGACTGTGAAACAGAGAAAAACCAAAACAAAATAAACGCAAATTAATGGGTAAAGCAAGTGAGATGCGTAACGTACCGGGTACGAGAACACAGCGACACGAGCCGAGCCAAAAAATAAGACCAAAAAAGACAAATAAAAAACAAGTTCTGAAATGAAACATAATACAAATGACGCAGGGTTTGATTTGATACAACGTAAAAATGAAAAAATAAAATATATATACAAACCAGCTGTGATGATACCGTAATACTTCTTATGTACCTGGTACGGTATAACATTTCAATTGTTATATCGTAATATACCTGGTATATACTGCTGTATGATGTATTCGGACGTAAGAAGCTAGTAGAGCTCAATCATAATAATTACCTGTTGTGTTATACATGATATGCACTCGTAGTACACAGACGGGAGACAACCTAAGTGATGAGATGCCTCCACTCTTGAAAGCAGTAAGCCTGCCCTATGTATGTTCGCTTGGCGTTCTCATACTTGAAACCTTGACCGTGGTGGCATACTTCTATATGTACCATTACCGTGTTCTTTACGTGTCAAAATGAATGAATGTCTTGAACTACTGTACAGTAGTATGAATGGATCAAAACGTGTCCCTCGAAGGTGAAACCAAACATAAGAATGTGCTCTCGATATTTTGATATATATCGAACGTTTCGATAGGATATCCAGCACAAATAAATGTGTCCACAACAGACCGGTAGTATCGTGTCTCTCTTGTGTCATAATTATTGAATGCCTTGAATTACAGTAGCATGCCTCATTTAATGTGTAAACCCTACACAGCTGTGAGATGGAGGAGTTGGCCGAAACTCGTCTTTGCAAGCTGAGTGTGTGGTGTAATATACCGTGTCCCTTTTGTGTCAAAAGTAAACTCATGTCTTGAATTGGGATGACTCATTTAATTCGTATGCCCCGCACAAGCATGCTCCGCGAGTGCGTTTATTATGATTTTGCAGAACTCACCAATTTTAGAATATAGATTCACAACCGATAAGGATTGACCAGCAACACACCATCTAGAGCGATGGCGGTATTTGGTCGCCTCCACGATCCCGCGACTTGTTATAATGTGAACGACGCAGATTTGCCAATGGCATGGGCCGGGTCCATCCACACGTGGTTACGGCAGCATCGGCACGGGCCTTACGGGAGTTCCACACTCGACCGTTGGCTCAGTGAAGTTGAAATTCTTAATGTTGTATTGAATTTGAGCCGGCCCGACCCATCATGAGGATCAAAGCCCAAACGACCATCCAGTCCATCAGCAAAACACTAGACGCACCCCACACCGAATTCCAACTCAAAATCAACACAGCCACCAAACTAGCAATACAACCAACATACGAAGGCACATACACCAATACCAACACCAACGCCAACACATGCAGCTGTCGCCCAACCAAGCCCCCGGCACGTAGCCGGCANGCACGTACCAGGAACCAGGTGGGTAGTATTTCAAGAAAGTTTGCCGAGGTATTTATCCTGTACTCTGAATTTTGAATATAGGAGAGCCGGACCGCTTTATTTACAAGAAGAGCGTCTGATCACAATGCGAAGATGAGGGGCATGGTAGACTGCGGATACATCAAGGACGGCGGTATCCCCGAGAATAATGCTGTCCTAAGTTTCCACCAGGCCACATGATGAGCCTAACACAACAAAGGTTGTGGTATATATTGTTTCGGTACGCGTTATAGCATGGTTGGCTGTCTTAATTGTTCACCTGGCCACATACTGTAACCATCCTTCGCATAAGTCAAGAGTGATAATTTTGTTCCTCCGGGGTAACATGTGACAGTTCGGTGCTTCAAGGGGTTGGACTACGTATAGGTTTGATTTGATACAACGTAAAAATGAAAAAATATAATATACAACCAGCTGTGATACCGTAATACTTCTTATGTACGGTAGAACACTTCAAT
Source organism: Saccharina japonica (assembly GCA_008828725.1). Taxonomy (NCBI): domain Eukaryota; class Phaeophyceae; order Laminariales; family Laminariaceae; genus Saccharina; species Saccharina japonica. The sequence continues at coordinate 64,189 of MEHQ01000883.1, forward strand.
TGTTATATCGTAATATACCTGGTATATACTGCTGTATGATGTATTCGCACGCAAGAAGCTAGTAGAGCTCAATCATAGTACTTACCTGTTGTGTTATATATTATATGTACTCGTAGTACAAAGACGGGAGATAACCTAAGTGATGAGATGCCTCCACTTGACAGCAGTAAGGTTGCCCTATGTATGTTCACTTGGCGTTATCATACTTTGAAACCTTGGCCGTGGTGGCATACTTATACTTCTATATGTACCATTACCGTGTCCTTTATGTGTCAAAATTAATGAATGTCTTGAACTACTGTACTGGTACAGTAGTATCAATGAATCAAAACGTGTCCCTCGAAGGTGAAACCAAATATATGAATGTGCTCTCGATATTTTGATATATCGAACGTTTCGATACGGTATCCAGCACAAATAAATGTGTCCACAACAGAGCGGTAGTATCGTGTCTCTCTTGTGTCATAATTATTGAATGTCTTGAATTACAGCAGTATGCCTCATTTAATTTGTATACCCCACACAGCTGTGAGATGGAGGATTTCGTCGAAACTCGTCTTTGCAAGCTGAGTGTGTGGTCTAATATACCGTGTCCTTTTTGTGTCAAAAGTAAACTCATGTCTTGAATTAGGATGACTCATTTAATTAGTATGCCCCACACAAGCATGTTCCGCGAGTGCGTTTATTATGATTTTGCAGAACTCACCAATTTAAGGATATAGATTCACAACCGATAAGGATTGACCAGCAACACACCCTCTAGAGCGATGGCGGTATTTGGTCGCCTCCGCGATCCCGCGACTTGTTATAATGTGAACGATGCAGATTTGCCAATGGCATGGGCCGGGTCCATCCACACGTGGTTACGGCAGCATCGGCACGGGCCTTACGGGAGTTCCACACTCGACCGTCGGCTCACTGAAGTTGAAATGTTTAATGTTGTACTCAATTTGAGCCGGCCCGACCCATCATGAGGACCAAAGCCCAAATGACCATGCAGTCCATCAGCAAAACAATAGACGCACCCCACACCGAATTCCAACTCAAAATCTACGCAGCCACCAAACTAGCGATACAACCAACATACGAAGGCACATACACCAATACCAACACCAACGCCAACACATGCAGCTGTCGCCCAACCAAGCCCCCGGCACGTAGCCGGCAACGGACAGCGAGCCGAATCACTTTTGCAGGAGACATCGTCAAATCTGGAGCAGACATGTAACAATACGATATCCTTGTGTTCGGATATTTTTCAATACCACAAAAAGCAGGACACGGTTGAACTTCCCCTACCAGCAATCATCAGAGCCGCTCAATGCTGAATGGGGATGGTTCGTGTAGCCAGATACTTGAATGGCTGTCTTCAAGCACCACGCTACACCAGGTACAGTTGATTTTCGCGGCTGTTTTCCCAACTCGTGTCGTGCAGCTGGGGCGAGTCCGTACTAGGCATATGCCGCCTTGCATCTTGAGAGGTCATCGTGCAGTCCTTGCCAACTTACACATGCCAACTAGTGATGGCGGCGTCCTGTGCAGTCAAACGGTAGGCAGTATGGAGGTTAGCACGTCCAAACCAGTTTCCCAGGGTCTAATTAGGGCGTGATTTCAAACATTTGTGTGTGCTTCCTAAGGGCCGTGAACGCAGCGTGAACGCAGCACAAGCAACATCTGTCTGATAAGTTGGTATTGTGTTACTGACATGGACATTGTGAACTTGAGCATTCATCCGCCATCTCGTAAAGTGGGGCCTCATTGAACTATCACCGTAGCCTATGATATGCGTGATATGAGTTTCTGCGAAGGTTTGCCAAGTACATTGGCCTAGCCGATCGATTTGTACACGCAAATCATTTGTTTTTATTAAGTTTGTGCCGCACTGATGACATTCAGCACGTTATTGACTTTGCAATTTCATCATAGCGTGCTCGACGATGTGGCCGTTCTGATCGCGTGGCGACCCGGCCATGATGTCAGTTCACTACTGCAGCATGTGGAGGCCTACCGATAGCGCGGTCACATTAATCGCAGTTTCCCGCGACCAATAGGCGAGCACCAAAATTGTGATTTCTTATCAGTATGATGGCGAGACGACTTCTCGAAAGCATGCGCAGAAAACCGTAATGCACCCTCATACTGGTCGGGGCGTTCCTTAAGGTACGATAAACATTGAACATACCAAACGCTCTCCGACGCCTAGTGAAGCTCACCGTCTTCGCAGCACAGGTAGTCGGTGCACCCGGAGTTGGGGCACTGGATGTGCGCAGCGCCGTCCACCTGAACGAAGTTGTTGGGGCATGCGTGGTACGAGCAGAACGCTTCGCAGCACTGGGACACCTCGCACGGCTCGTCGTAGCACTCGACCTTGTTGGCGTTCTTGATCGGGGTGTAGCCGTCGGGGCAGCCGATGGAGTTGCAGAACAAATCGCAGCACTGGGACACCTCGCACTTGTTGTTGTTGCACTTCACATTCTTGGCGTCGTAGATCGGAGCGTAGCCGTTGGGGCAGCCGATGAAGTTGCAGTACAACACCTGAAGAAGGGCCAATGAGTCATACACAGGTCTGGTTGACGACCCTGTCGATCACTGGACGCTCCGAGAACGAAGATGGCTTATATTGTTTGACAATCGGGTCTGCTTAAAGAGTTTTGTTAGGAGGCAATTGCCTCGCGCTGGCTCCGCCACTTTTCTGCACATTGTTTTATGTTGCAGATATGTTAGGCAGAAGCACACAATCGCCTGGACGTTGCTATTCGATGTGGGTGTCCATGTTGGTTCATAGTTAGAACCAGTCATGTGAGTACACGACGAAATACAATATACTCCACAATCATTGCTATCGACGAAATATACATCATGCCGTACACCGCTGTTGCACGCACCAATCTTGACGGCAAGGTTGTTCGATCGATTGCTGTGTTGCTCAGACAATACGACAAGTAACGAGACAGCATCGTGCAGACGGCGCTCCCTTGGATGCTATGCTGTTAAGATGCATCTAGCTTGACCACAAGCGCGCGCCTTAATGGTGCGTCATGCGAAATGAAAATATCATATATTGATATGGCCGGGTCAGGGTTATTGTTGGTACCACGATTATGTAAAGCGAAACACGCCATGAACCCCTGGTTTGCGTGCGTAATGCTGAATTACGTAATCATACCGGCTGCTTGTACGAAGAAGCGCGCCTCCCGTGGATGCCCTGCTCGGCGTTGTCAGCGGTGGCTGCAAGGGGCACGACGGCAGGGTGCAGAACAAACGGAGGAGGGAAATCAGAAACCGACAAGTCCTGGTTTCCACGAGCATTGTCGGATTACGATCAAACATGGCACTTACAATGAGGCAGGTAGTAGCAATTATATTTGTGGTATGCGTTGATAAAACGGTCCAATGGCATTTATGTCCAGCTTGCCAGGAACATTATTGGCATTTTTATCACGAGGGCTTGCGCTTGTTCTTCTTTCACGCGACTCTTCAGTATGTGCTGCGATCGGTATTCCACGTGCAAGACTACACAATTACAAAGCATCGCGCCGGACGAGACCAATGCTTGGGTAGCATATCGGCAATACGTATCGGCGATTGCTCTTCAAGATAGACCCACGCTCGAACGTGTAGCTCGCCCACGCCACCCGCTTTCGCCACAGCAAAAGAGTACTACCACTACGAGGTTAAGTACTGTACTATACGTTTCCGGGTATAAGAGGCTGATGTTCGCCACCCGAAAGGAGCCACGGGTATGATCGGTGGGAATAGTCTGCGCCCCGCCACTTATTATACCGGATCAGTCACGCCAACTTCCCCTTTCCGCGTGAGTGGTGCAGACAGCAATATCTAACTCACCCTCGGACGATCGGACAGGGGCGCCAGCCGTGACGCCGAGAGTCACCAAGGCCATGACGAAGGGAACAAAGCGCACCATCCTGTTTAGCTTTCTTGTATCCTGATAGGAATACTGCTCAAAGACTTGTCTTCGGTAGGGTAGAATGACGTTGCGGAAAGAAGCGAGCAGACCGACGGAAAACGAAACAAACGTTAACACGAAAACATGTCGGCAGCGCTCTGACGGTTATATACGAGCAGGCGAAAGTATTCTACGACGTACGTAGGACCAAGTTGGCTCGCACAGGAGAAGTAAGTCTAGGGGAGAAATCTACGCAAGGGGGCATCGTCTATTCATCGTCTTGGCCTGGTTGGAGTGGCCGGGAAGAGGGGGCTGGCATGCGTGGTCGGTCGGCTCTGACGGGGATTGCCACGCTGTTGGCTAAATACGTGGCGTATTATCAACGGTTGACCCTACGATGTACGGTATGAGTTATTGTAGACAGCACGGAGGGTCAAGCTACCCAAGGTATACACAAGGGATTTTGACAGGAACACTAGCGGCAACTGCGTCGGACAAATGGCGGCGGACAAACTAACGGACGAATCATGGGTTTAAAATTTTGCCAGTGTGGCGGCAGTGGAACTTGGCATTACCTACAGTGACATATCGGTCTACTACGCAACATACAATACACTCAAAGGGAGAACGGAGTCTGGCGCGGCATGATGGATCGCCGATTCCTGTTAATTTAATTTATTGCGCGTGGTGCAAAGCTTGGAAACCACGGATCAACGGCGGAGATATATATATATATATATATACATATGTTTTTTATAGCACTACAGTTTGAGACACAAACTATCCGACACCCTGCAACAGAATATATGGCATAGAAGAATTGCGACTCGACGCCAAAGGTGCAACTGCATCTGGTAGCTCCACGGGACTGTCCTTAGCCTTTGCGCGAACCATTGACACCTACTTTAAGGACGACGAGGTCTGCGTCTTCTAGATTGCGTTTTTCGCGGTACCTGGCCAGTCTTTCGCGGAAACGCGTCATGCCCACAGGTAGCTAACCGTTTTTCTCTAGGTGCTTCCTGAACGATACTGCTATTTGGCTATGACCTGTGTCTGGGTATGCTTGCCATTGATACACACGGAGGTACACGCATGCACGCAATAATATCAGACCCCTCAACCACCTTTTAATCACGACTATTACGTACCAAACCGCTACGCATGGTACTACTACAGTATTTCTACAGGGCATAATCTCACCGAGGAAGAGAGGCCTGGTGCAGAAGAAGGAGATGGAGAGTGTTTCTAGGTGGCACGGTCGCTCGGCCTCCAGGCGCACCCCCCCGCCTGGCAGGCGTTATTCCACCGGATAGAAGAAATAGAAGGCATATCATAGAATAAGCACGTAAAACACGCGCGAACGGGATAGTCTAAAAATCGAGTAGTAAAACCCAATATATCACGAATCCCAAACGAACACTACAAATAACACATAGAAGAAACTTCTACGCAGCTCGTAAAGTTGAGTATCTACTATTCAATCGGTTGAACTCACAGCTGACGTATTTACAATAATTTTATTTAATTATTTGGTACTTTAGCGGCGAAACATTTGTCCGATGTGGGCCACTATTAATAGGGCTTCTACAGGCCACAGGGCGATGCTCCGGCCATACCTTGGAACATTGGTCAAAAACTGCTGTGGGTTTGCAGCAGCCACGGACAAAACGCGCCATTTTCGCATCGAGTGGCTCACATTCGAATAAAGTACCAGCTATAGTGCTTCGGGGAAATGGCCCGCTTGCATAAACGGTTCAATAATGATATTATAAAAAAGTACTGCCTGTGTAGTGGGTGTTTTCGTTAATTGCTGCGGTTGAGCTGCGCATCACAACGAAATAACATGTGACACTGGAGTGCCGTCCCGAGTTTTGTTCGTGGTCGTATATATGTAGGTCACAGAAATAAATACATCACGTCTTTTCCCACTGAACCATATTGTGGAAGGGTTATAAATTGCACCGGGGTACCATCCTTCTTCCAGCAGTGCGGAATACTCGCAGGCGTGATCTGTAAGATGAAACCACGCCACTTGACGTTTCCCCCTCTGCAGTGTAGCCACAACGGCTTCAACATGCCGCGCGGTATATTTAATTTACCGCAAATACCAGCGGGGTGGACGTGTTGTGTTGACCCGTCCACTATATATATATGTTTCTGCAATACTCACGCATATAATAACCCAATAGGTACAGTGCACCTGTCATGCCGTAACACTTTATCTCGTTCACCGCAGGCAACCACGCTCTTTACAATTTCTGCTCCGCAGGAAGAAGGGTCAGGCTGCGCATTTTTTGCGACTAGCTTCAACTAGACCACCGACTCATGCATTTCCCACGTTCCACAATGCAGATGCGGCCTTTATTTCGACGTTTTGAACATTCATCGCTCAGGTGCGTAATGAACAACGGCATGGATGAAACTATTTTCCCCTAGAAGAGCTGTAATATGTGCCAGAACAGGTTTTGTCGAAGAGGAGGAACAGTGCTTATCCAAACCGTGTATCATTTATTCGCCCGACCCCAACACCCAGTCTCCGACGCCCCAAAGAGTAACCAAGCCAAGCTTCGGGAACGATGGAGATGTCTTGATCGAAATCAAGCGAACTCCAGTACGTATGCATACTAATTTTATTTCAACACCGCGGTACAAACGCATTCATGCCAGCCATGAAGTGTTGCGCAAATATTTATATATATATACACCCTTCGCGGGCGCCTGATATTTTTCTGTTGTTGGGGAAACAGCAGGCACACGCCTGGCCACTGGCCACACTCCGGAAACTCCGTAAACCCAACAAACACAAGATATGGCTCGCAGCTTTCTTTTTTCATGAGCTACTTAGTACGGTATTATGGTTGACAACGCTTGATAATACGGCTCAACACTACGAGCTGGTATAGCCTGGGATTTTGGCTCACGTGGCTATAAACCCCTGACGACCTCTTCAAGAATGTGTTTGGTTTCGCCAGTTTTGTTATTTTTGTGTTGGTTGGGAACATTGGGCTAGGACATAAAACTTCCCCTGTAGAATAAAACCGTATTCGTTAACGGCTTGGCAGGGGCTCGAACAAGACGGGCGCAAACAGTCAGGGTCAATCTCCACAAAACGTTGTGAAAATGGACTTTCGTGTGACAACACATACGGCGTTGCCTGATAATTACTGAGTTTCAGACTAGGATATCATGTTAACGTGAAATATGACTTGATATAGATCCCACGTAGTTAACTTTTGAAAGGTTTGTGCGAACGCTCTTGCAGACAGACACGCCTTGGGGTACCTGCAGCCGGGTTCGTCCAGAAATAATCAAAATGAAGAATAATGGTTCCTTCCTACGTAGTAAGCGTCTGGCTATTCTTGACCTGTTTGAAGGCATGTGGTTAGTTGGGACACGTTTTCCCGCCAGCACAAGTCCTATTGTAGTGTAGGCCCTCACCAAAAATGTTTCGAGCCACCCTCCAATAGGAGTACCACTTTTAGGCTCAATAATTTCTAAACGGTTGTGCTCCTCGAGCGAGTAACCACCGGATACTAATCTTATTTCACTGGTAGATGTGTTTTTGGACTACCGCATTGGAACGTTTGGTCGGGTTGCGCAAACGAATGTTTCCGAAGTCATGTTTTGGGTGAGATATTGAGCTCCTCATGTCAGGAGCTCAGAAAAATCTGCTGTGCCCCTACCGTGGGATGACTCCTACTGTTCAATACGGTCAGTATGATGTCAACTATGTGACATATAACTGGCGATTGAATGCGGCATTTGTGGCTGACGCACATTTTGGGGCGCATTCCTCTAGCCAGTCTGTACCGACAACGGCATGTACAGCAAGAGCCTAACAGTAGTCGAAAGTCAAGTACGTCAACCATCGCGTTGTACATGAATGTGGGCGTTTCTATTCCAGTCTCTTGGCTGAGTTGGTGGAAAACCAAATGGGTTGAGACCCTGAGTGATCGCTTTGTGTCCCCTGCTTCCTAACACAAGTGCAGTATATACCAATACCAAGTGCTTCGGTATTATCGTACAGTGTTTATACTACAGCTGTGATATGCTATCGCCAACCTACGATGATTCCTTCGCTGAACCCCATATGTCACATGCCCGCTTATCAAAAGTGCTAATGTGCGTGTCTGTGCATAGTACGACCGCCAGACGATGTTGATGAACAGGTACCGGTAACAGTTTAAAATAACATGCCGTGCCAGCTGATTCCGAGGACCGATATACGTACCAGTTATATTATAAGAAAAGGTGCAAGGCGGTCACTCTGTAGTGTACCATGTATAGAAGAGTCGGATGCCGCTGCAATGAATGGTTGGTTCCATTGCAAACATGGATGCATGTATTTTCGTTATCATGGTCAGCTGCAGATGCGTCAAGATCGGTTATATATTCGGGGGATGCTCTCGCTTATTTCAATCTGACCATGTACTCCTCTGCGGAACTCAAGGAGAGTGCAAATGATGGCCGCTCCGAGGTAAACAGCCACTGCTTGGTGCTTGGAGATGTGTGTGTGTGTAGACGTTGGGATATTGCACCCCCGAACATTACCATTCGCGGTACGTGACTAGACTACTGTAGTGGTCAATCATAGCCACGTGCTTCGTTCTTTCGATCGAGAACCAATACCACACATTGAGAAACATGCCATTCCTTCACATCGACCTTTCTCTACACGTTAAATTTCTCTGGTTTGAATTTCGGCCAACACAGCATACCCGGTACGAGATATGTGTGTGTATGCATCACTGCTGGCCTTGGCCCATCGCATCGACAGGTACAATTTTATTTTTTTTGTGGATGTACGTGGGCTACGCTATGTACATTGCAAGCAGTTTGTGTTTTGCCTCGTGTGTGTCTCGGGTGCCGTGTGAAGGGCTAGACCAAATTGCACACATACATGTTGTCGTTTTCATGCGGATACACGTCGTATCGATCGATGGGCATAACCGATCGTCTCCATGACTCCTGGACATGTCATAATGTGAATGACAGTGTCGCCAATGGGAAGCGCGGAATCCATCCACGTCTGTCCGTAGCAGCATCGGTATTGTACATGCCTCACGGGAGTTCCAGACTCGACCGCTCACCGATGGAAGCTAAAATATTAAATGTGTGTTGAAATTGAAATCGATCGACCCATGATGATAGCGAAAGCCCGACCACGCTACCTACTACACCAGCAAACCACCCGGTCGCGTCTTCTGTCACCAGCTGATCGATGTCAAAACAAGGAACGAACCATCGACGTATACCTCAAGCGAAAGTAACAACACACACAGCTGTCCTCCACCGAAGCAACTGGCAAGGAGCGAGCAACATACAACGAGCCGATTCATATGCAGCAGGAACTCTCGACAAATCCATGCATGTACCACGCAACACCTAATAATTTTGTTCAAATCTTGTTCAAAATCACAAACAACTCGGGCATGGGTGAAATCCATCTACTATTGTAGACGTCGGAGCCGCACAACGCTCTGTAGAGGCGGTTCGTGTAGAGCCACATGTATGAAAGACTGTCTTCAAGCACTACGCTCCACCAGGTGTACTTGAGTTCGCAGTTGTATTCACAACTCGTGTCGTACAGGAGTCGGGGGAAGTTCGCACTCGGGATGCCGCCTTATATCTTGAAATATCATCGTGCAGTCCATGCCGACATCGGAGCCCAATTTAGTGGTGGCGTCCTGTGCAGTCAAAGCGTAGGCAGCAACGTGGTTAGCAGGCCCAAAACAGCCACCCAGTTTCCACTTGGGTGTTCTTGCAAGAAGAAACGTAGTGTGATTTCTGCGTCAAGGCATCGGCTGGTGGCTGTGAACGGAGGGAGAATGCAGGACATGCATGGTAAATCGTCTGATACGTTTTTACCACTGTGTGTCTACAGTAGCATTCACATTGTAGAACTGAGCTTTCATTCACCATCCCGAGGACCGCAGCCGCATTCAATAATCACCGTAGCCTAATGCCCTGAGCTCCTGCGGAGGTTAACAGGGCAAATGGGCTTACCGATCGATATACATATGCGTACATGGAAACCCGTGCATTAATTGGAGTGGCACTGATGACCTTCAGAGAGTGATCGGTTTGGGATTTTCAGGATAGCGCGCTCGATGATGCCTGTTGTGATAGCGGGGCCGCGAGGCTATGCTACTAGCTCACTACAGTAGAATGTGGAGGCCTACCATACCATTAGCTCAGTCAGATCCACCTGAGGACTGGTGCTACGGGACGGGGGTCGCTTTTGAGTCCCAGATTTTCAGACGATGAGAGCCACTCGGCCCGACTGACCACCTTATGTCTTGCCAATCGTAAGAGAGGGTTTCGGCGATATACACAGCCATAACGTACGTTTTACTCTGCGACAACAACAAGACGTGTGCTACGGTAGAGTGAGGTACAGAGCCACTCGCCCGACTCGTGTGAACGCCGAAGACGCGTGCTACGGTAGAGGTGGCACTTTTTGGCTAGATCGTTTTCTGAACGATCGGGCTCCTTAAACCAAATTCGCCGGACTTTCATTTCTGTGACGAATAGCTTTCCAGAGTATACTTCGGCCATGTGGTTTCTCATCCGGCAGCACTTTTATTTTTCTCTAAAACATATGTTTTCGGTGAGGTATGACGCTCCTTAGGTGAGGAGCTCAGAAAAAACATGGTGCACCTCTATCGTAGCATGTATCCGAAGTCAAAATCACGCTACCCCCCCTACCGTAGCACCAGTCTGGAGTTTGGCACGACCAATTGACCAGTACCAAAATAGTGATTACATCACACCACGACGGCGAGACACGTCTCTATATCGCGCACATAAACGCAATGCACCCGCGTACTGGTCGGGGCACTGCGTAAGGTGTACAGCATCAAACATACCAAACGCTCTCCGACTCCTAGTGAAGCTCACCGTCTTCGCAGCATAGGTAGTCGGTGCACCCGGAGGAAGGGCACTGGATGTGCGCAGCGCCGTCCACCGGAACGAAGTTCTTGGGGCACGCGTGGAACGAGCAGAAGGCTTCGCAGCACTGGGACACCTCGCACGGCTCGTCGTAGCACTCAACCTTGTTGGCGTTCTTGATCGGAATGTAGCCGCTAGGGCAGCCGATCGAGTTGCAGAACAAGTCGCAGCACTGGGATACCTTGCACTTGCCGTTGTTGCACTCCACGTTCTTGGCGTCGTATATGGGAGCGTAGCCGTTGGGGCAGCCGATGGAGTTGCAGTACAGCACCTGCAGAGGAGCGTATGGATCATACGAAGGTCAGGTTGGTGATCCTGTCGATGACTGGACTCTCGAGAATAACGATGACTTTATCGGTTTGACCATCATGAGTCTGTCCAAGTGTTTTGTATACGAGGCAATGCCCTCGACCTGGCTCCGTCGCTGTTCTGCGAATAGTTCTATGTTTAATATATTATGTCGAACAGAAATACGCAACCGCCTGGGCGTTGATATTTGGTGTGAGCACGTTTATGTCGGTGCACGTGGCTTGACCTATAAAGTTGTTCAAAGTCGAAAGCGTGTTGCTCAAACAAGACTCTACGGATGGAAACGTCACAGCGTCTTGCATTGAGCCCTCCTATGAAGTTGGTTGGGCTATATCTACAGTAGCTTCAAGACAACACCCTGTCAATAAGTAATGCGAAATGAATACTACATGCATGGTTAACTTTGGGCCCGGGAAATAAAGTTTTACGTAAAGTGACAAACGCGGACCTCTATTTTGCGTACACTAGTCTGAATTAGGTAAACGTACCGGCTGCTTGTACGAAGAAGCGCGCCTCCCGTGGATGCCCTGCTCGGCGTTGTCAGCGGTGGCTGCAAGGGGCACGATGTTTGGGGCGCAAAAACAAATGTGGTCGGGTTAGCCGACAACGCCCGCTTACGCTGCAGCAATCGAGTACGGAAGCATACCTTAACACTATACGTGAAACACCGAGGGTGCCAGGGTAAAAGACGCTAAAGTTCGTCGCCTGAATGGAGTCACCGATATATAATCCGAGGGAATAGTCTGCGACTCATCCACGGTACGTAGGAGTTGCATTGTCTGTCTAAACGGCATTGTCTGACCGGTTGATTTCTTCTCTCAGGTGAGCATCTACCGGGTTTGCGGTTTGTCGGTTTTGCATGGTAGTTTGAGTAGTATATATACGAAGTATGTGTATATTGTGAATCCTCGTGGCGCATACAGTATATATATCTTGGTCGACGCATTATGCGAACAAACGTCTTGGAAGTGTTATATCGGGTGGGATACCGAGCTCCACATGCGAGGACTTCAGAAAATAATAAGACACCACCCCTATAAGGTGGCAGAAGGTGATAAGGCACCACCCCTACAAGGTGGCAATAATAAGGCACCACCCCTATAAGGTGGCAGTGCGTTCGTGTTCCCCGGCACCGATCAATACTACTTGATCACACAAAAACAAGCCTCCCTCTTTCTGCTTGCGCGGTAAAGACAGCAGTGTCGACTCACCCTCGGACGATCGGACGTGGGCACCGGCTGTGACGCCGAGAGTGACCAAAGCCATGACGAAAGGAACAAATCGCACCATCTTGCTTGAGCCTTGTATCCTGATTAGAATGCTGCTTTAAGTACTGTCTTTGTGGGGGTAGAAACAAACGTTTACATAAAACAAAGGAATGGGAAGACGGAAAATGAGACACACGTTAAAAATGCAACATATATGATCTGCGTTCCGATAGGGAAATACCATTTTGCGGACCCAGAGTAAGATCTTGATCTACTCTGTAGGGTATGGGTTGGGTGACATGTTTCTAATAATGACATGAGCTGGTATCACGTACTTTTCATTGTTTCGTTTCGGGAGATTAAATATACGAACAGTGAAAAAATATCGACGACGTCGATATATCGTGCCGAACAGGCTTGTACATGAGTATCTCCGGTTTGAGGACTTACGCCCCGAGGGAAGTCGTCTACCAAACCGTGTTCGCCTGGTTGCAATGTCTGGGTAACCGAGGCAGCTATACGCTTTCCGTTCGAGTCTGGCGGGAATTTGCCCCTGGGGAGGTTACACACGTGTCAGGGTATCACGTGTGGTTTCAAGCAAGAGACACGCATGCGACGGCGGTAGAGGTGCACCACACTGTTTTACGAGGCTCTCCACTTGCGGATCTCCCCGAACAACCGATTTTGAAAACAAACAAAAAAGGGCTACCCGACGCACAATCCCGTGGTCTTACGTATACAACGGAAACGATGGCAACACAACAAAGCTGAAGGGAATTCCGACTCGTGATGCTTATTTTGGGTTGAGAAGCCCCGTCATCCTGTGTCGGTTCAGCCAAAATTTTCTGCCTCTATGGTAGCACGCAATTAAGCTGGAGGGTCAAGCTGCGTGATATATATATATATACATGTAGGGGTTTTGACGGGGATGTCGCAGTAGTGGGCATGTCGCCGGATGAATGTCGGTCGACCAAGACACGGCCGATAATTGTGCTGCATGAAATGTCGTCAGTGCGACAGCAGTCGAATTCGGCATTTTTTCCCCCGACAATTGACATCTCGACCCACCGTGCATACCAGCAGTCTCAACACCGAAGTTTCGGTGCGATATATTTGTTTTGCGGATGCTTTGTACCAACATAATAACGTGTGTGGTGTGCGAATCGGAAGGCCCGAGGCCGCGGTGCGGATAGACATGCGTATGACAACAGTGGGCGCCCTTACTATCCGACGCGCTGCTAAACAATATATCACGTACTAGAGAAACTGTTGGTCGGCGCCAAAACAACAACTTCACCCGGTACATTCTTCCGAACTGTCTTTGCTGTAGCTATTGCGTGAGCTGTAGACACCTACTTGAGATTTTGCGACAGTTTATGCTACTGCTAGGGTGCGTTATGCGCGGCACCTGATCCGTCTCTCATCGGCAGCACCAGGACCGCCGCACGTAGGGCGTAAGCCTTTGTCGACGCATTTACGGCGGTAGTTCCACCCACTGTTGGTATTATTGTGGTCTGTTTTTTGTATCCGAGTACAAGTCTGCCGGCGACACACGGAGATATACACATGCACGCCGACATGAAGCAAATACTATTCACCAGACCGCCCAAATACCCTTTGAAAGCGACTATTACGTAACAGAACGCCACACATTGTCCACTACTGCTACAGTCCTACTGCTGCAGTGCATTTTCTCACCGACGAAGAGCTCTGGTGCGCAAGGAGAAGGTGAAGAGTGGGTCTAGGTGGCGCGGTCGCCCGGGCTGGAGGTGCACTCCCCCTCGCCGCAGGCGTTACTCCACTGGATATAACTACAACAGTAAACAGAACGGAATGGTTGATTGGCACTTTATAGTAACGGCGTAACATTCGTCCGATGTGCGCCACGGCGCAACAGGCTGACGCACGGGCCATACCTTAGAACAGTTGTGGTTTTGCAGCCACGGAGAAAAAACACGCCATAGTATGTTCAAATCGAGCCGCCTGCATTCGAACAAGAAATTTACCCTTTTCGCGCCTCACATATCTGGCTCATTGTGGTGGCTTCCGTGTTAGTTTTCCCACTGTCTGTGCCAAGACCATACCTTTTCTATTCCTGTAACAGCTGCGTTTTGCAACTGCCCTATAAAGGTCGTGCCACTGCTATGATGACATGACTTTCTTCAGCATCGTGAGCCGCAGAGGCATAGCGTATGTGCTCATTTTGTCGAAGTGCCCCTGGACCACATTATAGGAAAGTGCTCCAAGTTGCACCGGGGTGTTGCTCTGTCAGCAGTGCGGGATTTCCACACGCGTTTTCCGCACAATGGAAAAACCGCGCCATCTACCGAGGTTTCCGCTCTCGTACGAGCAGTCACGATTGCTTCGACAAGCCGAGCGGCGTAATTTATTCGGCGGTGAATATTGGCGAGACTTACACGATGAACTAGTCTATTCGATCTTGAAGTTTCGGTATTACTGACGCATACAAATACAGCCGGATAAAGGCAACACGCGGAGTAGGCTTGGTGTGCCACAACGGTTGTTCAGCATCAGTAACCAATAATGCCCTTTTTCTGGTTCCGAAACAACCAGTACGTTTGGTTAGCACTATTGTTGAGACTTCCTTCAATGGCACCACAGCTGCGCGCTCTGCCCACGTTCCACAATGTAGACGTGAACCTTTGATATAGGTTTTAAGAAATCATGGTTCCGCAGCGTTACAAACAACTTCAAGGACGAGAAGGTTATCACTTCCTTCCGTAGAACGGAGAACAACATCCAAGAGGAAGAACATTGCTTCACAGAACCACAAAAAAAACATTATTTGCCCGACCCCAACACCCACACTCCAAAGCGTGAAAGCAGCCAAGCCTCAAAGGCGACTGGTGTGTCTGCATCAAAGGCAAGTAATTTATACGGTACCTCGCGGCACATGCAAGCCGGCGACGAACTATGACGCCATACGCATGCTTCACGGGTGCGTGGTCGTTTGCTCGTTGCGGAAACATGCCTACGCCTGACCATCTCCTGCCCCCCCCCCCCCCGCGGCAAAACCCACAATTGTAACCAAACCACGGTACAGCGTATGGGTTGCATTCTCGCGGTGGCTTGTATATGTTCGGTATTATTGTTTGTTCATCGCAATGCTCAACTCGCCACAGCGACATGTGATACAGCGCAGTAGAGCATGCATGTTGGAACGCAAAAGCACGTCATTGCATTGAATATGAACGTGAACATGAACCTGCTCATGAACCTGTCCCATCTATCGCTGTGGAAGTGGCAAACAAACGCGTTGATACTATCAGTAAATGCTTCACAGGCCGCCCCCCCCCCCCCCCCCCGGCGCAATGTGGCCTTAACAACATCCATGCGGAGTCATGGAGCAATGTACCGAAACCCCAAAAAGAACCACAAGGTGTCCATATCCTACCCTCTCGATTCGGCACGCCTAATGGTGTGCTACGTACATTGTCCAATGTCTCCACAAGGGCGGTTTCACGCCCACACAGTGCAAGGGGGGTGGGGGGGGGGCGGGGTTCTGGCCACCTGTGTTCGTTATTTTTACCTGCCTCCTACCGGGTACAAAGATTCATGTCGATGAAACCACCGCATATTCGTATTTTCTGCTGTGAGACTCATATTCCAACGTGCTCCAGCCGGTGTAGTATTTTTCCCTAAAGCCCGTGCCAAGCTCTTTTGATACCCCCTTCTTTGCTTGTGCGCGTGTTTTAAGAATATTGCGACGGTCGGATGTGAATTTCCCCGAGGTCTGTAGCATGTACCGGAAACCGTCACCATTGAAGCAAAAGAGGGACTCTTTCCATTGGGGCAAGGCTGCCTCATTCATGCTGTAGGCCGTGTGCGCTTGAAAAACCAACCCGAAGAACAAATTACAACGAAATCCGCCGCAATCACAACCCACCGCCAAACCTCTGTATGAACATGTTACCAGTAGTAACAGTTAACGTGAAAGAGGGATCCTATCCATCCTCCATTCCTGGGTTTTATGGCGACCAAAATCTCTAGAAGGGCTTTTTAGTATTGTAAAGGACGCCTCTATTTGTCAGGCTGCGTTTGGACCTTCGGCTTGTTCGTGCCTTAGCAAAGAGCGGGTGCACCAACTTGGTGTTTCTTCCACCCCCCGCACGTGGTTATCTTCAGATTCGTCGTCTGCGTTCTCTTACCAGAGGCCGAAACACCGACGGCTTTGAGGTGCCCTAGTGGTCGAAGTTGGTCGAACTTTGGGGTTTGCACGATGTGAAAAGGAAACCACAACCCACCAACTGAAAAACCTTGTACCTGGTACTATACTTGCAGACAGCTGCAGCTCCTTTGGTACTATACTTGCAGACAGCTGCAGCTCCTTACAAGCAACCATACCCCGCTGGATGGAGGGACGCCCTGGATTGGGTGTATGATAGCGTCGGGTTTCCCAGACGGCAGTCGTAGTCAGACAGAAACCACTCACCTGATTTTCCCGTGAACTCGAAGTTGCGACCCTGCGGCGCAAAACATTTCCAAACTCTCCATACATT
Organism: Saccharina japonica; assembly: GCA_008828725.1. NCBI lineage: Eukaryota > Phaeophyceae > Laminariales > Laminariaceae > Saccharina > Saccharina japonica. The sequence goes on from MEHQ01000883.1 coordinate 81,084, forward strand.
TCATTTCACGCGCTGGGAGCCTTCTACTCTATTGTAGTACAATGGCTACATCACAAATGAAAACATAGCTCTGGCCAATTGTTGGCTGGGCTACTACTGAATCGTTTGAGCTAGAGATCCGAGGTACCCGAAGCCATCGTATTACGTTCCCGTGAGAGATACTGGTAGGCATTTATTGGGCCCAAGACAGGCGAAACATGTATATATATAAACAGGTCAGGATTCTTACGTACGGTATATTTGTTCTCATCACGTTTCTGAAATCTAGGATAAACGGGTCTTGGTTGTTGTATCTCCAAGTTGTTTGCTTATTTACACTTTAGCGAAGCGCGTGCCCGCGCCTGCTCGACAAACGTTCCCCGAGAGATGCTGCGTGGTCATTAAAATACAAAAATATCGTCCCAGCCCATTTTGTAACCGAGAATCGTACCAAGAACCAGGGAGACTTCAAGGAAACGCGCAGGGCGATCATCCCGTAGTCTGAATTGTGAATACAGAGAAGAGCCAGATCACTTCACGCGAAGAGCGTCGGATCAGGCTGATAAGCCGAGTAGCATGGTTGACTGCGGATATATCAAGTACGGCGATTTCCCCGAGAATGCTGTCCTATGTTTCCACCAGGCCACATACGCATAACTTGCAAAGGTTGATCTATACTACGTATATTTGTTTCGGTAGCATGGTTGGCTGTGGAACGGTCAAGATCGGTAATATTCGCTGGTTGCAGGATATACTGTCTTAATTGTCCACCCCTGGCCACATACCGCAATTCTTCACCGAACTCAGCAGTGAAAACTTTGTTGCTCCGGGCTAACAAGTGCCTGTTTGCTGCTTGAAAATGGTTGGGATGTTGGGATATAGGCATGGCACCACATAATATGTTATACGGAACAAAATTAAATAAACACCCAGAAATACCAGGTAAATCAAAATCGGATGCATACTCGAGAATTTTGTCGAAACATATCTTCTTAAGCGATTGTATATAGATATATACATATATATATGTATATTATATTTTGATTTTTATACTGCACCCTAACATACCTGGTACATACGGTATGAAGTATTCGTACAAATAACACGAAACTACCGCTGTAGTGTTTATGACAGTACACAGTACACAGCCGCCACTTGACAGCAGTAAGCTTGCCCTAAACGTTGCTGTTTCCCGTTATTTCAACTACAAGAACGGTGGGAATGAGGAGCGTGACAGACGCCTTCAAGTGGTCAAACTCCTAACTGCATTAAGCTACTGCGTTGGCGGCTCTTCTCTTTTTGCTGTGTTCCTGCAATTAATTGTCATTGATGGGATCGTTTTTTATTCTAAGCGATTTGGGTCAGCACATAAACCTTTTTTTACTGACCGGCAGGTAATTGATGGGTGTGCGTGGTGGGTGAGAGATTTACTGGGTTGGTCGGTTGGTCCCTCGGCTGGTAGTCCCACAATCACCAACACCACCCACCAACATTTACTGTTAATTAAGCGATGCGTGTCAGCGCAAAAACCTTGTACGAGTACAGAGAAAAATGTACCAGTAAACAAATACATCTGAATCATTTCATAATTCGTTTTTGTTGTATGATCTTTTTGCTCGTATTTTGTAAAATCTGTATCAGGTATCAGGTCGGTTGGTCCCTGGGCTGGTAGTCCTACAATCACCCACACCACCCACCAACATTTATTGTTAAGCGATGCGTGTCAGCGCAAAAACCTTGTACAGAGAAAAATGCAAACTAAGAAATCTGAATCATTTCAGAATTCGTTTTTATTTGTATTGTCTTTTTGCTCGTATTTCGTAAAATCTGTATCATTTCAGAAATCGTGTTTTATTGTCTTTTTGTTTTCTGCATCTCTCAGCAGCAGCAGCAGATAAGAAATGGGATGGACAAAAAAAACAAAATGCTGCTGTTGCTGAACGAGTGCGTACCAGGAACCACCACCAAACCACGGGACGAAGCCACCACCAACCACCACCAGCCACTACGAGCAACAACAACTTCTGGTGCTCCTGCGGCTCGTGGGGCAGGGGTGGTGGCGGTGGTGGTGATGGTCGTCGTTGTGGTGTTTGCTGGTGATGGTGGTGTGTGTGCTGTGTGCGATGATGGTCTTCCTCTTCTCGTCCGATCATCACCGTTGTTGCTCTACTGCCGAGAAATGTGGTCTTCAGTTTCAACCCTTGACAGCCTTGACATGCCGTGACTGTCACCAAACAACTAGTTTTTAGTGTGGAACACGCCACCCTACACCCTTGACAGCGCATGTTTTGCCTTGCTTGACATGTCTCCTCATCGTTGCTATATACTACTGCTAGTTTGCTCTACTGCCGAGAAATCCCAGTGACACAATTTGGTACTGGCAACAGTTTAGGGCAGTCACTACCGCCTAGCTCTCCGATCTCGGCACGGCTTTCGACACGAATAGCACAGGACGGTCGGCACAAATAGCGGGCCTCTATCAGTCCCGAGCGTGTCTGAATCGGTTCAGTGTACGCGTCGCGCGCCAAAAAAAAGCAAAGCGAAAAAAAAAAGCAAAGCGAACGAAGTGCAGACGAGCAGACAGACGAGCAGACAGACGAGCAGACAGACAAACCTCAATATTAAGGATTCTTTAAATAAAGCCACGCTGCGGCAGCTTTCAGAACTGTTTTTTGTCCGTTTGTGTCCGTTCGCGACCAGGGGGGTACACCCCCACGGGCACATACCCAACCATTATGAAGAGCATCTATTGATGCTTCGAAGGGCTTCGCCCTTCTCAGCATCAAATATCTCCTCATTATGAAGAGCATCTATTGATGCTTCGAAGGGCTTCGCCCTTCTCAGCATCAAATATCTCCTCATTATGACCATGATAGTCCACACGTATCCGTATGTGCAGGGTATTGACCTGGGGATGTCTATGACCTGACTGGTGCTGGGCCTCTTCGGCATGTAACCGCCTAATGCATCGAAGGTGAGAGTGCATTGCGAGTCGCCTGCTGCCGGTCAGCGTTAGTTTAATTTCAAGGCGGATGTATGGTGTGCGATTGTTTGAAGTAGACATATAATAAGGAAAGGCCCGCCTTCGAGTTTGCTGTCTCGACAAAATACAGGCTCAAACTGTGCAAAACCGTGTACTACGCCTAGAATATGGAGCAATTTAAATAATCCGTTCCGCCCATTGAGATAAACTGCGCATCCCGCCATGCCCGAGATAACGCCTGCTCTGTTGCTCACGTGCGTATCTGAATTTGTCGACCCAAAACAGCGTACTGTGCCTGTGGTGCCCTCGAAAACACTACATCCTCAATGGGGTGTGTGTACAGTAGTGTCGTGATAAACATAATTTCAACCTAATAGAATTCACCAACTTTCGACTAGCGGCACAGTGCCGGCCTTGATCCATCGCATGTACAGATGCACCCCAAACATCTTCCCACATATATATAGGTGCGCTACGCTACATTAGGAAGGCATGGTGTGCTTCTCGTATATGACGCATGCTACGATAAAGGGGCACCATGTTTTTTTTCTGAGCTCCTCACTTAAGGAGCGCCATACCTCACCGAAGCAAAAATGGTTTTGGAGGACAATCAAAGCGCTGCCGGATGAGAAATCTCGTGACCGAAATAAATCCTGAAACATATTTCGTCACAAGGATGAAAGTCCGACGAAGTTGGGTTAAGGAGCCCGATCGTTCAGAAACAAAATCAGCCAAAAAGTGCTACCTCTACCGTAGCACGCGTCATATGTTGTGGGTGCCGTAGGAAGGGCTTATGTTAATGGCCTAGAGTGTTGGTTTCGCGAGGATACACAATACCTAGAGCGATCGCATAATTCGGTCGCGTCGACGATCCCGGGGCATGTATCAAACGGCAGCGTTGCCAATGGGATGGACAGGGTCCATCTTCGCTTGTGTGTGGTAGCATCGGAACATGTCTGACGGGAGTACCACACTCGACCGATGGCTCAAGGAGTATGGAATTTTTACGTGGTGTGCATTGAAGTTGAACCTTTCGTGCTCGGGACGATAGCGAACGCCCAACCGATCAACCGACCTAAGAGCAAACCACCGAACACGTCTCGAACCGCAAGCAAATAAGTTTTAATTCAACGAACAAACCACCACTGCACCCATCGAACGAAACCACCACCATATGCAGCGTTCGTCCGTCGGAGCACCCGGAAAGGAGCCGGCAATAAACAACGAGCTGGATCCTATCCAGAAAAACAAAATCTCGACAAATCTGCTGCAGACATGCACCAATACGATACACATTTGGGGTGCGAATCTTGCCCAAAAGCACAAGCCGAATACGGTCGAAGTTCCTCTACCAAACGTTCTTAGAGGTGCACCATGCTGCAGAGAGGCGGTTTTTGTAGCCAGAAACTTGAACGGCTGTCTTCGAGCACTATGGTCCACCACATGAACATAATATTGCGGCTGGTTTGGCAACCCATGTCGTACAGGAGTTGGGGTGAGTTCGTACTCGGGATGCTGTCTCGTATCCTGAGAGATCATCATGCAGTCCTTGCCGACATCAAAGGCCGATTAGTGGTGGCGTCCTGTGCAGTCGAGCGGTAGACGGTATGGTAGTTAGCGAGTCCCAATTAGGTGTGCTTCACAACAACTTGGTGTGCTTCCTATGTCGAGGCATCGGCTGGTGACCGTGAACGGAGGGTGGACGAACGATATACAGTAAACCGTCTCTAAACTTGCTACTGTCTGTCTGGTGTTTACATTGTGAATTCGATTATTCATCCGCCATCTCGAGAACCGGAGCCTTACTAAACTATCACCGTAGCCCACTGATACGAGCTTCCGCGAAGTTGTGTCCGATACATAGGGTTCCCTCATTGATGTGTACACGCAAACGCAAATGTTTGGATTACATTTGTTCAGCATGGCGTTCAGGCACGGATTGCTTTCGTAACTTCGTCATAGCACGCTCAAAGATGTGCGCTGTGATAAATAGCGGCCCTGCCATGGTGTGAGCTCACTACTGTAGCATGTGAAGGCCTACCATTTGACCAGCACCAAACTAGTCATTGCCTCACAGCATAGTTACGAGGAAACGTCTCTCTAGCACGCACATACCAAGTGCAATGCACCTTCGTACTGGTCGGAGCGTTCGTGAACATATTCGACACTCAGCGCTCTGAATCCGCCCCGACTCCTAGTGAAGCTCACCGTCTTCGCAGCACAGGTAGTCGGTGCACCCGGAGGAAGGGCACTGGATGTGCGCAGCGCCGTCCACCTGAACGAAGTTGTTGGGGCATGCGTGGTACGAGCAGAACGCTTCACAGCACTGGGACACCTCGCACGGCTCGTCGTAGCACTCAACCTTGTTGGCGTTCTTGATCGGAGTGTAACCGTCGGGACAGCCGATGGAGTTGCAGAACAAATCGCAGCACTGGGACACCTCGCACTTGCCGTTGTTGCACTCCACGTTCTGGGCGTCGTAGATCGGAGCGTAGCCGTTGGGGCAGCCGATGAAGTTGCAGTACAGCACCTGCAGAGGTAACAATGATACGAAACATGAGCATATCCTGTCGATGAATACGATTGTTTCTGTTTGGCAATCGAGTCTGTGTTATTTTGTGTTTCGGAGGCAATGACCTCGCGCTGACTCCATCGTGTTTCAGCGGATAGCTTTATGTTCGATGTACATTCCGCACGATTGGCGTTTAAATCGCCTGGACGTTGATAATGGGTGGCGATGTGTGTACTGGTTCATGTGGCTTGGCCGAACATGGCATTTATGGCCGAGTGGGCATTGACTCCATGGCAATTAATAGCGACGAACGCGACAATATACCGTGTACCGCTGTTGAGCGCACCAATGTTGACGGCGAAGGGGTTCAACTGATCTATGTGCTGCTTAAACAAGGCCCGACACATAACCACGGGGCATCCTCGTGCAGTGGGCGCGCTCTTATGCTTCTAACCCTTTACTATTCTTGGGTGGAAACATGAGGACCTTTCATACATTCATATTGAGATGAAGCGGTCTTTGTATTCACGCGTTATCGACACGTCATGCGGACTGAAACGTTTATGGCTTGCTATAGTCGGGTCAGGGTTCGTATTCCGATATATGCACAGCAACGAATATGGACGTCTATTATGCGTACATATTTAATAGTAAATACGCAATCATACAATCATACCGGCTGCTTGTACGAAGAAGCGCGCCTCCCGTGGATGCCCTGCTCGGCGTTGTCAGCGGTGGCTGCAAGGGGCACGACGCAAAGCACATCATACAGGGAGCGTGGGATACGGAATGAGTAAATTCTGGCTTTATCAAGCGTCGTCCGAGAACGACCCGACATGGCAGGCTTTAATGAGGCAGTCGGTAGGGGGGGGGGTGTACTCATGTCGTGCACGGCCGTAGTCGTATGGCCATAGATCCTCGCACCCCTGCAATGCCGGCGGGGGGTATTTGTGGTACGCTCAGAGAACTTGACCTAGTGGGAGAAAACGTTCAGCTTGCCTAGACGTTCCAATAATAGGCATTCGTATGTCGAGGGCGTTTCGTTGTCCCCACCACTTCATGTTGTGTTATATAAACAGCGTGTTTTACAATCGGTATCCCATACCTAAGACCATACATTTACGAACCACCAGGGCCGACGAGACCAACTTCTGGGTAGCGTATCGTCGAAACATGTCGGTGTTTGCCCTTCCTGATAATACCCAAGCGTGGAGCCTGCTTACGCCACGGTCATCGAACACCAAGACACGTGCCACATGTTAACCTTACGTATCAATATACAAGGGGCTCGAGTTCATCGCCCGAACGGACCCACGGGAACAACGGAGACAAAACTGCGTGTACCGCAACCAACTACAACACGCAAGCTCTCCTTCTCTCTTGGGTGGTGCAGACAGCAATATCTACTCGCCTTCGGAAGATCGGACGTGAGCACCAGCTGTGAAGCCGAGAGTCACAAAAGCCATGACGAAGGGAACAAATCGCACCATGTTGTTTTAGTTTCGTATCCTGATAGTGACCCTGCCCAAAGTATTGTCTTCGTGGGGGTAGAACGACGTTTCGAAACGAAATGAGGAGACCGACGGAAAACGGATCAAGCATTAAAACGCAAACATCATGGCAGCGCTTTGACGGATACAAGCGAGAAGTCGGAATTGTCTACGGCGTCATTAGGGCCGAGCTGGCTTATACAGGAGGCGTACATCGAGGGGGAAACCCTACGCAAGGGAACGTCATCTAGCCATTAAGCTTGGTCTAGTTGGGGTGATCGGGCAGAAGGGTCAGGTATACGTGGTCGTTTGGGTTTGGCGGGAATCGCCACGCTGTTGGCTAAACACTTGGCGTATCATAAAGGTTAGACCCTACGATCTACGGCCAGGAACTTGTGTGTTTTCAGACAATACAGAGGGTCAAGCTACCGAAGGTAAATTCAGGAATTTGGACGGGAATACTAGCGACAATTGTGTCGGACAAACGGTGGCCGATAAAAAACACGGCCAAACCTTATGTGTAAAGTGATGTCATGGTGATAGCAGTGGAACGTTGCATTGGCAGCAGTGGCATATCGATGTACTGCACAACAGCCTAGATATCCAAAGTGAGACCGGAATCTGGAGAATGAAGTTTGGCGCGGCATGTTGATTAGCCGATTCCTGTTGTACACGCATTTCGTGTGTCCTATAGCTTGGAAAACACGAAAAAACGACGGGGTATATATGTATAACTCTACATTTGAGGCACGAACTATCCGACGCCCTGCAACAGAACATATCGCATAGAGGTATTACTAATCGACGCCAAACATGCAACCACACCCGGTAGCTCGACGGAAGTATCCTTGCCCTTTGCGCGAGCCATAGTCACCTACTTGAAGGACGACGACGTCTGCGTCTGCTAGACTGCGTTGTTCGTGGTACCTGGCCCGTCTCTCGCGGGAAAACGTCATGGCCGCAGGCAGCCTTACCCGTCCGCCCCTAGGTACTTCCTGAACGATATTTGCATTAGGCTATTATCGGTGTCTGGACTGGCTTACCAGAGATACGCGGAAATTCACACCTACACACCGATATCATCAATATCATACCGCTAAATTACCGTGCAAACACGACTATTACGTACCAGACCGCTACGCATGGTACTACTACAGTACTTCTCACCGAGGAAGAGAGGTCTGGTGCAGAACGAGAAGAAGAAGTGTGTTTGTAGGTGGCACGGTCGCCTTGGGCTCCAGGTGCACCGCCGCCTGGCAGGCGTTATTCCACCGGATAGAAGAAATAAAAGGCCCATCATAATTATTTTGGTACTTTAGCGGCGTAACATTTGTCCGATGTGGGCCACGGCGGGCCTCTATATGCAACAGGATGATGCTCGGGCCACACCTTGGAGGAATGGTCAACTGTGGGCTTGCAGCAGCCGCGGAGTAAAGGCATACTATTCAAATCGAGTCGTGTACATTCGAATGAGGTACCAGCCATAGCGTTTTCGCGCAATGTTTACCCCTTGCGTATCAAAGCTTCAACGGTAGTATAAGTACTATCCACGCAGTGGACCTTGTATATCGTGTCCCTCTTGCGTCTTATTGAACGAATACCTCGAAATAGTAGGAATCAATTAAAACGTGCTCCTCCAAAGTGAAAACTACATCGTGCCCTTCGAAAGATGCCCTTCGAAGGTGAAAAATGAATACTCTCAAGTTGTATTTACTACCTGGTAGTAATTAACGCACCGGAACAAAAACAAATAGTATGTCAGACCTTGAACTACTGTTGTGCTAATATGTGCATAATAGCATTTTCATACACAATAGCTGCTATGGCTCGTCGTACACCTCAACCACTTGAACATGAAATCAATACAAAGGGAGCAACATTTGAGTTGTGTACCACAAAGAAAGAGCAAGGCACGCTGGTGTGGCGTCCGGAGTTATCTTGATGGTCGTAGGTTGCCCCCCCAGAAACAAATAATCCTCTATTTCGGGCTCTGAACCCTCTACTATAGAAAGTTTGTGCATTGCACCGGTGCAGTGTTCTGCCAGCAGTACGGAAAAACTGCAGGCGGGCGTGGTCCGTAGGTGGAGACCACGCCGCCTAACGTTTCTCCCCCTGCAGTGCAGTCAAGACGGCCTCAACATGCCACGCGGTAAAATCAAATTACCCGTGAACATACGCGAAACAGATATCCTTTGAATGTTTAATGTTCGCCAATACTGACGCATTCAATAACACGATGGATAAAACGCGCAGAATACGCTTGACGTGCCATAACGGTTTTTATAAATTGTTGTTTTATCCCTTTATTTTCTTCGCCCTTCTTTTTCTCTCTCGTTCCTAGTGGTAACTCAGATCTGGGGCCACAAAGTAGGCTTTCTCCCTCCTCCCCCACTACGATCCGTGACTTGCATTTTTTGTCGCGAGAAGACTTCAGCCCCTTCTTCCCTCGTCGACTTGCATCGAAATGTGCCTACCCACGCTACTAGGCGCTCTCGGCACGTGATTCCGTTTGTTATTTACCTTTGCAAACAAACTCAAACGTTCGACCCACGTGATACTTGAACCCCGGAAACCAACTCTTAGAAGCATTTCAGGGTACCAGCAGACCATCGGGGCGACCGACCACGCTATACGTACTTCTGGGTTGTTCAACACCCAGCAATCATGCCGTTAACAAACGGCGAAACACATCAATATTTTTTCCGCTGCGATTCGTTTGAGACTGACTTCAACTAAACCACCGCCGCGTGCATGTCCCACGTTCCACAATGCAGATGTGGCATCCGTTCATGGTTCAGGTGCGTAATGAACAACTCCATAAATGGAAATATTTTTCCTAGAGCTGTAATATGTACCAGAATCTTGTTTTTTCGAAGAGGAGGAACATTGCTTATCAGAATCGTAACAAAATTGTTCGCCCGACCCCAACACTCATACTCCAATGTTCCAAAGCCTAAACAAGCCAAGCTTCGAGGACGATAGATGTGTCTGTACGCAAGTGAACTTCAATTCGTCAGTACTAACAGAGTCATGTCAGCCACGATCGTTTGCACAGTAAACACGCCTTGCCGGGGTGCCTGTTATGTTTGCGTTGTTGTGGAAACCTTGCAAACAAAAACAAACACACGGTATGGCTCGTAATGTTCACTTTCGTGAGCACGTATTTTAATATGTGCGATAAATTGTGATCACAAGGCTCAACTGCGAGCAGGTTCAGGCATACCTCCTTAAATTCCCTGAGCGGTCAATGTCCAGGCCGTGTATTGAATTTTATGCCCTGGTATTCTGGTACAGTTGTACTCTAAACCTACCGATGCTTCACTCTTTTCCCCGAACGCCATGCTAGGCTCTCCCTCGCCATCTTCGCTTCTGCCCGTGTTTGTAAACAATACGACGGTCAGAAGATCTTTCATCGAGATATGTGTGCACCCGTAGTAGTTTAAACCAACGTATCATGCCAGCTGTTTCGGGGACCAATATCCGTGCCAGGTATACCCCAAAGAAACGTTCACGGGGGGAATACCCTGTACCGTATCATGCATAGGAAAACCGGATGAGGCCGCAAGGAATTGCTGATCACATGTTGCAAACTTGGATGAATATATATATATATATACATATACTGTAGGTAGCATGGTTGGCTGTAGATGCATCGAGGTGAGTGGTATTCGTAGAAAACTGCTACGAGCTGGTTCAGGCATATCACCCAAAGTTTCGTCAGTCACGAATGCCGCATGCAATAGCAACTCCAATGTCACATATTTGGTATCATACTGACCGCCATGAACAGTGGAAGAGGGTAACATTGCCAGGGTTTTGTTCAAGGACCTAGAACTGGCGCTACCGCCGAGAATGTGGCGCGACCAATCACAGGCCTTCAAAGTGGTCAGCAATAGTCAGGCGTTTCCGTAGGAAAATGGTTTACCCCCCCAATTGTTTTTTCTGAACGAGCCGCTCCCAGGTGGTCTAAGGCATGTTTGTACAACGTTTCACGCAAATATTCGAAGGTCTGACTGCGTATGATCATTTAAAGTAATATTTAACGCCCAAATCGAGTCTATACTGAAACTGAGTACTTACGAGGCAACGCCTATTTTTGCACGTTTACCGCACAAAAGTCCAAATATCCACGCCGTTTTTTGGAGATGGACCCTGAAACTTGGTACACGTGTTTTATGCGCCCTACCCGAGCCTTTTACGAATGGGTTTTTCGTTTTGTTTTTCGCCGGAATGTTTGGATCTCTTAAGACCTTATTTTCCCAAAAATGGCGAAACAAACAATATCTGACGGAACAAAGAAGCATCCGTTAAAGTCTTGGGTAGGGCGCATAAAACACGTGCGCCAACGTTTAGGGTTCTATCTCCGAACAACGGCGTGTACATTGGCCACTGAATAATTTTCGGCGGTATGCTTGAAGAAGCCTGTATTGTTTCCCGTGATCACATCCCGCGTCGTAGGACTCAAGATGAGTGGAACGATTGTTGCTCCGGGGTGAGAAGGGACTGCTTCGTGCTTCAAGCGGTGTGACTAGGCGCTTGATATCACGATCCATAATATATCTAAATTGGGCACATGGCTAAGCTAGAGCGTGACATCAAGACCACATGTGTTCCGCAGCCGATCGAGAAATTATAAGATGATAACGATTACATGTTTTTTACAGCAATCTTGCTCTACACGGTTCATTGTTCCAGCGTTAACTTAGACCAAGCGAGTATACCTGGTAACAGGTACTGGTATGTATGTAGTTGCGCACGTGCTAGGTATTCCACTGGTCATGTCTGTGGCCTGGCTCTGCCTGGGCCTCTTGGATGTGAGAGGGCGCAGAGGATCGTCGGCCACTTGTCACATATCTGTCTGATTTCAAGGCACATGCCATTGACATATGACGTACATGCATTCAACGCACATGGAAATGAGCCTACCTTTGGCGTTGGTGTCTCGATAGATAAAACCTCCACACTGTACATAAACGTACAATATGCCCGAACTATGGCTCAGAACGTAGAGCATGCGTTCCGCACATTGATATATGACGCGCACTCTAGAAAGTGTATTTGGGTATACGCTACGTATTAATTTGTGTATTCGCATCCCCCGAGCCAGTACGGTTGGCGTCGCGATGGTGCCCTCGAAAACACCACATTTCTAATGGAGTTTATTGCAGTTGGCCTGATGGACGGAATAATTTGCTGGAGGAAATGTGAAATCTTCGACGAGCTGACTCTGCTGGCCTTGATCGACCGCATCGACAGCTCTCCCAAGATTGTGTGCTACATACCACGACGCGTGCTACGGTAGAGGTAGCACTTTTTGGTCGAATCATTTTCTGAACGGTCGGGCTCCTTAACTCAAATTCGTCGGACTTTCAGTCTTGTGACGAAATATGTTTCAGATTATACTTCGGTCAGGAGATTTCTCATCCGGCAGCACTTTTATTTTCCTCCAAAATATTTTTTTCGGTGAGGTATGACGCTCCTCACGTGAGGATCTCGGAAAAAACATGGTGCACCTCTATAGTAGCATGCGTCCAACGTGAAATAAGGTGTGTTCCTCGAGTCCTTCGCGGGTGCCGTGTGAAAGCTAATAGGTCACTGACATATTTCCTTGTTTTCATCAGTAAAATGGCGATCGCATCAGAGGGTCCAAAATAATGGAACCACGGATTCGATCAGAATGTCTCAGGATGAGTATCCCAGAGAGGTCAGTTCTCTTTTTCGCTCCCGAAACCTCGTGAGCGCACGAGTCGGTCGCGAAATTCTTGAGAGCATGCCTAGGACTACCCGGGCGACACCGACCCTTCCGACAGACGCGCCCCAGACAGGCGTGACTGCCCCTAGTTCCGGAGTCGCCCGCGAAGTTGACAGACCCAAAGAACGATTGAGCTTTGGAAACGTTTGGAGATTCGATGCTGACCTAACCTCCGGGAGACTTGGGAGAAGACTTTCTATGTTTACACAACATCCTCCTTTATTCGGAGCATTGTATCGGCCTGCGTACGTACGGCGCCGGCTAGCAAGGCTCACGCGGGAGTCGTGGAGCAGCTAGCGTCGCTAACCATGAGAGGGCTGAGCAAGGACGTTAGCGACTTGGTCGGGCTTACCGCCAGGTTGCACCCCCCCCCGAGGTACGCGTGGGTGTTAGTTGTGGGACGCTTGCGAACCTCTGTTTTATGCTTCCTACTTATCACTTTGCGGTGGAGCGCTAGTCGTGCATCTGGGCTGGTGTGCTTCCTAGCTCGAACTGCATCTCGATTTTTGTAGTATTTACAGCAAGTTCTTCCTACACGATGAGTTCGTGGTCCTACTTGGACGTACGGTGCTCATGGTACGCACGTGGCGTAGCTGTGTGCCCCTCCTTTGTCTGCCGTGGTGCTCTGGGCTACGGGCTTGAGTGGTGCCGTGTAGCGATGTCAAACAACACGCCTTGTTATGCATTGCCATTGCTGTTGACTCGATTTTCGTAGTCTATACAAGAAGCGAACTCTCGGTGGCCTTCAGTGGTTCATATGTCACCTTGATCTCACTGAACATATCGTTCTCATACAAGTATATATGTATTGGTGCGTAATGCTATCATACTTGTATTATGATTACAGCATACTGCTGTGCGCTCGTGCTCTCGGCAGCCTGCATGAGTTGCTGTGCTTTCTCTCCTTTGCTGGTGACCTGATTGACTTGAGGCTCTCGTCACCAACGCAGTGCCGAGCGGAAGGTTGACTCTCGTGATTAAATATCGGGATTTCATAGGAGGGCACGTATATAGTACCGCTGGTATTCGTTCTCATGGGAAGCACGTATACATTTCCGCTGGTACCCAGTACCAGTACCGCTGTTACTGGTATATATATGTACGAGTATATGTCCTTGGTTATTTACGGGCTCGTACCGCTGCTGCTCTATTGGCGGCGTTGACTCGGTAGACACTTCAACCATGTACGGCCAGCGAACCCTTGGGCGTCCCTACGTCAGATTCGATCTCGCATGTCTCGGTCAACTTCACAACCA